>JBAMAW010000050.1:600000-929064 GCA_037043295.1 Amiota minor
ATCGTCCCGTTTATAACCTAAACGTACAAGTTCTTGTATATCGGATTCATTTAATTTTGTCTCAGCTAATTTGTCCGTATTATTTGGTGGTGCTGCTGCTGCTGCTGCTGCTGTTGTTGATGGTGGTGATGTTGGTGATGTTTGTCTTGGTATTGCTGTTGCTCTTGGTGATGTAAAATTAGCAGCCAATGAATCAGGTGATAAAGAAGCTGCACGTTTTGATGTTGATGCACCGCCAGCAACAGCATTTGACACATCACCATTACCACCAGCTGCTTCACGTTTACTTTCCTCAATGGCTTTTTTAATTTGATTTGCTTCAGCCTCTTCACCTGATTGAGCAAGAAGACGCATCTCTTCATCCGAATTGCCAGTAAGGCGTGCACATGAAGGCAGCTCATTTTCATGTAAAAATGGAGTTTCAGTTCCGGTAGTACCAATACGCAAAACACCGCGTTGCAAATCAATGTTACACTACCAAAAAGAAGATAAGAAAAATTAAAAAAAAAAATTATTATCAGAGTTCAAGTTCAAAGTTAAAACATTTGTTAGATTGTCTTGTACATTTTCAATTTTATTTCATATAAAAACCATTAATTTCAATGATCAATTCTTAATTATGAACTTCTATTCAACAAAGACACATTACCAACATAAGAGTAAAATATAATTAAGAGATTCCCAAGAAAATGATAAACCTTTAACCGTTTGCTGAGTGTTTGGGTGGCCCGCAATAACAAGGTTGATTTGCGTCCCCTTATGTAATTAAATTCCTATATTGGAACGCATGAAAGTCCATACATAATTTGATACTTTTTGGAAATGAGAAATGACATTCCGACCTACATCTATTGATCACATGGAATTACAAATTAATTTAAATTTGAATTAAGGAAAAAAGGTACCAACATTTATCATGGTGTTACATAGCCACATCTTGGTAGTAATTCAATTGGGTTGCGTGAAGTTTGCCTCTATCAGAAGATTACAAGTTTCAGCAAGCAAATTGACATGCGTTTCTAGTTGAGGCTCAACTGTGATCACCCTCCAAAAAGCAAGCGATGTATAATCGATTTGTGCGCCACCCCCAATTCATGCCAATAGTGCAACAATTATGCCATTGAACATTTAATTGTCCTACCATATTATTTTCTATATTTTATAAATATGTTTCCCTTTTCCATGGGGAAACCGTTCCCTAGTTGGATTTTCTCAATAGAAGCCTTACAAATAATTTCCTAAGCTTCTCCATTAGGCAGTAGAGCTGCCTGATGTGACAATACAAAGAATACAAATGGATTCTTTTCAAGCTTCTCGCTTGTTGTTTCTCTATTAGACAATTCATACTGAGGTTTCCTACCTCCCTCCTAGATCACTCTACTAATTCCTGGTAAACTGGTTTTACTTACCTGATGTCTTTTAAGCATATCTAAACCAAGCAACATATCCATGGGTTGTTGTTCAAGAACTGAAAAACTAGATGTCAAATGATCATTCTCAATTTGCAATTGTACCATATGAATGCGTCCAATGATGCGTTGTGTTCCAACACCTTTTGCAACACCATTCCATCTGAATGAATATAGGAAGAGGATATATAGAATTAGAAGGATAATTCAATGACAAAGCATGGTGACTACTTACCTGGTATCAATCAAACGATTAACATGGCAGCGTTCAGCACATTTGGCACTCATGATTGTGGTCTGAGCACCAGAATCTACAAATGCCTTAACAGGGACACCATTGACCTTGCAGTTAATATAACTAAGAAAATGAAAGGAAGAAAGTGGAGATATAATTCTCGAATTTACCATGGTGTGTTATGTATTATTACTTACAGCATTGTAACCATGCCAAAGATTTCGGGATTAAATTCAATTGCAGCTGCCATATTATCTTGAATATTCTTTTGTTTGATTTCTTCAGCAATAAGGCGCTGGGTCTCAGCATCGAATGGATCGGAAAACATGCGTAATCTTTGTTCGTTGCGTTGTTTCCGCTGAATAACTTGTTCACGTAGGACACGCGCAAATCGTTCCAAATCTCCCGAGTCCAATGCTTCAGCTAATTCTGTGTTGTATTGTCGTAATAATGACAAAGTCTCAGGGCTACCTAATAACATATTTCGTACTTGGGCTGGATCATCATCGAGATTGATATTAAATTCATCGCTCGTTGGAAAATCAAGAAAACTTGCCAAAGAATTTGTATTGCTATTTGTCGATGTAAGATTTGTAGTACCATTGCCACCGTTGCCACTGGCATTGGTAGCATTACCACCAACACCATTACCGCGAATGCCAACCGCACCACCACCATTGCCGGGTATAGCAATATTGCTAAAGTCTAAATTACTAACGGAAGATGTAGCACCTGTGGAAAATGAAAAGAGAAGAAGAAAAGAAATGTAATAAGTATATACATAAGTATAACAAAATTGAAGACTTGAGGTGAATGACTGAATGTCATTTAATTATGTATTTATACTAAGTATAATTATATAATGCAATTACAAAGATATTTACAGAGGCATGTTGCTTTTTTTAGCGCCCACCGCCATCTTCTGTTATGATAATTTCTATAGACTTAATTACTCGCTGTTTCTATTCTCTGTCCATTCATTCATCCATCCACGAGTGTCTTGTATCTTTATGTCATTGATTATAATGCGGTCAACTCCTACGCGCCTGTTTATTATTTCTACATACTCGTACATACTAAATCTATATCTTTCTTAAAATGTGAGTGGAATATATTGAGTTCATTTTTCAGTGTTTGTTTAGTGGTATACAGGAATTCTTGTTATAAATCTGGAAACAGAAACCACGAAACATTGAGCAATTTGTCCAGTGTATGTATTTTAAGGGGGTATTCTTGTCTAGAGCCCTACTTTATGGGTATATAAAAAAAATTAAAAAAAAAAAAAAAGTCAAAACTTCATCCAATGACAGGCCGGTGAAATGGGGGTTGCCAGTCAAACGGTGCTCCCTGGTTGACATGATTTCAACCCTTGTAGTGATTTAAATCAAACAAATAAAAAAAAATTCTTAATCAGTAAAGATGTCGCTATCTCTTGGACCTTGGCCAAAAAAAAAAAAAAATTCACAAAATAGCGTCCACTTGAAAAAAAAATTTTTTTTTTTTTACCCCTGTTTTTTGACCTTTACGAATTTTTTAAAAATACTTAGAATTAAAATTTTTCAAAATCCAAGGTCCAGGTGATAAATAGATGTATAAAGAAGTTTCCCACAAAATTTCAAAGGAATCGGTCAGATAGAACTTGAGATAACGTGTCAACCACAACCACCTCAACAAAAGGAGTTTTGAGAAGAAGTTTGAGAAAGATTTCCAGAAGAATAACTCAGATAATAATATTGGCTTTTATATGGAAATTTAAAAGTGCACATGTATTATATATATATATATACATAAAGAGCTCGAGTCGGATATAAAAGAATTTCTGGAAAGAATGAATCCTCAAGTCACCCGGTAACATCTGCTGTTCATTGTGTGATCACTCCGCTCGGCCGGCTTAGATGCCACGTCACAAAATCCGCTGTATCTTCCAAAATAATTCTAATTTTGAAAAATCCTTTAAAGAGCATATTTTTGAAAGTCTAAGCTTTGAAAATATGCAAAAAAAAAAAAGCATTCTTTCATACAGACAAAATTGGTTAAGTGAAACACCGCTTAATTGCATTTCTTTTTCATATTCTTGGCAAAGGTGCTTATAATGAGACAGTAAGAGTGTTGCAGCAGAAATACTCGTACAACAAACATATCGAACGACTTGACACCAATCGATTAACGTAAATATACCATACAAGGATTTATAAATGATAATTTGTTATAAATTCGAAGAAAACTGAATCAGGTAGGTAAGCGTCAAACATCCGCTGTCATGTGCAGTAGCATGTAAATTTCAAAACCTTAGGATACTAAAGCACTGCCATACAAATCTATCGGTCTCAGTGTTGAAATGCTGTATGTGCATGGACTCTGTATACTCAATTACAGTAGAGTAGAAAAAAAAAACGTTTTCTAGGAATAGCCGAAATTATCCTTCTTTTTTCTTGTTTTTATTAAAAAAAAAAAAATAATACCTAATAACATAAATCTATAACATGGGTTCGCCAATGTGTACAACGAATTTATGGTTAGTTGGGATGGGGAAATTCACGATTCAAGTCAGACTCCTCTCTGTTGAAAACCCCTCCTGCAAAGATTTGTCTACATACATGTATATCAAAATAATCATCGATCCCAACGACTTCATCAAAAACGATTTCGGTCTCCCTTATAGAGATCGATCTCAACAACTTCATTACAAAGGACTCTAACTTTGTATAAACCAGTGATTCTTAAACTGTGATCAACGAATTAAGATTTATATTAACTTTAAACATCGTTTTAGAATTGGAATAGAGTCTGTGGCGACAAAATTTTGTTGCAAACAGACTACATAAGTTTAAGAATCGATATACTATGTACATTTCTTTACAGTTAAAATTTACTGTTAAAGTGAAGTTTTACTGCTATTTTTGACATTGCATACATTTATGTGTTTATGTGTATGTGACTAAGAAATTGCAACTTTTGGGTAAAAACTAAGCATGTGAAAATGTGCATGAAATATTTCAATTGTTTTTGAATTCAATTTAATTGTTTATTTTTACTTTATATCATAAAAAAATAGTCTTGCGAAATTTTAAAAATAAATAACAACAATACGATATTTATGTACATATATGATGATTCAGACATTTGAGTGCAAAATAAAAAGAGCGAAACAAATAAGAATAAGAATAACAAAAAATGGAACATATGCAGTGTTTTTCTTTTTTTTTTTTTTTTGCAACAAATAAAATAAAAATGTTTATTTAGATCAGATCAAATTTCAGTTTCTGTTGCACAGATAGGATAGGATAGGTTGGTTAATTGCCATATAAGCTTGAATCATATGAAGCATCTATGTACTTGGAGTTGACGTCAAAGCCACAACACCGAAAGTTGAAAAAATTTCTACTTTGACAGAATATTGTATTGGTAAATGGGCAAAGAGCGGCTTTGACGCTTTAAACGCTGTGAATGCCTACAAAGCTGGTATGGCAAGTATGCGTTCTAAGACTTGGGTGTCGCATAAGCGAAGTCATTGTTATTCTTAATCTTATAGAGTATATAAGATATTTGCCAATAAACGCAATTTTCTGGTCGCCATAAATAATTAAAAGTAAATATAAAATTCGGTCAAGTGCGACTCGTACACGGAAGGTTCCGAACCAAATTGAGGTCTGTATTGGAGGTATACCCCCCTTTGTGATCCGATTTGGGTGATCCCAACAGATGTAAAGCGCCTATGACAAAAACTTATGGTGTCTAAATTTTAGTTTAATAGTAAAAAAAAACAAAAAATTTATCTTATAAAAATCTGAATTTTAATGAGGGTTTGTATGGAAGGTACCACACCCCGTAGCTGATTCCAACAAATGTACCGCGCCTTTGTGAAAAACCTATAGTTTTTAAATTTCAGTACAATAGTAAAAAAAATAAAAAAGTTTGTCTTATAAAAACCTGGATTTTAATGGGAATTTGTATGGGAGGTATCCTCCCTAATGGACCGATCAAACTGAAATTTCGACACTACAAGTTTCTAATTCACTTCCACCAACCAAGCAAGCAATTTCAAGATCGTGGGGTTACTGGATCGTATAGCTTCCATACGAACAGAAATGTTTCTTGTATGGGGACCACCCTTTTAAATTTTATAAAATGTTTTAGTTTTAGTATTACTTGCTGTTGCCTGGATAGAACTACATATTTTGTGAAAAATCTCAACTCTCTACCTATTACGGTTTACGAGATATGGCCCGAGGAGAAACGGACAGCGAAGTCTTAGAAATCGGGTACCGTTTCGTACCCTTTGGGTCCCTAATTATAAATATATATATATATATATATATATATATATATGTATATTAAATATTTGTTGGATCGTTTAGTTTGTTTCAATTATATTTAATCTGTTTGTGTCTAATAAAATGTTGAAATTATAGTAAGAATAAAGAAGGAAAAACTAAATTTTGAAAGTAAAGGTTATTTATTTTGGGTTTTACATAGGGACTGGACTTTCTTATCCAGTAAAAGGGGAATTTCATATATATACACTATATAAAAAATATATACCAGTGGAATTGGCGATCTAACTTAAAAAATTTAAAAATTATAAAGATATTTAAGTACCAAAAACTTAAATTTTAAAATAGATGATATTTTGGACAGAATTCTGGCTCCGATAAATAAATAAAAAAAAGAGATAGAAAAAAAAAACATACATATATATATATATGGATATTTGTGATAATACAACAACTTACCTCTACCAGAATGTCCAGCATTTGTTTGCCCCATTTGATCATAACGTATCCTTTGTAAGATCACACAATCTCCATCTTTAATGCCAAAATAGCCCAATGAACGTTTATTATCCAGTAATGGGCGTCCATTGAATACCACAAGCATTTCTTTACCATCAATACCAGATTCGGTTTCACAAAATGCTTTAAAATTCTCTAATTCCAAATCTTCGGCAACATCAAGAAAGAAGATTTTATCCGTTAAGGTTGTGACGGTGATTTTCATTTTATTATATTTTGATAATATTTCACTTTCACTTTCAATTTCAGTACTTTGAACTTATATGAACACTTTAGTATATATCTAGACACGACTCCTCTGGATGATGTTCCTTCTGTGTTGTCAAATGATGAATCAATCAATCGTGGATTACTTTTGAGATTGGTTTCTTTTGTTGAATGAACTTTTTTTTATTTATATTTATATAAAGAAGATGCTTCCTTGTTGAATGCTTGGTATTAAATGAATTGCATTCGATTCCTTGCAGTTCAATTGTTGGATCGTTTATGGAATTTAGTATGGTAATGGTAATGGTAATGCTGTTTCTCTCTATCTATCTCGGTCTATTTCACTCTGCTCTCTGTTAATGATCTTCTTCTTCGGTTGTGCGTTTTTGCTAATGAAATTTGTTTTCTTAGAAGCGATTAAGGAGATTTTATTGTTTGTTCTCTTTGTGATTGTGGTGTGAGTAAGTTCTTGGTTGGTTGGTTGGTTGGTTGATTGGTGTTATTGCTTTACTTTGTTTGATTGTTTGTTTGTTTCTTTGTATGCTGCACTTGTGTGTGGTGAAGTATCTTTGTATCTATGAGTAAAAGCTGATGAATGTATCTTTATATATAGTATAGTATAGTATCTATAATCTATTGTTTTTTGAAGTTTCACTTTATGTTAAGCACACAAAAGGAATTCATTCATCTCATAAAAATGTGATAAAATTGATGATGTGCATTTAATATTATTACAATTATTATTAATTAAATATGGTGGTGTTATTCATAATGTTGTTCTTTCTGTTGTTGTTGTTGCTGTTGTTGATGTTGTCTATGATGAGGAAGATTACTTATTTGTAGTATTTTTTTTTTTTTTTGTTAATATTGTTGCTCTACAGAATATTCAATTTGCGTATCTCATTGAATTGTGTATGATGGTGTTTTCTTTTGTTGTTTTCGTTTTTGTCGTTGTTGTTGCTGTTGCTGTTGCCGTTGATTGCGCATTCGTTTTGCGTTTTTAAAATTTCTTTTTCATTTCTTTCTTTTTTGTTATTTTATTTTATTTTTTTTTTTTTTTCTTTTTTTTCTTCTTTCAAAAAGTATTTTAACCTGGAATAAAGTTCAATCACTCATACATTTTGTGTCACACAGCAAAAACGATGAACAAAAAGATACAGAAACCAAAGACAATTAATTAATTAAAGCAGAATGTAAATCTAAATGAAAACTGCATATGAAATTAAGAAAATTAAATTAAATTATAAAATTACAAATTACAACACACTATAAAAACGCGCGAAACAAATGATTTCTTCTTAATTTTCTCTATAATTTTTGTTTTAATTTCTCATTTTCTTTACTTTGAAGAGTTTAGTTTTTCTTTCTTTGCGTTGGTTGCGCTTTCATTCACATCACGTTCACTCACCTCTTTGGTTTCGCAGCATTGAAAAATGATTTGTTGGACGATTTTTCGTCTTTATTTTGTATTTTAAAAAAATGTATTTTGCTTTACTTTTTTTTTTCTCTTCTATAAAATTATTCTTCTACATTCATTCACACACAGCAAGAGCCCACGCACACAGTCATAGTCGCAGTCGCGGTCGGTATCGTGTCAGCGAGTCGAGTCGAGTCGGCTGGTTGGCTAGTAGGTTGTTGGATAAGCAAGCACATTAATAGAAGGAGCGTTCGAAATGGTGACTGAGTAAGAAACAACAAAAGCAGCAACACAACCAACAAGAAGCAGCAGCCCCCAGTAAAATGCTCAATCGCTGAGTCTTTTAGACAGAGAGGGAGCATGCAATGAATGAATGGTGGAGAAAAGAGAAAAAAAAAAATGCAAACAAAAAACGAAACATAATTCAGCGCACCGGCAATTAAGCTGAAGGTTCACATCACGCTTTGTCATTTGGGCGCGTTTGCTGTTTACTGCCATTACACAATTGAAAATATTTTGAATTTCGTCAGCAGACACATTCGATGGCAAATAAAAGTAAACTTTTCTAACAAACGCACGCACGCGACAACGCGTGATATGGAGTTACTACACATGGTAGTTTGGAATTTACTCATTCGCTCAAACGCTTAGTCACTCAACAACCACAAATGATCTGATCTAGAAGATGATGAGAGGATGAAGTTGGAATGAAATGTTATATGATTGTTGTTTTTGCTTCTTAATGCGACTCGCTATGAGATATCAAGGCAAATGTAATAAAACAGGCTTCGTGAAACCTTTGTTTAAATTATGCAACTTCAATAGGTTTTGTTATGCTTCCAAATGTTTCGTGGTGACATGCTTCACAAGCCTTCGTGACTTGCTTCAAAGGCGACAACTTGTTAGGTGGGTTGGAGGGATGGGTTCTTGTTTTATTTTGTTTTTTTTTTTTGAATAATTTTGCCAAAAAGAATTTTTGAATTTTGAATTTTGAATTTTTTTTGAATGTGAATAATTTTGATACTGACAATGATATTTTATTAATGACAATCACAACTATTAATTTGACAGAAGTACAATATTTAAATACAATCTTACCTTCGTACCGTGATTATTTACATTTAAAAGAAACCCCTTACTAAATTGGTTGAAAATTATAGGCACCAGAGGGAAATGGAGGTTTTTGCCATTTTGTTTCATATACAAAATATACATACTTATTATATACTGAAATTAGAAATAATCAAAAACTAACCAATTCTAAATTTTCTTTTTCAATAGACGGAGAGACTGGATCCAATGGTCTTCAAACGGATAGCAAAAATATTCTGGTGTTCTAACAAAATTCACCTTTTTATTTTTAACTTAACGAAAAACACAAATAAAATAAAAGAAAATACATGAAATCTTAACAGAAAAATGAGCGTTAATTACAAATTTTTTATATTCATATTGCAACGGAAGCTCTGTTACTATCGCCTACGCTGCAACTTTCTAGCTATTATTGTCCATATTATAGACCCATAGGTACCCTTAGAGTTCTCTTAAATAAAAAATGCAATAATTAAGCGAAAATCATGACATTTTAAAGAGTAAAAGAAAAGTTATCATACCTAACAGGTGGCAATACTTCGTCATATGGAATGGCGAATGGATTCATCCGGTTATTGGTTCGGTTTTTATTGCTAATGCAACCTGGCAGCACTGTTTCCGTGGTCTGCTCTGATGCGGCTTCAGTGGCTAAAACCGTGTTGCCAAATTTTTGATTATAAGCGTAAATTGGCAAGCCTGTGTTTTGCTTTTATTTTATTGGTTTTATTGAATTTATTTCTTTTTGGCGTATTGTCTTGTTTTTTATTTTGTTGAAAACGCAAATAAACCAGTTGGCATATCCGTCGGCTTAAACAAATCGATTAAAACTGCAACCTGGCAGCATTGTTTTCGATTACGGCTCGGTTTGGTTCTATTTTCTGCATCAAATGTACTAAATTCAGTTTTGGTTTCGATTTCGGTTGCAACTGGCAACAAACATGTTTCTGTTTTATGTGACAATGGGTTTGTAAGAGAAACGCTTCTATTCATTGCTAAATGCATCATGATCAAAATGATAATATTTATGATACCGGAAATATGCATATGCTTCCTTGGCAGCACAGGCACTGCACTACCATGGCAGCACTGTTTGTAAGCATTCCTACTTCCGTTTAGCTGTGAAATTTGTCTTTTTCGTGTAAGCCGGCGACGGAGGTGGGTGCTTATAGCAAAGAAATGAAAACGAATTAGATAGATGTTAAATTGAATTGTCTTTGATTAATTCATTTCTGTTATTCATTTATTTTCACAGTTCATAAACCAATCAACTATACAAAATGGTTGCTGTTAAGAAGCAAGTAAGTTTTATTTAGTTATTTTTTTTTTTTTTAGTTTTAAACATGAAACCACGTGTTTTGCTTACAAACAAACTAAATATATCCCCCATCTATTTTATCTATTTTCAGAAAAAGACTTTGGAGAGCACCAATGCCCGTTTGGCTTTGGTTATGAAATCTGGCAAATATTGCCTGGGTTATAAACAAACCCTTAAGACACTTCGTCAGGGCAAAGCCAAATTGGTACTCATTGCTAGCAATACGCCTGCTTTGAGGTAAGAAATTGTATTTCGTTTATCGAACTGAATGAACTACTGCTGAGAAGTAGATTTCCATTGAATTTTTATAATTGTGCATGTATTGTACTATGTCATATGCATTTGCTGTTGGAACCATATGGAGTCTTGCAAGAGACTAAGAAGTGTGTGTTCCTAAACAAAAAAAGAAAACTAGATATATGGAAACTATGGAGTAGTAGTAATGTGTAGTAGCCATAATCATCATTGTATCATCATCTCTGGCTTTGCCTTTGTCATTCTCATGTCGATGAGAAAGAAGCAAGGAGGAAACAAGGAAGAATGAAAGGAAGCAGCATTTTTTCAAATTTTTGTATAAAGAAATAAATCTCTTTGCAATGACTCCTCTGCCATCAAATGGTTCCAGCAACAACACAAGCACATGAGATTATACAAATATGAAACATATCCTAATTCAATGAAAATTTGTGAGTAGAAACAAACTATAATATATTGTATATTGTATTTTCCTTATGATGATATTTTTTAATCCGAGTTTGTTGTCATGACGAACACATTTTTTTATACTAGAGACTCTTACTGATAAATGCATTTTCCAATTTCCCCAATTAAGAAATATCCATTTAATGATCACATATTAATTAATTAACTGTCTTTTTGTCGTTGTCTTAAACAGGAAATCTGAAATTGAATATTACGCAATGTTGGCCAAAACGGAAGTTACACATTACAGCGGCACCAACATTGAATTGGGAACAGCTTGCGGAAAATACTTCCGTGTCTGTACCTTGTCCATCACAGATCCAGGAGATTCGGATATCATTCGTTCGTTGCCTGATAATTAACGTGTTGTGAAAAACTTTTTATAACAGCTTTGCTTTTATTTACATCTTCTGATGAATAAAAATGTTGAAAAGTTTTTAACAAATCATTACTATTATATTGTATCTTTCTTTTCCTTCCATTCCTTGAACGAGGACAATGATAGATGGTATACTCTTCATCACTATGTGTTGTCAAATGACGCTAAACTAAAGTCAATGCTTGCAATGCCAAAAATTTCAATTGGGCATCAAGTTCTGCTACTATATGGAAATGTAATAGTGGTAATGATTCATCTTCAGAAGATGCCAATGTTACCTACAATCCCTAATCAGGGATGAGGAAGGAACTCAGTCAAAGTAAAACCAACTTTATGCTAAGTGACTTCTGTTCAACTAAATTCAAATTTGAACTTCCATATACTATATAGGGCAAACTGCGAACAGTTAAGACCACGGCTCCCGTGCATGGTATACAAATGGATTTAAAATACACACTGGTGAACCAAAAGAACTGTGTTTTTCCAAGCGAAAATTCATGCAATAGACTGCCATCTTTGGATGCCATTACTTAAGAACAAAGAGACAGGCCAAATGAGCGGGCAATGTTCTCATTGGGCCAGAACCATTCTGAGGCTGCCTTTTGGTGTTCAACAAAAATAACTTTTAGCTTCAGGCTTCTTAACAGGACACTGCAGATTTCTGAAACATTTACATAATTTGCAAATTAGTCACTATAAGGATCTAATAGGTGACCAATACCATTAGAACAAACTAAAATTGCTGGATTTATTACAATAGGCCCAAATCGAGGCCGCAGTGACGTGCTAATGTGCTAATTAGATCTCGCTCATTCCCTAATCAAATCTAATCTATTGTTGCTTGGTTTTACTTGGTTACCGAGTTCTTCACATCCATGATTTGCATTCAAAACGATTAGGTACATGGAAATTGGTCTTTGCCACGTATGATGAACCGGATTATTTTAATTTTGTATTTATACATCTAGCAAAATCAAATTCTCCAGTATCTTTATCAGCCATACTAGTCAAGTGGGACTCAAGCCACAGATACTGTTACAAATAAAAATCATATAACAGGTCATAATATGGATAATGGTAATTGTCCTGGTGAAGGCTTCCATGACCCGGCGTTCATTTCAAATTGAAATGGCATTCCTCAAGGATCGCCATTGTCGGTTCTAAACATTCCATTATTCAAAGTCACCCATGGCTCCGATACTGCCCAAAATCGAGTATCATCTTCTAAGTTTTGGTTGATGTGATAAGTCTCACTTAAAGATATTTCAATCTGCCTACAACACAGCAATTCTATGGCCACCAAACTTATTCCCAAAGTTGTTTTGCTCTCTTAACAAACTACTGCAAAACGTTATCCGTTCACCTATTACGTTGCATTTTGGAATCTGAACTCATTCTGTCTTAGTGCATAAATGTAATTTTAAATAGATTTGGGATTTTTATATCTAAACATCTGTGTAAATTAAAATAATACATTCCATAAATTGAAAATATAGAACACCATTTCAATTTCAACAGATTTTCTTTTAAATACTTTTTATCACTTTTTAAAACCCAATAAATAATAATGGAAGAAAAGTTGATTTTACACATAAAATATATAGATAATCTTCCGCATATAATACTTAGTACTTAGGTTAAGTAATAATAAGAACATGAATTGGAATCTGGGTTTGCATGGGAGGTAGGTACCCATGGTCTTGAAATATAAGTACATGATTGGTGAATATGGGTGAGACACTTAAGAGCAGCAATGCACTGATTTGATCTGCCTTCACACAAAGATTATTATAGTATTTTCTGCTAGTTCTATTTCCAATATGGACTTGGTAAAATGACAGCAATAACTACACGTCCAAGATCATCGGAAAAATTGAGGCCTTCACTAAGTTTTTCATCAATGACGCTAAGCATTAATGCACACACCCACTGTTTTTTGGAGGTCACAGAACGTTTGCCAGTGACATTATCCGACAAGTTTCTACAGTCGTAAATTACTTTTGATTTGTTAATATTTGCTAAGAGTTTTGATACTTTGAGATATTTGTAAATTTTATCAAGAAAGTCATATGAAGACAAAGCAAACCAATCTGCTGGCACCATTTGACACAAATTTTGCGTTCATAAATCTGTTTTGCATTTGCATAAAATTAGAAGAATAGAATAAATAAATAATAGATTAAAATCAAATATCATTTTATATTTGCCTTGATTTTTGTAATTAAATTTTAAGACAAGTTACAACAAAAACTAATACAGCATTTGATGGTACAACGTGATTATAGAAATGTTTCCTCATGTTGTGCTTTCAGATCTTGTGTGGGTTGCAGTGGCAATAATAATCTGTAACCAACGACAACATTAGTTTAAGATATTAATCAATCAAATTGGAAGCTGGAAACTGAAAGATCAATCACTTACCGTGAACTATATTCATTTGGTTGAGTGGAATTTTGGTTGTGCTGTCATTCTCCGACATCAATTTATAAACAGGGGTTTTGCTTTGAAGTTAAGGCTGCGATTAAGGCAATAATAATGATGGGTTATGGAACATCTGATATGACAAAAGTTGAGCATTTGGTTGTGGCCTCACCCACTTTCACTAGATCTTTTAATTCACAGAGTTTTTTTGCGGAGCCGCAACCAAACTTGCACAATTTCTTGACTTTTGTACGAACATCTATGGAATTTGTGTTGTTACATCTGTTGTAAGCTTAGCTAAGTGTGTTTTCTTGGACATTTTTCATATCAAGACAACGTTCGTTCAGTTTCCCATTCATAATCATTGACATCATCAACCCAGTTTATCAGATAAAGTCCTAGACAGAGGCATTTCAGACCCATTTTTCATTTGGCATTTCAACTGTGTTTTCCAGTTTAGTCCTGTCATTCTTTTGCTACACAAATCACCTATTTTTTCATTGCGTTACGATTTTAGAGCAGTTTGTTTGTGTATCCAATCAGTGTCGTCCATTCCTTTCTTCTTCTTCTTTTGTTGCAAATGAGGAATGCGTTTTTTAATTCCCTTCGTAATGACCAATTCTGACCGCTTCTGGTCAATGTTGCTAAGATGCTGCTCAGAATTAAGTATTTCGCCTGTTTGAAGCAGCACAAAATGGACACTCTGTTATTCCTCATCCACAAATGTCATGTAAATGACGTACAGATTTGCCAAATGCTACTTTCAAAAGCTTCATATTCTATCTACTGGAAAAGCGTCAAGTTAAGTTACCAAACAACCTTTTGCATGACATAAAGCTTAGCTCACCCACACGTATGCCGGCCTCCACGAAGCCAAGCCGATTTATAAGGATGTTTCATATTTGGCGGCACATAGAATTGTAGCAGAGCAGTTCAAATCGGCTTTCCTTTGCTCTGTTATGGGCTATCGACCACCGTGATTTGTCATCTGGTTTCAGTGTGTAATCTGGAGCGGTTGCTACAATAACATGTTTGTAAGAGTTGGGCATGCGCAACATTTCCAGGCTTGTTATTGGATACTTTGTACGTCCCAGTCTCTAAAATCAGTCCACAGTTGTTTGCAATGCAATGGTTTATCAACATATTGCAACATTTCTGTCTCGAAAATAAGACCACGAATAGTTCCCAGCAAAATTGTTCCAGTCGATGACTCTGTGCCCGATGCACTATTAAAGGCAACTGCAGTAATTTCATGATCCTTAAACTTTCCAATGCGTCGCACCTTAGGTCAATTGCCGTTCGACAGACAGATCCGTTGATTTAGACACTTATGATATAAGCAAGTGATGACCCGTCGGACCTAGGTAAAGCTTTGTACTTTTCCTATGCAATTTCTATTAAAATTTATCATTAATCATTAAATGGTCAAAGTAAGACAAGATTAGTATGTACATATATCCAATGAGTTATTACTCACCCCCCAATGGAATAGCGCGTTGCCAAAAGAAAAGAAATAACATGGTTTCATGATCTGTGATAGACAGCAAACAAACTAACCAACAGTTTTGGAAACAGTCAAATGGGTAAATATTTCGTTTACATCGAATGGATTACCTCCAGCAACAGCGAAATTCGAAGTTTCTCCACCACCATTGGCAGATCCAATTGATGGTAGAAATTTCGGATTTGCTTGTATCATTCTTAATGCATTTTAAGCATACCTTCCATTCCAATAACTAAATTTTTATTCTTACTCTATTTTCCACTTCGCTTTTTAATTTGTAATAAACGCATCAACTCTTGTGTTGCCCTTCTTTCATTCAATTTCATTTCGTTTTCCTGACGATATTTGTGGCTATCGATTGAACATTTCAATCCATATATTTATATAAAATGTACCCTAAAAATAGTTTGCCCCAATAAAACTCGAGAACGGCGGGACCCATTTCAGTCTCAGTCCATCATCGCCACGAAATCCGCACCGATAACCGAAACGATAACAAGAAATGGACTGATGGCCATATCGATAAAAGTAATCAAATGCAACAGGTGCAACAAGCGTCGTAAACTTCTCAAAATGCATGCAGATATGGCGAACCACGATTTTACTCTGGAACTCATTGAAAAATATCCATGAATTATTATATTACCACTGTTAAATAGATAAATATGAACAATATGTAAACAAACAGTCTTCAGTGTTGTACAAAAACTTTGATCGATTGACAGCACTAAGATTTGGACTAAAGGAAAGTAACCGGTTAACCACTAATTGACACTCTCCACTTTGGTTGGAATGTCTTTTGTTTGCGGCAGTGTCGGCTTTTTCAAGTTTGTCTAACTTTTTGCCACTTAACTAAATTTTTTTTGCCTGTTCGCCAAATAATAAATGTAAATTTGTGCATTTTTTTTTTAAATTAATTCTAAAAACTTTTATTATCCAACTAAATGTAAGTATTTTATAAATTAAGCAACTACAATATTTTGCTTGCTCAAGCAGATCGAACTGATATTTTTATGTTTTTTTCCAGTGATTTTTTCACTTGCCATCTATTTTTAACTATGTCCACTAATGGTCTTTCTTTTGATTTTAACCGATTGTCATTAGATTATCAAGAATACGATTTAAACAAATCTGAAACAGAAAGAAATCATATGGTAATGGCTACCCTTGCGAAACGTGCAAAAACGGGACATGATTCTAATGCCGTCGTCGCCACTGATGAGGCGGAAATTCCTTATGATTTAAAGAAGCTCATGCTGCCGTTGTGGTGTTTGCTTTGTAAAATAAAAGCTAATTCGATCATTTCCGCTTCTGATCATTATAATTCGAAGGCTCACAAACGCAATGTTGAATGTTGGCTACAAGCGAATGAAGTGCAGCAGGAAGGCAACAAAGAAGAGCCGGTTAACTTTTTATATTGTGGTCTATGCAATGTAAAGCTTACTTCAGTGGCTCATGCAAAACAACATTATGAAGGACGCAAACACATATGCGAACAGACTAAAAATGAATTGATTAAAGATGGGAAAGTGAAGTGTTTGGGCACAAACTCGAACCGGCCAATATGTGATGATACTCATTGTGGAGTAGATGGCGACGAAACTTCCGCCAATAATCCAACACCACCAACACCAATACCATCACAACCAACATCAATAACACCACCAACACCACTACCACTACCATCAGCACCAACACCAATACTATCAGCACCAACACCAATACTATCAGCACCAACACCAAGACAATCACAACCAACACCAAGACCATCAGAACCAACACCAATAACACCACCAACACCACTACCATCAGCACCAACACCAATACTATCAGCACCAACACCAATACAATCACAACCAACGCCAATACAATCACAACCAACACAAATCCAATCACAACCAACATCAATAACACCACCAACACCAATACCATCATCATCCGTACAATCACGGTATGTATTTGAAGATATAGAATTACTTGATCTCGATGAGTGTATAAAAAAGTCAAAAGAGGAAATGAGACTTCAAGAAATATTGGAGGAGGAGGAAGCTAATAAAGAAGCTAAAAATTTATATTGTAAAAAATGTGAATTACAACTGACATCATTTGCCGATGCAAAACGTCATTATAAAGGACGTAGACACAAATCGGTACATGCTAAGGTATCGAAACCAGTTGGGTCTGGTCGCAATGTTGATGATAGACGTTTTGGAATAGGCGAAGCTTTCCTCTCCAAACATTTTGAAAATGTACAAAATAATAACGCATCAGCACTACCAGCATTCTGGTGCAAAGTATGTAGTATAGCTTTAACGTCATCAATTGACTTGGAAATACATACAAAAGGTGTAAAGCATCTCGTTAAAGCCGAAAAATTAAATGAAAGTAAAATGACAGACGACGAGTTAAAGTTAAAATATCGCGTACCGTCGGGATCATATTATTGTGCCATATGTGATATCAATTTTAATGGAATTGCAACATTAAAAGCCCATTTGAATGGAAAGAGACACGCCAAGAATCAATCAGCTTCATCCCAATCAGATAAGATGGCACCTACAACCAATCAGGGTCAAGTACACTAATATCACTACAAACAAAATTAATGCTAGAAGCAAATAAGAAATTATCGCTTTCAACCTTGTTCTCATATCTTCCAAACAAAGATGACTGAATTTATCTCATACAAAAAAAAAAACAAAAAAATAAATAAATATATAGTTCAAAATAATATTAATTGAAATACAATATATACAGTATATGCACCACTATAATTAAGGATTAGATTATATTTGTCAGTATTACATATTAATGAAATAAAGAACGTTGCGAAGTACATTAAACTTTTGGCTCATTATACAGAATCTGTTTGGTGCAACAGTGGATTATCCTGCACCTGTATATCCAATAATTGATTGTAGAAATACACACAAACTATTATTGTATTGCATGACTTTTTTCAGGTTTAAATGAAGACAGATATTTTTAAAATTTGGCAAGTTATAGATACTTAGTTTTCTAACTACATAGTGTGGTTGAGTCCAGGAGAGGATTGAGACACATAGTTACATACTACAATTCAATTTGAATCTTGAATGTTTTGTTTGTAATTCTATTGATTAATTTACTCCTTAACAAGCAAATTCATTAAAAATTTGCAACAAATAATGAATAAGTTTAAAGTTTTAGGTAAAAACAAATAGTGATAATATTAATATAAGATTAACTTTTTAGTGAAACCATATCACGACAAATAAAGAAGCAGGAAACTAGTGTGCTGGTTCATTACAGACTTTTGCTAGCCTCTCTTCAATGCTGGCCAATTTAATGATGAGTTTGTTCATCACGGACATGGGAACTTCAAGTCGCATAACAAATAAATGAAGCTCTGTAATGATGTGTCCTCTAATGCTAGTCCACGCACGTCCTATCAATTGTATTAAAATTAATGGTTGACAATAGTATTTGTAATATATTTTCAATATCACTGCGTAATGGGTGGCTCACGCACATATAGACATTGTCCTCATTAACAATATCAAAGGCCATGGCCGTGCTTTGAAGTACATTGATCACTTCAGACGTCGTAGCATTTGTTCCGGTGAAAGTGGTGCAAAACGCGAATGTACTGAAGGTATGATTTTACTTAAATATGTAGTACAGTCTTTGTGTACTTCTCAATGACGCGCATCATTGGTCATAGCATCTGCCTCGCTCCATATGATTGACTTAAAGGTACCACAGAAGATGTTGCGTGTCGATGCGAAATTCAATATTTGATCACGGACTATGCCAATACCACAATCATCGGATGCATTCAATTCCAACACCATGCACATAAATTGTGTAGCTTTGTTGAGCTGCTTGGCGCAGGCAAGTATGGTACTAGTTTTACCTATACCCGACGGTCCACAGGATAGCAAATGCGGCAGTTGCTTTTTAGTAATAAAGCGATTTATGGTTGAAATAATTTCCTCATGTGATATTAAATCATCTAAACAGTTTGGTCGATATTTTTCCACCTATGACATGCGTATTTTTTCTGGAGATGCAGTCATATTTGCATTGGAATTTAATAACATTTTTACAAAATAGGACGCGCTGTTAGCGCATTTACCGGCGTCAAGGAATGGTTAGTATAATATGCCCGGAAACACTTGTTAAGTCTGCATATCTGTCTATCAAACTCTTATAAAAAATGTATTAGTATTCGAGAAACAGATTATGGTACAATAATTAATTCAAACGGCATCTAATCTTGTCTTGCCTTATTTATCCATGGATTCTTATGACTGACGAACAGTCATTTTGATTTCCATGATGAATTCTTAATAGAGATTGATTTAAGTTAAACTGCTTTGATTAAGTTTATATCGTATGGCTAGAAGTTTATTATGGACAGACGCATGTTGCCACATTTACACCGATCACTATTTCATCATTTTGTGTCCCATTAGAATAGTGTGTTGTTAGGAGGCAGTCCTTCACATGTTGATGATAGCGAAATGAATCTGCTACGTTGTAATGAGATCACCTTAGCTCAGTTAACGTCAGGCTGGTCTCTTATCCTCCAGAGCTACGGGGAAGAAATAGATGATCCCCGGATCTCCAAATAAAACGATTCACCTTTTCAAATGTACAAGTAAACTGATCCAATTGATTCCAATAGACTTATGGTTTTAACCGTCGGTAGCTTTTTGCCTAGGACTTTCCAAATATTTCTCGATTATTTTAGATTGTTAAGCAATGTGTATTCATCATGCTGCATGTGCGGACAACAATGCCGAGGACGACGCCGTCTGCACTTTGCAAATATTTCGCATGCCATCCGCTAACGCGCTCATGTCTGCTCTGTCCAAATATTTCATTAAAGGGAGCATTTGCCTATATTTGCCGTAGGCATAGGTATGAGAAAGCATGGGCAAAGAGATAATGTTGTTGATGAAAGAGAGCGATGAGAGAATAAAAAGCATGATGAAATATCTAAAACGATTAGAAAAAAAATTTGTTCAGGTTCTTGTTAGGAAAACTTTCTTGTTTTTTGGATTATTGAACTGAAATTTAGATACCATAAGTTTTGAGATGAGAAAGTAGAGTCAACAGCATGCAAGTGGTGCGATATCACTACGCCGAAGTAAAAATGGCCTTGGTAGAAGCGTAGCGACAATCAACTGACCCCGTGGCGAGTTCGGAAGCTAATTCACTTGCAGCCAATTCGAAGAAGAAGTTTGAGTTTTTGCAATCGTTTGGCATTTGGTACGATATATCTTATCAGCAGATCCATGCAATGCAAGCACATAGAACTGTCCGATGCTACAAAAATCATAAGCTTATTTAATTAATGAAAAAGTTAAGCAAAAATTAATCTTTAGATAATGTATAAGAAATGAACCCGTCTCTGACCCGTTGGAGGAAATTTATTTACAAGCCATGGCCCTACTCACAGCCATTTGTGGTCAGAGACATATTATCGAACTGGACAGATGGGATGGATGAACCAATGAGCGACATCTAGTTCATCTAGTCGCAGGATGTTCCAACTTCCAAAAACATTTATTTTGAAAGACGCAATATCTCGCGTGTTTGAGAAATTAAATTTCGGAATAAGTTAAGGCGATAACTTTTATTTTGGATGCAATATAAGAAACAACATCATCACAGGTTGTATTTGCTGCCAACCTGGAAATGAAAACTTGTTGACTGGGAGCAATCTCAGTAAGAACATGAGGCACAAATGTTTAAAATTTTTAAAGAAATATAGAGGCGAAGGATTAACAAAGGCTCTCAGGTAGCTAAAGATGTACATAGATAGATGAAGAAGCTGAAAAAAGCTCGGAGTTTAAAGTAATCTGTGCACAGAAAAAGAACAACAAGCACAATTGTTATGTATTAGAGACAAGTAAAAGGGGCGCCTTAATTGGAGCTCGCTTCATCCTTAAACTTGCCTCGGGTCGGCTCTGCTTCCTTGGGTTATCATTTCCTTGCAAATCTTAACCAAAATAATAATTATTTATTTATTTATCATAATTAAATCTAATATATAATACTAAATTTAATACTGATTTTAACGAGTGCCTAGCTGCTGGGGCCTACGACTCGCGATTTAATAATACTTTGTAAAAGATTTAATGTACAGTAATTAAATTGTAAGGTTGGATTTTTTGCAGAATTGATGTATGTTGGAGATATTTAATGGTGGGGGAGTATTTAAAAATTGGGATGGGGCTATGGAACCAAAAAGGGAGACCCTTAAGCTCTCCAAATGTTGGGAGGAGTCCAGTAGATGATTTGCGGTGAGATCGGTTCCGCAAAAAGGGCATGGTGGACGAACTGAAGCTTTGAGGAGATGTTGATGCGTGATTTGGGTGTCCTAGCGGTGAAAGAAAAGCTCGGTGATATAAATTGGCTCTACACAGATGGGTCAAAAACACAAAACAATACTCCGTTCGCTGTTGTCGACAATTCGGAAAAGATCATAGTTGGGGGTCTCTCCCATCTTATAATTCGATATTCACTGTCGAGGCCTTAGCCTTACTAAAGGCCTGCCAATTTGGAGTAAAAGATATTAGCTGTACAAAATCGAGAGAATAACGATCACACAATTCAGGAAATCCAGAAATTATGCATTATACACCACCACAATATCACCATTCTTTGGGTTCCCAGTCACCAAGGTATTCGGGGAAATGAATGCGCCGATGAGGCAGCCCGGCACATCAGCTCTACCCCATCATACGTCTTCACTCCAACCAGCTCTAGAGATTTAAAAAACCTGGTTACTCGTCATCTGCATACGAAGAAGTTGACTGGATGGGGACAGTTCCTCCACGGGTACTCTTCCATCACCCAACCTAACTTGCGACAAAGTCGATTTTCCAAAATAATAAAATCTTAGACTTTTTTTAAATAATTTTTATTTTTATTAATATTGATCTTTTGCTTGTTTTTACATACATACACAGTTATACACATACATATATATAGAAATATATATATATATATATATATTTATATATATATTTATTTATTTATATATATAATTTACTATATAAATATGAAATTTAAGAAAATCGTATAAAAAAGAAAATATCTTTTCTTTGTTTGTTACGATGCGTGATTTATAATTACAAACATACACATAGGTAAATGATGTAACAAATATACCATAGATATAGTACATATATATATTTATATTTGTAGAATATATAAGTACATACATATATTAGCATGTTTATACTTACATATTTATTTTTTTAATTAAAGTTATAAATCGGGGATTTTCATTTTATCATTTTAACATTTTTCATTTTCATTTTCATTTTCATTTTTAATTTACTTTTCTGTGTGATTTCTGTGAGAACATACATAGTTAGGTTGCTTTAAAAATACATTCATTCAGACATACATATGTATGTATATCGTTTATATAGAAATATAGAGAGATATAGAAATATGTAGCTTGTATTTATTTACTTTTACTTGGCCTTATATATTTACAGTTATGCTTGTAGTATATAGACTTAATATCCTTCCATATGATTTCTACTTCTTATTGTAAGTAGTAGGTAGTATTTACTTATGTATTTCATGTTGTTGTGGTTATGGTTATGGTAAATGTTCTTTATTGTAATTCATATTCTTCTTGGCATTCATTAATGGTAATGGGATTTCATAACTCACATTTCTATGTGGAGATCCACAATTGTTAATTGGATTTTGTAATTCATTTAAAAAAATAAAGAGATACATTATACAATATGTGGATCCAGCAGTGGTAGTAATGACAATAAGATACCTAACTTGAATTTATTTAGCTTTCAGAAGCTTCTCTCAGATCAACTTCATTTTATTGAAACGTTTCAGGACTCTCGTACTATAATATTAGTTGTAAGAAAATAAAAACCAATTCTTATTGTTTGTTGCCTGTTGCCATTATTTATTTTCATTTATATTGAAGAATAAGAATAATAGATGAGATAAAAACTTCACTCATGGTTAGATTTTGTTTAGGAAGTCTACCATAAAGCGCTAAGGTGTCCGTACTACATACTCGTACATATGTTTCTTGATGTATGACTTTTCATATTTTACTTCTTTTTTTTCTATTTTTATTTTTTTTTTTATTATATTTGAGTATCTTCTTTCTTTTTCAGTATCTTCTTTTTTTTTTTTTCAAATTTTGATTTATTAAACAATTTTTAAAAATTAAATATTGTTTTTAACAAAAACACGTAAAGTACAATAAAAATTTAATACAATTTAGAATTTAAGATTAACATAGATTTACAAAACTTTATACTATATACCTTTCACACTCCCATCAAGGATCAATGTAATTATTAAAAATATTGATATATACCGATAAATTATTGTATTTGGAGATATCAGATTCATCAAATCCGTATGATCTCGCAAACTAAACAAGATAATTAAATTATGTAATGTAACAGACAGATGGAGACATCGGATACCCTATAAGGATATGTATTCTTAATCAGCTGGATAAAACGAGTTGATTAAGCCATGTCATGTCTTGAATGTATGTATGCAAACTATTCCTAGAGAGCTGAAATTTTAATGAAATTTCCTTTCTATCAGACGGTTGTCCATTTGCCAGAACCAACCGAATTGGACTACTAAGGGTGGTCCAACCAACCACACAAACCCGAATTCATATTCATGTTCTAATTAGAAAAACTTTTTTATTTTTTGTATTATCGAAATAAATCGTAGACATTATAAATTCTTGATCAATTTCAATCAACCGTGTAAATTTCAAGATCCTAGGTTTACCTCCCATACAAACTCAAATTCAAATTAATGTTCCTATTAGAAAAACTTTTTTATTTTTTATATTATCGAGTTAAAAATTGGGTACTATAAGTGTTTAGTCTATATAAACTAACCATGCTAATTTCAAGAGTCTAGGGTTACTGGATCGTATAGCTCCCATACAAATAATTTGTTCTCTTACATAAATCGAAATATGATTTTAAATGTATGATGCCATGAAAATATTACAATTTAAGCAACGTTAGACATAATTCCATAATTCCGGGAATTTTGATTTTGGCATATTATTTGAATACAATATTAAATTATAAAAGAAGTGTTTGTTAAATCAAAAACTGATAGTTTTAGTTTCTTTTTTTCCTGCTCTTCAACATGCTGACTGATTTCCATAGGTTTATTGGTACATAAGCTTAATGAAGGACTCCGATGCCGTACGTACTATGGGGCTATGGAAGTATTGTAGTATAAGATTACTCACAATATTGTGAAAGGTATAACGAATAATTTACAAACAAATATGATGAATGAAATGAAACATGAGAACAATATTTTTTCCTTTTGTTTTGATTTTTTCTGTTTTATATAAATTTTGATGATTGTTATAAGGGGGCAAAGGAAAATTCCGTAATATTTTTAGTTTTTCTTGTAAAATTTTATTTTTACTTCGAATTATTTGAATTTCCTTTAGTTTTAATATTTTTTTTAATGTATTTATTTTAATTTGTTTTCTGATTATTTTCATCGTCATCATCGTTATTATCATTATCATCATCATTATCATTATAATAATCATCATCATCATCATCATGATCATATATTTGATTTTTTAATCATGTACATATTGTAGCGCCTGTAACTCGATAGTTGCCTTTTAGTTAAACATTTTTCATAATTTTAATTTTAAAAAAATTTTTTTTTTTTTATTTTTTTTTTATTTTTATTTATAACCATTTTTCTTCATTTACATAGTACATAATCTGGAAACATATAAGTATATGTTATATATGTATCTTGTATCTTGTATATAAATTTATGTTTTTTGTTTTTGTTTCTTAAACCAAAAAATTAAGCATTTAAAATTTTGTAGCAATTTTCTCGTTGGTTTTTTTTTTTTATTTATTTATATATTTTTATTTATTTATTTATATATATTTTTTTTTGTATATAAGTGTATGTTATATTGTTGTTGTTGTTGTTGTTGTTGTTTCTGTATTATTATTATTATTATTATTCAATTATTTATTTATATATACAATATGAAAAGATGTCATAGTTCGTTCGTTCGTTCATTTGTTTTGTAACTTCATGGAGGATTTTATTTGATTGATTTGATGTTCTTTCAATTTATCAATTCAATTATTCATAAATTTTATGTATGTATAAGTAAGTATAATAAATATGTATGTTTTCACTTATGTTTTAGTATATAAATATTTTGTTGTTGTTGTTGTTGTAACTTGCCATATATGGATTAGCAAATAATTAAGTAAGTAAGTAGTATGTTAAGTATTTATTTGGTGGGTCTAATCTGAGTAATTTTTCGGTACTTATTAATTTTTTTAAATTACAAATTCTTTTTGGTTTTTTGTTTTTTCTTTTCTTTTCTTTTCTTTTTTCTCGTTTTAAACACATACATACATGTATATGTATTGTAATATTATATTTTGGGGTTTCCCAATAATGAGGGTTTTTGAGGAGTCTCGGGATCATCTTATTACTATTACAATTTATTCATTTTATTTTATTATTAAGTTTCTTGTTTTGAGCAACATTTCAAATGGAATGATGATATATATTTATTAGACTTATGTATATAGGTTTTAATTATTTATTAATTTTTTAATTTGTATAATTTTAAGAGATCAAATTTATTTCGAATTTTTTTGCATACATAAATTTATAATAAGAAATTTTCTAAAAAGCAAAAGAAATTCTTGTTTGACTTAGTTTAATAGTATTTTATTTTATTTTTTTTTTTCATTTTATACCCTTCACACATATATGATCGATCATAGAATCTAATCTAATCATTATGGAATCAATAATCAATAATACACTGATAATCAAACAATCGTTAGTCGATAGAGCAGTGAAACTTTTCTAAAAAATACTATAGAATAGAGAACCAACCATAGATCTAATATTCAATTAATTTTTATCCACTGACCATAAGTAAGTTTCAATTGAAGTTCCCCATTTGCTGAAAATACACAAATAACTGATTGTTGGAAATTTCTTTATTCTTAGTTAATATTGAATACTGTTCAGCTATATTCATTGACGTTCCTCAAGCTTTCGTCCGTGAATGGCATGTTTTTCTCATTTAAAAAATAAACAGAACTCACACGAGCTACTAGAGTCATATCTTACTAAAAGGTTATTCGTGGTGATATGCAAAAATTTCACCTATAACGAGTACCACATTAATGCTGGCGTCCCACAAGGCAGTGTTCTCTGTCCGCCCTTCTACGTCATTTTACTTCTGATGACATAGCTACAAATCCCCGCCTTATGACATCAACCTTTGCGGATGACACTGCAATCATCAGTCACTCACGCTGCCCAAAAAAAGCGACGAAAGTGCTAAGTGATCACTTACAACTGGTATCCTTATCCTATCTACGAGTACATTTGGACAGACGACTCACCTGGCGGAAGCATATAGCATAAAGCATAAAGCCCAGTCCCTCCACTGACTCTTAAACCCAAGATCTGGGCTAAGTCTCGATCTAAAGGTGCTACTATGCAACAGCTTAATAAAGCCTATCTGGACATACGGTTCCCAGCTTTGGGGGAACGCAAGCCTAAGTAACGTTGAAGTCATCCAAAGAGCCCAATCAAAAATACTTCGTTTCTTAACAGGTGCTCCCTGGTACATTTCGAACGCGAATATCCACAGAGACCTTAACGTCCCACTAATTATAACCGAATTGGACCAAATGAAACAAAAATATCTTGTTAAGCTCTCGGAACATCCTAATCCACTAGCTCGATCACTATCTTATTGTATATGAGTTGTCGCACGCGCCTTCGTCGGAATGAGTTTCCTGCCCCATAAACCTGGGAGGACCACGCAACACTGGAAAGTATCTTTAGCTGACCACTATAGAAACTTTTAAAAATTCATTACTTCGTTTTTAAGATTTCTCAATTATTGTTAGGCTTTGTGTTGTATGCAAAGTGATTCAATAAATAATAAAGAACGCAAAAAAAAAAATCTTAATTAGAGTATTGGAACAATTTCTGATTTATTCTATATATAAATTAAATATAAACTAAGGTCATATATTTTAAAATTCCATTTTCTAGATTATCGAACGATTGAATTGATGTACCGTATAAAACATATTCGAAACATCCAGTATAAAGTTTTTTTTTTATAACTTGGTTGATTGATTGCTATCTTACCACCTTGAAAGAGGGCTGAGGGCAAAGCCTAAGCTAATAATAATAATAGTCATATCATCTAGGCATCACTTTCTATTATATATTTTCTCCATTTAATCATTTAGGTGAAAGATATAGTATAAGTTTCGGTAAAACCGAAATGAATGTTCCCTTCTTATATGTTTTTGGTGTTTGCTGTTTTTTGTTTATTAATTTAGAGAATTTAAAATTTACATCCATTGTTTTTTTTTTTTTTTTTTAATTAATTATCTATAATGTTAGAAGAAATTTTGGAAGATTTATAATTACTTATTTGTTACGTTACTTGGTTGGTTTGTTGGTTGATTGGTTGATTGGTTAGTAGTTTTTTTTTTTTTTTTTTGTATTTTCGTTTTTATATTGTATATTTGTAATTTTATTTGTATTAATTTATATTATGTTATTTATAATATTTTACCTTTATTTTTTAAACTGTAACATTCACTTTAAACAAACGGACAACAAACAAACAAACAAACAAACAAACAATTCTAATCTGTTAATACATTTTTTATATTTATAAGTATTTTATTTGTATATTTGACTATGGTTTATTTTTTGTTTTTTTTTTGTGTTTTGTGTTTTTCTCAGTGTCCAGCACATTTTCATAGATTGTTTCACGTTTCATTATCTTCGGTATTTGTTCCTGTTCTTCTTCTCCGTCTTCTTTATTGTAAAAACAAAACAAAAAAAAAAAATATTATTTATTATTTTTAGTTAGCTTTTTCATTTTTCATTTTCCATATTCCATTTTCCTTTCTTTTTTTTTTTTTTTATTAAGTCTAAGATTTCAGTTTAATCTTTTAAAAAATATTTTTGTTGTTTTTTTTTTGTTTTGTTTTTTGCATTTTTATTTTATTATTATTATAATTTTTTGTTTTTATTTTTTAAATAAGAAAAAGCTTTCATCATTTGGAATTTCTAAACATCAACATGTACATATATATATTTTTTTTTATATTTTTTAATAATTTATATTGTTTTATATAGAATATAATAATAATAATATTTATTGTTTTTTTTTTGTTTAATTAATAATATTTTTTTTTATTTTATCTTTTTTATATATGTATATAATTTATGGTTTTGAATTTGAAATATTTATTCGTATTATTATTTATTTGTTTAGAATCTAAAACATTTTAGTTAAGCTTAGTTTTTAAGTGTTTTGCATACATAAATATAAATATATTTATACATACATATATATATATATATATATATATATATATTTATTGTATTATATATATATATAGGTTTATAAAAAAGTAAAAAAATTATTTAATTGAAGCCAATTACAAAAATAATTTTAGATTTCTTTCTATCATAAGAGTTGAAGTTGTTTCTGTTTTTTTGTTTTTGCTTAGTAGTTTTTATTATTAAGTATTTATAAATTATTAGATTATATATCCTGTACCTAGTCCTACTTATTCCCAAAGAAAGTACACTCCTTTCTTGGGCTCTAAACATAACTAAACTAATAATCAGTTCGACTAATGAAAGTATTATATTGTATATACTAGAATAGATGAATGAATAGACTGGCAACTTGTTAGGGGAAAGCTCTTCAAACATTTTCTATTGGTTCTTTGCATATATGTCCATTTAGGTTCTATGGGGTCTTGAATTTAGTTAGGTTAGGTTAGATTAGATTAGATTATATAGGAGAAAACTCTTTAAAGCTAGAAAGTGAAAAGAGTTCATGAGAACTATTCGTTTTTATGTAGTAAGGATCTTTTTTATGTAAATAGATTTATTTTCTGGTGTTTATAAACGCATTCCGTACACCATGGTCAGGACAGATCATAGTCTGAGGAGTGTTTCTGTGTGTGTTTGGGTCAGACCATCGGAAAAGACGGAATTGGTAAATTTAGGTAAAGTCATTAAAATAAATGAAAGAAAATCTTATTTACAAATATTTTTTAATTAATTTATACAATTTATCAATATTCTTCAGTTTTGTAAGAAAAAAAAAAAACAAAAATATTAATTTTTAGCATAAAGAAATCTCATCTGAACTGTGTTTTTTTTGTTTGTTTAAATTTTGGTCCATACACATGCTCAGGCATATTTTCTAGCAATTTGTGAACATGGATACTTTGAGTATTATTCCATTTAAGTGTCACTCCACCTCAAAGTATTGTAATTTGTAGTGGATTTTGGAAGGTTTCCCTTCACCAATGGCCCCAGTCTGAACTTTGAGCTGATCACTCCTTCAATTTAAATGGTGACTTATAGAATTGCATAGGATCTAGCCGGAGCATGGTGTAACAAAAATTTAAATGTCCAAGCCCATCTTTTTACGTTTTTTTTTATTTATCTTTTCCACTAATATACTAAAATATAGTCCATTGAGGCTAACCTGGAAACTCATGACTGTAGTTTATTTATTTCCATTACCAATTACCAATTACACGCCCGTGCTTACTTTCTTTACAACATTTACAATTTTCGATTAACAGAATCAAAGATGTTTAAGAAATCAGGCAGAAATAACAAATCACACCTTGTTATATAATATCTGCCATATGAACGAACTGCCTATCCTTAACATGTTATAATTTCTGTATGAAGAACGATGATCGATCCTCAGCTGGAATGATACTATGTATTGTATATAAGGTTTGTTAAACTGAAGTTAATGTTCTGTGTTTAGAAAATATTGATATCTATTAGCATATACTATGTACATTATATAGGTAACTTTATGGAACGAATACTCCCACTTTTATAAACAAATAAATCCAACAAGACAAGCACTCAGCATCCCGCCAACTATCAACAGGAAAGAATGTGTATTGTATACCAGATTCAGACTAGGCCACACAAAGTTTTCACATGAACATCTTCTCAACAAGACACCAGTACCAACTTGCAATTTTTGCAACTCAGGTACACTAAGTGTGGGCCATCTCACTGACAACTGCAGTCGAGTCCAATCCCTGTGTAACTCCCTTCACATCCCTCCACTTCGCCATCTACTTACAGAAGCCAGTCAAATTAACTTAAAAAATTTCATATTACTAATAAATAAATTAAATCTAAATCAGTTAGTCTAAGTATGATAATATTGTCAATAACAAAAAAAAAAAAAAAAAAAAAAGATTCTGATCTCATCTAGCTCAAGGCCTTTGTTGCTTCAGCTTTAATATTGTATTTTAGTATTAAGTTTTCTATTGTACAATAAATAAATAAATATATTATAGGTAACTTAGTAAATCCTAAAAATGATATTCTTCAATTGTTTCGGTACAGAATATTTAATAGACGAACGACCTTAACCGTCTATAGAATGCTTAATATATATATTGTTATTGCTTATAAATACTACACTTGCTTTTTCAATATACACGTATTAATAATATAAATAAGATATATTGTTTTTTTTTTTTCTTACAAATTGATTGTTGAATAAGTCCTTGATATATTTTATCTTTTTTAAATATTTATATACACGTAAAGTAGCAACAACAATTAAACAAACGATTTTCTATATTTCATTTTTTAAAATTTTATTTTTATTATTATTATGTTTTTTTTTTGTTTTCTTTTTTTGAATGAAATCGATCAAAAGAATTTAAAAGTTTAATATACTTATAATGTGTATATCAATGGTCGAAGAACTCATAAGCCCAAGAAACCCACTCGTTTGCCTTAGAGTATTTGTATCTTTATTTCTTGACAAACTAAACTGGTAGGTAAATCAATGGGTTGTCTGAGAAAAATATGTAACTCATATTTTTATAACTTTTTACATTTTTATACTCTTCATGTAGTAAATATTATTATAAGTTTGTCATCAAGATTGTAACAGACAGAGGGAGACATCGATGGCATGGGGTCTCAAGTGTATATCTATTCTTGATCAGCTCGATGAGGAGAGATAATTAAGCTGTGTCCGTCTGTACTATGTATGCAAACTAGTCCTCTAAACTTCAAGACCCTAGGCTTACTGAATCGAATAGCTCCCATAGAAACTCAAACTCATATTCAAATTCATGTTTTTGTTTAAAAAACTTTTTTGTTTTTATATATTATTGAAATAAAATTCGATTGATCAACCAAATAAATTTCTCTAAGCTCTAGGATTACTGGATCGCATAGCTCACATACAAACCCAGATTCAAATTCATGTTCTTATTAGAAAATCTGTTTTGAAAATAAGATACTATAAGTCTTTGATATATATCCACCAATCATATAAATTTCAAGACCCTAGGATTACTGGATCGCATTGCTCACATACAAACCTAGTTTCAAATTCATGTTCTTATTAGAAAATCTGTTCTGAAAATAAGATACTATAAGTCTTTGATATATATCCACCAACCATATAAAATTCAAGACCCTAGGATTACTGGATCGCATAGCTCACATACAAACCTAGTTTCAAATTCATGTTCTTATTAGAAAATCTGTTTTGAAAATAAGATACTATAAGTCTTTGATATATATCCACCAACCATATAAATTTCAAGACCCTAGAATTACTGGATCGCATAGCTCACATACAAACCTAGTTTCAAATTCATGTTCCCATTAGAAAATATTTTTTGTTAATTGCATTATCGAACTGATAATAGTGCAAGTTTCTAATCCATATTCTCTAACCACGTTATTTTCAAAACCCTAGGTTTACTGTATCATACAATATAACGCCCATACAAATATGTATGGGTGCTCCTCCTATAAAAATCACCCATTTTGTTGCGAATAAATCTTGAATACTACAATGAATTGAAACATTCACTGCTTGAAGAGAGTATTTCATCTTCGACATCATTTCTAGTTATTAGATTTATTTGATTTTTTCTTCTTTTTTGGATCTACGAACGAATGTTTTGTCAACTATAACAATGAGATTATTAGAAAAACAATGTCCACGTAAGTTTCTTTTTCCTTTAAGTGTTGGTGGTGGGAAATTGGATACAGATAATTGATCGATTATAATAGATAAAAACTGAATAGATTTTTAACATTAGCAGAAACCTAAGAGTAGTTAAAATTAAAATTTATTTGTAATAATTGTGCAATTAATTAAATTATATAGAACAATTAAAACATATTATTGTATTGTATATAAATTACAAAAGTAAGTATATAGTAAGTATACTATGATGGTACGAGTATACAAAATTTTGATGATTCTATTTGATTTCTATGAACTAAATGCATTAGTGTTGTAAGTACACATATTATCGAATTAGTAAGTAGTAAGTAACTCTTTTGAAATCAGGTACATTATAGCACTAAAATCAGTTGTTAGCTATCTGATATACACACATAAAAATTCTTAACATAAATGAAACAAAATTAAATGACAAGTACATTTCTTTTTTTTTTTTTAATAATTCTAAATTTTATACTTAAGACAACATTAATATAGATACTATTTTTTTATTTTACAAATTTTATACCTTTCACACAAATATTGTACAAAGTACAATATATTATGAATGATTTCCATATGCCATACATAAATCTATAGTGAGTGGTGCATCGGATATCATTCACACCGAGATGAATCGTTCTTAGCAATGCATGTTCTTTCGTCTGTTTGTCCTTCTAGAAGTTCTCAGCTTTCATGGGCTCATATGGATTAATGCCATATATTCTAGTTATAATTACTGGTGGAGATACTTTTCCATATACAGCTACGGTCAAAATAATAGTAGCGCTAGTTGGAAAATGAATTTGATAAAAAAAAAAAATGAATGAATTGGTGTTTTAATGTACCAAAAATATTTTTTTTTTAAAGTATGATGTGTTAATGAGAAAATCATAAGGAAATAATAACAACTTTATGTCATATGACAATAAAAAAAAATTTTTTCTCAAAAGTTCAATTAATTTGCACGGTCAAAATAATAGTAGTGCTTGGACAAATATTGAGAAAAAAATCATTTCGTTGCTTCTTTATACCAGAAAAGTTTACAAAAAGTAAATATTATTAGTTTATAACAATTTACAATAGTAACTGATCAAAATTTTTAGTCATTTCTTTTCCTACAATGGGTCGAGGCAAGCACTGTACACCTGAACGGCGTACACTCATAAAAAAAATTGATTTCTGACAGAAAAACGTACAAGGAAGTTCAAAACATGGTAGGTTGCTCTCCTACAATGGTGCGTAATGCTATAAAATTCATATCAGGTATTGAAACACGTGGACGACCTCGCATTATGTCCGAAAGATTAGTTACCCGTGTAGTAAGATACTCAAGGCAGAACCCATTTCGGTGCTCTACAAAATAAAAAAGGAATTAAATCTGAATGTAAGCGTAGAAACCATACGGAGATGCTTGAAAGAAAACAATTTAAATCCTCGGAGCCCAAGAAAAGTGCCCTTTTTAACAAAAAATCATCTAGCCGCATGAATTAAATTCGCCCATGATCACATTGATTGGCCATTACAGAAATTAAGAAACATTTTATGGTCGGACGAATCCAAAATTGTACTTTATGATGGACCTGGATCTTGTCAGTATGTCAGGCGGCCGCCAGAGTCTGAGTGGCAACCAAGATTCACAACAAAAACTGTAAAAGACGGAGGAGCTCGCATTATGATCCGGGCTTGTTTTTCATATGACGGCTTGCGGCCAATATATTGGATCAAGGATATCATGGATCGGCACCTGTATGTGCATATAAAGCAGGAGGTAATGCTGACATATGCTAGTGAAGAAATGTCACTGATTTGGGAGCTTCAGCAAGACAATGACCCTAAGCATACAAGCAAAGTTGCCAAACAGTGGTTGCAGGCCAGCGGAATAAATGTACTAGAATGGCCTGCACAGTCGCTAGATTTCAACCCAATTGAGAATTTGTGGTGCGACGTGAAGAATGAAGTTGCCAAACGTCTACCCAATAATGTTCAACAGCTTTGGGAATCAGTTAGAGATGCTTGGAGCTCCATTCCTTCCCAAAGGTGTCAAAATCTTGTAGATTTGATGCCAAAACGATGTGCTGCAATTATAGCAAACAAAGGCTATGCTACTAAATACTAATTGTAGTGTAATAGTCGTAATTTTAGTTATTTTAATATTATCCGTAACATTTGTATTGGTTTGGGCAGGTGGGAGACCTTCAAATGAATCACTACTATTATTTTGACCGTGCAAATTAATTGAACTTTTATGAAAAAAAATTTTTTTTATTGTCATATGACATAAATTTGATATTATTTCCTTATGATTTTCTCATTAACACATCATACTTAAAAAAAAAAATATTTTTGGTACATTAAAACACCAATTCATTCATTTTTTTTTTTATCAAATTCATTTTCCAACTAGCGCTACTATTATTTTGACCGTAGCTGTACATAACAAACTATTCTTGTTTTGGAAGATATAAATTTGTGATAAATACAAGAAAAAACTAAAATATAAATAGAGTATTCTTCCATAAAATAAAGAAGAATAACCCAATAAATGGAAAACTATTGTATTAGGAAATGTAAGCCGGTGAGTCAATCACTTAGAACAATTTCCATTTCAATTTATCATTCATTAGTCGTGACATACATATAAGTAAGTATCTACTACCAATTGTATCAATATTTAATTTACTTATCTACATAACCATTCTTACTTGGCTTCCCGAACTCTTCATATAGCCTTAGGCTTAGAGTGTGAAAAGTACTGTAAGCTTCGGTGAAGCCGAAATTTCTTTTACATCAATTAAATATAAAGTTTCGTTTTTAATAAAACATACATATTTTTCTATATATTGTTTTTTGTTTTCTTTTTTTTTTTTGTTTTAAGATAATTTTTGTTTTTATTAAATATTCTCTCGCCATTTCTCTTTTCTTTTTTTTTTTTATTTAAATTTTAAATTTTAATTATCAAATTACAGCCAAAAGTATTACTTTATTAAATTATTATTTTTTAATTTTTTAATTTAGTTGATTGTTGATTCAATAGAGAAGAAATAATCGAAAGTCGACAAAGTTTTTATTTAATATATTTTTTTTTGAATTTTAAAATAAACAATAAGAGAATTAATTAATTATTTATACAATATGTTTTGTTATTTAGTATTAATAAAAGTGGGTAAGGGGAGGGGGAGTTGGAGGGGTAAAGGAACTATATATAAAGAATATAAAGACTCTCATTGCTTATATGTTTCAATACTTTATACTTATATTCTTTTTGTTGCTCTCGTTTCTTTTTTTTTTTTTGTTTTTTTGTTAGAAAAATATTAAATAAGTAAGAGATCGTTTATATTTTTATTTTATATTTTTTATAATTTTAAATAAATATTACTTTTGAAATTTAATTATCATTTTAAGCTATTAAATGTATTTTTTTTTTACTTTTTTACTTTTTTATTTTTATTTTATTTCTTATTTTATTTTATTTTATTTTATTTTATTTTATTTTATTTTATTTTTATTTTATTTTATTTTATTTTATTTTATTTTATTTTATTTTATTTTATTTTTTTTATTGTTTTTTATTATATTTTATTTTATTTTATTTTATTTTATTTTATTTTATTGTATTTTATTTTATTTTATTTTATTTTATTTTATTTTATTTTATTTTATTTTATTTTATTTTATTTTATTTTATTTTATTTTATTTTATTTTATTTTATTTTATTTTATTTCTTATTTTATTTTATTTTATTTTATTTTATTTTATTTTATTTTATTTTATTTTATTTTATTTTATTTTATTTTATTTTATTTTATTTTATTTTATTTTATTTTATTTTATTTTATTTTATTTTATTTTATTTTATTTTATTTTATTTTATTTTATTTTATTTATTTTATTTTATTTTATTTTATTTTATTTTTATTTTATTAAATATTCATCATTACAGACATATTAAGTATTTACCTAAATATATTTCTAGCATATCTAGATATATTTCTAGGTTGATCATCGCGCACCATTTTGATATATTCTTCATTTTTTAACTTTTACATGTTTTGTTTGTTTTTTTTTTTAGTTATATTTTATACATAATTTATACTAAATATTGTATATATTTCTTATTCAATTTTGGTGTAAAATACAATATATGAAAATTAAGAGAATGGAAATTTAGAGGCAGAAACTATTGTATTGTATATTGTAAATGTAGGGGGTTTTTTATTCACTTCAGTTGTTATTCTTTCTATCAATAGAAATGTTCAGAAATGTTTAGCATTATTTTGATCGTCTTTATTACAATGGAAGTACTTAGTCTTAGATCCATCTTCCATTGTCATGAATTGAATAAGCTAATTTCGAATGTCATTAAAAAAAAAAAAACAAAAATCCAAGTCCAAGATTATAACTTTACGCAGTGAATAGTAATAAAAAGTTTATCATGTAACAGGCACAAGGGATATCGGAGACCCATAAACTATATATATATTCTTAATCAGATCGACGAGCCATCCATCTGTGTGTATGCAAACTAGTCCTTCAGTTATTGAGCTAAAGAGCTCAATTTTTTTGCACGAACTTTTCTTTTTTCCAGCCTCTGTACGTTTGTGGGATGTAGCCGAATCGGACTACTAGGAGGGGTACCGCTCATATAAACCCAAATAGAAATTCTTGTTTTTAATAGAATTTTTTTTTAATTTTTTACATGTTCGAGCTCAAATCTAGAAGCTATGTCTTTGACTAATGTTCACCAACCATGTAAGTCTCTTTTTACTCTAGATTTACTGGTACTAAGCCAAAGGAAAACTTTTTTGTTTTTTACATGATCGATCTCAAAATTAAACATTATAAGTCCTTGTCTCATACTAACGTACAAACCATGCAAATTTCAAAACACTAGGCTTATTGGATCGTACAGCTCTCAGACAAACCCAGATTCAAATCACATAATCTTATTAGAAAACCCGTTAAGTTTTTGGCATGAACGGATTGAAATTTAGATATTATAAGTCTTTAATATACATATATCCAGCAACCATATAAATTTCAAGACCCTAAGTATTTGGTCACGAGATTTTTCGTGACAATTTTATTATTTAAATTCAAATTAAAAATTGCATATCATAAGTCAGCGGAAAATATTGCCTTGGGCAGGATTCGAACCCACGTGGAGCGCACTTCGAGACACCACTCTATGCACTCGGCCACGGAGGCAACCTTAATATCGACGCTTAACTTATGATATGTGTTGTTGATCGAAGTTCGAACATACAATGTAGGTTTGATCGAAGACAACAAAGTTCGAACATACAACTATAGTTCGATCAACCGTATAACCAAACAGCTCTGTAATGTTATTTTTATGTTATGTTTGGTATGCTATATGACTTATATGAAATGTCATGTCATGCATTGAGACAAGACCCGAATTATATTATATTAATTACTATCAAGTTCTATTATACCAAACAACCGAATTATATTATATTATACAAGTCATTAAGACAAGACCAAACACTAAGTTTACTGAATCGTATAGCTTCCATACAAATATTTCGGTCTCAATGTAGAAATGCAGTATGAATACTGTTAAATCAAAAATGAAATGGTATTGTATTTCTGTAGGGGAGCGTAAAGAGTATGAAAACCGAGGTTAATCTTCTTTTTTCTTATTGCATATTGTATATTGTATTAATATAGAAACAATTAAATATTGATAGAACTTTTTATTATCCTTTTACTTGTCAATAATCATGGACTCAAATAGTATTGTAAACTAATGAAGGTGCCCTATTAAGGAAGCCAGAATTTTCTTATAAATTATTATAAAGTTGGAGTGAAATTAAATAAATGAATATTTATAACAGATCATTCTTGATTTATCAAATAAAATATGTACTTGGTAGGCAATAGAACCACATGGAATTGTATTGTATAGTATTGTACATAAATAAGGATGTGGTATGACTATTAATATTTATAGTACTCTAAATCGTAAATGTATATACCATTTTTTTTTTTTAAATTTTGGATTATTTTTCTTGTTTATTTTCAATGATTTTCTTAGTTTTTTTTAATTTTTTTTATTGTTATTAATATTTTTTTTTTTTGTTTTTGATAATTTGAATTTCTTGTGATTTATGGAAACTTATTTACCTATATATTTTTCTTTTTATTTAAATATAAAATTTAAAAAAAAAAAACACAATTTTATAAAAACATACATACATATATCATGCAAAAACTATTCACATTTATAGTATACATATATTTACCTATGAATCTCAATCTAATTTTATTAATTTATTTCTTAGTAAATGTTTCCATATATATATATTTTTTTTATATATATATGTGTTAAAAAAAAAAAAAATTAGAATTTATGTATGTATATGTGTATATATTATTGTATGTATAGATTATAAATATTATTGTTTTCATTGATATGCACGTCTTTACCATATTTTAATGGAATTGCATTTTTATTATAATAAATATTTTTTACACTAAACTAAATTCGTTAAGATTTAATACATTTATATTTATATTTATATTTACTTTTTTAATTTAAGCAACCAATTACAATAATATTTATTATGTTTTTGTTGTTGTTATTGTTATTGCTATTGATTTCAGAAGTCAGTGTATATGGCATTAAATACGGATAGCAATTGTTGAGATTTTTTGTTTTGTCTGTAAAGCTTTGAATCGATTTCTTTAAATTTTAATATTTTAATATATATAAATATTTTGTTTTGGAAATATTTTATTAAAAAAACAAAAAAAAAAAAGACTTCTTTCCTTAAACTAATCTATGCTTAATACAATACTAATCTGATTGATTATAAGATCAAAATTTAAAAACTCACATGACAGATAGACACTACATATAACAACTCGGATCATCATTGTGATCATCATTATTATATGTTAATTAATTAATTTATTATTAAAACTTGTTTTCAATTTACATATGTATGTATCTAGGTATGAGTGTGTGAATAATATTTATTTGTATACCCTTCACACCCTTTGGTTTTTGAAATACGTAGATTAAAGTGGTAGAACCCAAGAACTTAATACATGTTGATTCTACCTAAATTGGACTGCAAATAACTTCTTCTTTCTTTAAGAATTAATATGAAATGAGAGGTCATACCCCACACACCGTATTCTCTAGACCTTGCTCCTTCCGACTACTGGCTTTTTTGACGGATGCAAAACGATTTGGGGGGTCACCGGTTCGGGTCTTTTGAAGAAATCGAAAAATGGCTCAATGATTGGATCGAGGCCAGAGAGGACTCATTTTTTAGAGATGGTATTCGAAAATTAACAGAGAGATGGGAAAAAGTAATCGCTTCCGGCGGACAATACTTTGAATGATGTATTTTTTTAATTATTATTATTTAATTAATTTGTACTCCCAATAACTATGAAGAGTGATTAGAAGAAGGTTTCCAATTACAAGAAGTATAAAATTAGGGAAACACCTTATGAAGAAACCAAATTTAAAGTGGTTTTTAGTTTCAGAACGTTAGGTTTTTAAGAAACCAAACTAAATAATGGCTTAACTATGATATTGTATTTATTATAGATGGGTCATGGAACTCACAGTGCAGACGAAAAAAGATCTGTTCGTCTGTTCCAAATTTATAGTCACATAAATGGACGGTAAGAAAATCTTGTTACAAATACCATCAATCCAGAAAAAAAAAACCCCATTGAAACGTCTGGGGCATTCAAAAAATTTTCATTATTGGTCGACAATCTTATTGTAATATTAGCTGAATGCTACCAGTTCAAAATATTTCTGTTTGAATCAATACAAATCGATCGACGACGTTTAGTAATCTACCCTCTGCTTAGAACTGCAAGTTTGAAGATAAGGAAAACGTTGCATTGATTGCATGTTGATTATAAGGTGAAAAAAATGAAGCAATATCCTCTGGAGTGACGTAACAAAGTTTAGTAACAATACTGAAAGAAACATTTGTCAACTGAAAGGCAAAGAGGTATTATAGAGTCTTTCAATTTATTCAAAACAATTTGTAGTGCGTTGCACAGCACTTGAAATACTTTTGAAAAAATGAGACGAATCGAATAATTTAATTCAAAAATTGGCATAGTATCCTTAGGGTTTTAACGCAGGCGACCTGATTAATTTAAAAATATGTCTCTAAGCTTTATATGCAACAATTGATTCACCAATTACGCGACAACTGCCCCAAATATCGGATCTAAAACTATCCTATGTCCAAGGCGGGAACCAACTATTCACATACAAAAAATTTCATTGCAATCAGAAGAATGGTATTGCCGCGCATAAGACTCGAAGAAACAAACAAACAAAGTTTAATTTTTATATAATAGATATACATACATATTGTGAATCTAAACCATTCTCAGATCTCCTTGAATACACACAAAAAATTTCATCAAAATCGGTCCAGTCGTTTAAGAGAAGTTCAGTGACATACACACTCACAGAAGAATTATATATATAAAGATATATGCCGAGGACTGTAGATCGTAGGGTGTGAAGAGTATTTAATCTTTGGCAAAACCGAATTTAATATTTTTTTTCATAACAATTATTTATGTCTCTTAAATAATAATAAAAAAAAAAAAAAATACTTTCTTAAAATGTTAAGATAAAAAACATATAAATTATGTATTATGTATATTCAATAACTTCTATATCATATACATAGGTAAGTACATAGTATTGTATGTTATTGATAGTAGTACAACATAATATATATCATTGTCTCTAAGTTCTTTTTTGGATTTCCAATTTTCATTCTGTTTTGTTTTTTTTTTTTTTTTTTACTTTGCTTTGTTGTTTTATTATGTATAAAAATAGTTACCTAAAAGTTCTTGTTCTATGTTAGAAATCTGAGAACTAAGCTTTACAACATCTATATATCTATGTATATAGGTTACACTTACATAGTCGAAATCTGTTGTTGTGTTGTTGCTGTTGATTAATTTTTTTTTTTTTTTTTTTTCTTTGCTTAAATTTATGTTATGTTTATTTTGTCATATTCATAATGTAATGTAATTTATGAATTAAGTACAGTTTTTTGTTTTTTTAAATTTATTTATTTTATTTATTTTGTATTTTAAATTGATTCAAAATTTTTTATATAATTTTGTTGTTTTATTTTCTGCATATTTCTTTTGTTTTTATTTTTGTAAAATATGTTTGTTAGTTTTTTTTGTATTGTAAATATTTTCTTTATGATAAATTTATTATTATTTTTACTGTTTAAGTTGGTTTTTTTTTTTGCGCATTTAATTAATTAAAAATCAATCAATAAATTAGCATTTCTTCTGTGATAGAATATAAAATGAAAGGCAGTAAGTAAATGGAAGTTAAATATGTTCAAAAATGAATTTAATATCAATAAAAATACTAATACTAAGCAACATTGATTAATGTCTCATATATGTTTTTATACACTTCACATTTGTTCGGATATTCTGAATTTGTTTGTGTTCATTGAAATAAGAACAAGAAAATCACTATAAAAATTTTACAATAATCATATAAATATATGATTTTAATTACATACAACATATTTATTTATTATTATTATTAAAAAATCCTAACAAGACTCAAGAAATTCATTTGGGTTCTTTTGTTTTTTCTATTCTAGAAGTAAAAATATTGAGAAAACTCTAAAAAAAAAAAACAGTTTTGTTATACGACGATCTCTAAAAAAGTCCTTAGAAAATCCGAATTATGCTGCACGTAATTTTAATAATTTGTGTAATTTTGTAAAACAATGGAAAAAGGGGAATTTCGTGTACTCATTAATAATGATTATTTTTTGCATTAAAAAACCATCATCGACACCAAATATATGCAATGGTTAAGAAGAGGTTAACTGAATTCAATGTGGTCGTAACAGAAGAACTGATGCCGAACCATCAGAAATTGTCGATTTAATCCATGGAATGATATTGGATGAATGGCAATTGAAGGTGCATGAGGTGACTGAGATTGTAGGCATCTCAAATGAACGGACATTTTGAACATTTTACAGGAATATTTGGACTTCAAAAAGCTATCCTCGCTCGATGGCTATAGTATTTGCTTACAATCGTCCATAATTGTGTGGGTACTTCAATTGCAATTCGAACTATTTTTTACACCATGGTCGAAACATTGATCCATTACAATATACCAGAGACCAAAGACTATGGCGACATTTTTTTTTTTTTTTTTTTGTATGAATACCTTTAAAAAGGTAGAACAATCACCGATGAATATTATAGCATTGCTTTGAAGCAAAAATGGCAATATGTATTTTTTTATTATGCAATATTCAATTAAAAAAAAAAAAAGAGAAACAAAAAGTAGTTTCCTAAATAAAAAGGTTATTTTTAAATTTTTATTTATTTTTTTTTTTTTTTGTTTTTTGTGTGGGATAGCCTCAAATATGTCAACTTTTGATTGATCATTCAAATAGACTCAAGGACTTAAAAATTAATATTGTATATATGGCAAAATCCTCCAAACGGAGTGGCCTCCGTTCTCTCTGATCTCAATATCGTTGAGAACGTGTAGGGTCTATGAATCTGGCAGACAATTTAAAGATCTTGAAACTCAAACAAATGCCATTAAGAGCACCTGGAGTGAACTACCATTGAATCTTCTGAAGTCCCTTTACGGTTCAATGCCTGACGGAATTTTTGAAGTGATTTCAAATAAAGGTGGCTACACACATTATTTTTGAAGTTCAAAGCATTAGAAAATTATGAATTACAACTAAATGTTTGGAGGATTTTGCCAATGACAATACGAACTTCTACCCCATCAAAAATTAGCACTCTGCAACTATTTCCTGTTTTCAAGCCTGAAGAATTGACTAGCGCCGTTAAGAGATTTGGATAGAATAATGGGGTAACCTTGAAAAAACCTATTCTTAAAAAAAAAAAAAAAAAAAAATAGAAAATGCTGATATATCATATTAAAACTCCCCCTCCAGGAAATTCTTCTGAGTTTTATAGTTTTAATGTATAGAACTCATATTCCTGGAGGGAACATTATTTTCATTTATAATTTGTGATCCAGGTAATCCTCTATAAATTGGAATTCTTGGCTACTACATGAATGAAAACAACTTGGGCCACCAACCCATGGACTTTTTGGAGTTCGAATTGGTAGTACCTCAGGTACGAAGTCTGACCAGAGGCTAATTTCTGGTACCACGGGTGGTCAGGAGCCCACGGAACTTGTTCCGTCCTGGCCAGCGGGTACGGCCCCCTTGTGGGAGTATCGTGGTGGCTATGGTTTAATACCCAAATGCGGGTAGAGTAATAACTCGACGTGGAGTTGCGTGCTGTGACCCAGAGAGCAGCAAAGGTTTAAGATGGGCCTTGCTCCCCAACAAGGAGGGAGTCATATTTACCAAAATGAATATGACTCTAATTTGATACCTGCGGATATATATCCAAGGGGACGTTGATTGACGTTTTCTCAATCCGTGTGCTTGGCACCGTGTTCTTGAGTCTTTTTACAGACAGGTGAGCACGTAAAACACCGGTACTTCATATCATATTAAAAGGAGAAAAATTGACAAAACAAAAAGTTGTATTCCATCTTTTTCTAAGGACTTTTTGATCGACCCTCGTACATACTTAAGGCTGGAACAGAATGATGGAGCTGAAGCTGAGTCTGATGCCGGTTAAAAAAAATCAAATGCAGCTGTTTTTGTGTCAACAAAGTTCGAAGCTGAAACTGAAGCTGAGACTAAAGATGAGTTTGAAACGGAAGCCGTAAAGTCAAAGAAGTTTGTCATAACTGTTTTTTTTTGTTTTTTATTTGCCAAGGTTTGACAATCCTACGGAGGCTGAACCTCGCATTCTGTTCACATTTTTTTCCGGGCTTCAGCTTCACGATTCTGTTCCAGCCTTTATTTGTAGAGCAGCCTAGAACGCATTTAACTAAAGCAATAGCAGAGCTTATAAAATTACCAGATATCATCAATAACAATTTACCATAATAATATACTTGTACATAAGTGTATAACAGATTCTTATACTAAAATTGAAATGTGAATAATATTGCTTATTAGTTTGTTTCACATTTTCCACACATTTTTTCCAGCAGCCCTCTAGAATGATCATGATTTTATATGATTTTACATATTTTGATAAATTCATAACAATGTGAAATATAAATAACAATTTTGTAAACTAAAGACGGCTGCTGTTTATACTTTACTTTCACTTAACACTACTCTACTCTTTCCATTCAACATCATTTTTTGCAACCATAAAGGTAGGCAGGGTATAGTATAAATTTGGTATATTTTTGTTATGTGAAGTGTATAGAATATTGTACTTTGGTGAGTCCAAAGACAGTATTTACCCATCTACACATACATACATATATTAATATTTATACATATAATTATGGTATTTTTTTTTTATATTATTTTTATTTTTTTTTGTTTTTTTTACACTATTTACATAGAGAATTTAGTACATATTTGTTTATTTTTTTGAAAAATTTACCATTGAATTTTAAGAATTATTTTTTGTTTTTTATTTGATTTTGAATAAATTTATAGATAGAAAGTTCTACAAAAAACCAAGAACATAATAATATATAATATATATAAGTATATATAAAAAAAAAAAAAAAAAAACAACAATATTGTATAAAAGTACAAAAAGTTATTTTGTTTTCTTTATCTTTTCTTTTCTTTTCTTCTCTTGTTTTTTTTTTATTTGTTTACTTTGTTTTTTTTTTGTTTTAAATATTAGTAATTTTTTTTTATTTTATTTGTGTTATTATTTTTATTTGTTTATTTCCACATGTAGAGTAGATTATTTTTTAAAAGGTACTTAAATGTTTCTCTATAAATTTTATTTTTCTTATTCGTCTTCATCGTTAGCGTTTTCTTCTCCTTGTTCTTCTGGTTTTCAGTGGTAAGTTTTTTTGTTTTCTTTTCTTTTTTTTTTTATTATTATTATTATTTAAAGATACACAGATACAATTACATATATATATTTATATATATATATATGGTAATATAATATTTATTTAAAAATATTGTATGCATTTTTTAGGTTTTCAATTAATTTGGATTTGCGTTTGTAATGTTTTTTTTTTTTTTTTGTCTTTTAGTAAATTTACTATTATTTACTGTAGTGTTTTATGTTTTCTTAGTAAAAATTTAAGAAAATTATAAATACTTATTGTATTAAATTATTGTATATAAGAAGTTCTCTGCTAGAAAGATAGGAGGGATGGAAGTAAGGAAGGAAGGAAGGCAGAGAGGCAGAGAGGTGAGATGTGTAAGTGTTTTGTTTGTTTTTAAGAAATTTTATACCTTTCACAGAGAGAAAACTTTGTACACGAACCTTCATGCTTTGTACCCAAAGTCTTGGAGAAAACCAACTGAAATTTCATATATTGCATAGATTAAATGAGATCTGTCCAAATAACGGAAGACTTTATATTTTTTTTTTTTTTTTTCTATTTTAGCTGTTATGGGCTAATATGGGTGTTCACAGTTGAGGTTGATTTTATTAAATTTTAAATTTTTATATATTTTTTATTGGAAATTTGAGTACATTGGTTTTGGTTAATAATAAAAACAAATGTCATTCAAGTAGTGATCTTTCTCTGCTAGCCCATTAATATCTTTCAATTGACTCTACAAAAAGTTTCTAATCATCTCTCGATATCGTGTAATTGCATTACCAAAAATCCAACAATTTGCAAGGATTTTATTCAGCCCAAATGAGACAGTTATCTTTGTTGAGTTAGCCATCATCGGTGTACATAATTTCCTTGTAAAACTCTGATTTTCTTCTTGTTGATTTGATTAACCGGAGGAATGTATTTACTTGATTCATTTTAGTCTGCAAAAAAATAGCATAGCAAATATAATAACATACCTCAAGTTTTTAAACCCTTTACTTGCGACCACCTCGTCTTCTTCCTATGCGGCTCAGGGAACCAAAAATGTTAGACACCCCTGAAAAGACCTGCACGAATCAACACTAAACAAAAGTTTATTCTCTCTCATTGAAACGAGAATCGTGTGCTACTCGCAACACCATCAATGGACACTTTCATAAATCAACTCGTTTCAATGATCTAGTTGGATTCGTTAACAAAGAGTCATAGTAGAAAACACGAGTCGACGCGACAGTTTAGATAAAATAGTCGAATGATTCGTATCAGAGACACACTAGTGTGCACAGTCTTGCTATCATATGCATGCTCTTTCATTTCCTCTTGCTTCCACTCACACGTGCTTTGTTATTGTATTTTCATAACAATGTGTGATACAGAGTCATGCCGAGTCTTCATACCTGAAGAAACGAGACAGATCAAGTCACACCAAGTCATTCCCGAAGACACGAGTCACATGACAGTATATTTAAATGATAGTGTGATATTGAAACATTCGATAAGATACAATTCCTAGTCAATGAGTCAGGAATGCAAATAAAACAAAATAAGTTGATTGAAGCGTTTCAAAAACACACATGATTTGTTTTCATAGATGTGTTTCACAGGGTGATTGTCGACTGATAATACTACAATTAGTTGTGTTGACTAGTGCAGGACTCTAATACTAATAATACATCATATGAAACATTGATATGAAAATTTACTCAACTGTTTACATAAAAGAAAATAACATATTACTACAATAGTAAAAACTAATCTCAAAGCGTCTTTGGTTGTTTCCTCTTTATGTTGTTCAATGTCCTGAATATTCAGTTTAAATTATGGATTAATAATTGAAAAATAATAATAATAACAGTAAGTAGTAGTATTTTCAATTATTGAGACATTCTAACTGGAATAACAAATTTATGACAAAATTTCTTAGAAAGATCTAGAAATTATTCACCATACAAAAGTGAAAGGCATAAAATTCTTTGGTAAAACCAAAGTGATTTCCCTTTCGTTTTTATTAAACAACACAAGTGCAAAAAAAAAAAGAAAAAAATAATTAAAAATATTTGGAATTTTGCTTAAAACAAAATCTTTATATTTTATATTCTGTTCAAAATAAAAAATATACAATTGTTAAAAAAATATATATACAATAAAAAAAAAAAAAACATATCATTTTTAATAAAATAAAATATTTCTTTATTTATTCATTTAATTTTCTCTATTGTTGGGTATAAAAAATAAAGAAAAACATATAGAAACTATATTTAAATTAAGTTTAATAATAAAAAAAAAAAAAAAAAATTATTAATTCATACAAAAAAATAAATAAAAAATGCGTGCTTTTTTTCTTTCTTATAATTCAATTTTTCACCTTTTGCAAAATTAAAATATATATATTTAAAAAAAAAAAGAAATAATAATAATAAAAAAAAAACTATTAATGATTTTCTTTCGTTATGTTTTTTTTTCCATAATTTTGGGTTTTCTTTTTCTTTTCATTTGCGTTTCTTTTCTATTTTCCATTTTCCATTTTACATAAAAATACATATTTATCTTTCCCATATTTTTTAAGCATGTATAAAAAGTATAAAAATTATTTTATATATATTATTCATTTTGTTTTGTTTTGTTTTGTCGTCTTCTTTTGTTTATAAAAAGTAGCAGTAGTAATTTGTATAAAAATATATATATATACATATATAAATATATATATATATATATAAATATATAAATATAATTATATATGTATATATATGCGTGTATGCGTGTGTGTGTGTGTGTGTGTATGTATGTGTATGTATATATATGTTTGTGTGTGTGTGTATATATAGAAAATAAGAAACAACAACAATATGTAACGAATTAAAAAAAAAAAAGTTTTCATTTCATTTTATATTTAAAAAAAATATTTTTTTATATATATTTTATTATTATTATTATGTATATTAATTTTCATTTCCTTAAAGGCTGCAATTTGTTTTTCTTTTATAACAACAAGGAAAATTAAAAACTAAAAAATTTAATTGACATTCAAAAATAAAAAGCAAAAAAATTTTGATAAAAAAAAAGTTAAACAACAATTTTTTATTTTTTCCCTTATTCAATTTAAAATTTTGAAAAATCATAAACAACATTTAAAAATTTTATAAAAAATATAATTCCAATCAATTAAAATTTGTATTTGAGATATAATTTCACATAATCTTCATAGTCAGTCACATCTATTGTATTGAGAAATATAATATAACTGGAAGTTGCACAGAAAATTAAGCGACCTGGAATACGCCGACGATGTAGCACTGCTAACGAATCGCTGTTCGGATATGCAAACCCAACTAGACAAACTCACTGTGGAGTCTAAAAAAGTGGAATTGAATATTATTGTAATTAACTGCATGAAGACCAAGAGCATGCGATTATATAACACTACTAGCACGCATCTTATAATCGAAGGTAACGACACCGAGGAGGTTGAGCGTTTTGAATATCTTGTTAGTCAAATAACAACAAACGGGGGAACCCATATCGATATAGAATAAAGAATTCATAAAGCCAAGACCACATTTGAGAGACTAAGAAACTTCTGGAGAGCTAAGCATGTCTGTCCACCAAAAGACGAAAATAAAAATATTTAACGCTTGTGTAGAATGTGTCTTGCTATATAGCTGTCAGACTTGGCATACTACAACTACAAACATGAGGAAACTACAGACGTTCATCAACCGAAGTCTACGTACTATTCTGCGAATCTGGTGGCCAAGAAGTAATCAGCGACTCTGGCAAATCTGCAAGCAAGACCAAATTGAAATTTTGATACGGAAACGAAAGTACGTCTGGCTGGGACATACCCTTCGCAAAAATAAACCCGACGAAATACCCCATGCCATATTGGAATGGAACCCTCAAGGGAAGAGGTCCAGAGGAAGACCGAAATTGACGTGGAGACGAACTGTTGCGTCTGAAATAAGAAAAGCTATGAGCGAACTTCGCACATTAGCACGCAAGAGAGACAAATGGAAATCCTTTGTTAATCAACTTTGTGAATGAATAGACTATGTTTATAATTTCTTTAAATTGTAAATAAATAATAATAATAATAATAATATAAAAAGTATCCGCGTTTGTATTTATCACTATTTGAAAGATTATATTTCAGGCTACATTGTTTGTAAAAACAGTTCTAAAATTCATTGCTCGTGTAAGAATTTATATTTGTTTGAAAATAACAGAAAGATCTAAAGAAATACACTAGGTGATGCTTTTTTTTACTATAAAAAAGGTAAAACCACTGCAAAAATATGTGCGCGTTTTATAGTGAGGATGCTCTAAGTGAACGCTGAACCCAAGGCCAGTCATTAAAAAAGTCTAATTGAAACGCAAGCTTTTGGGTGAAAGCAGAGGCATTATGGGCGATGGAAAATACGAGAATTACGAATGCAAACGATCATGGTCAAAGTCCGCTGAGCTTCTACTACAAACGACTTCAAAGCCTGCATTGATGGCAAGCCGGAGATGAAACGGTTCAACCGGTCCACTACTGCTCACAACTCGACTACTTCAACGAAGCTATTAACATATAAAGCGATCAGAATTGGCTAAAAGAAAAGGAGATATATTCAATCATGGCAATGACAGGCTACACACATCTTTGATGATGTAGAACAAATTGGTTGGGAAGTATAGCCCGGACCTTGCAGTGTCTCATTATCTTGCAAAACTGTCTTAATAGTATAATAAAATAAAAAAAATTGGCCGGACGAAGATCCTCTGAAAATCACATGGCCAAGTTTTTTCCTGATACACCTAAAGAATTATGAATTTAAACGGAAAAATGACAAAAGGTCATGGAAATTTTTTTTTTGTTTGTTCAAAAATGTATCAAAAAACCGAGAACTATATATAACTTAATATGCATATTTAGTATATATTGCATTCAATTCTCTCAGTAGTTCATTGCTTCTAGTTTTGAAGATATTATATGGAAATTTGAATACTTATGTTTTATTTCAATAGAAATGAACGAGAAGTTCTTACATATTGGGACTATGCATTAATTTTAAAGGTTTTTTCACCAAAAATGGGGCTTTATTTCGATTTCAAAATGGATTGATACATCATTCAAAGTACTGTCCGTCGCTAGCCACAACCTTTTCCCATCTTTCTTTCAATTTCCGGATTCCGTTTCTCCAAAATTCCGGCTTCTGGGCGGCTATGAATGAATCGATCCATTTTTTGGTCTCTTCATATGAAGAGAAGCGGTGTCCAGCCAGCTTACGCTGCATCTCCCGGAACAAGTGGTAATCCGAAGGAGCAATGTCTGGGCTGTACGGCGGGTGGGGTAGCACTTCCCAGTTGAGCGTTCCAAGGTATGTTTTGACGACCTGTGCAACATGCGGCCGAGCGTTGTCATGCTGCAAAATAACCTTGTCGTGTCTTTCGACCGTTTCCGGCCGTTTTTCAAGCAATGCTCGGCTCAAACGCATCAATTGACGTCGGTAGACTTCCCCAGAGATGGTTTCGTTGGGTTGGAGCAGCTCATAGTACACCACACCCTTCTGATCCCACCAAATACAGAGCATGAGCTTCGAACCATGAATATTCGGCTTGGACGTCGATGGCGCCGGTTGGCCGGGCTTGACATATGTTTTTTTACGCTTTGGGTTATCGTAATGGATCCACTTTTCGTCGCCAGTCACAATACGATGCAAAAAACCCTTCCGGCCAAGTCGTTCAAGCAGCAATTCGCACGTGAAAAATCGGCGTTCGACGTCTCTCGGCTTCAACTCGTATGGCACCCAATTACCTTGCTTTTGGATCATTCCCATCGCTTTGAGACGTCTGGAAATGGTTGCTTGGTCAACGTCCAACGTTTCGGCGAGCTCTTCTTGCGTTTGGCACGGGTCTTGGTCCAGCAATGCCTCCAATTCTGCGTCTTCGAACCTTTTGGGCTGGCCAGGTCGCTCCTTGTCCTCGGTATCAAAAACACCACTTTTGAAGCGTCGAAACCAGTACTCACAGGTTGAAATCGATGGAGTATGGTTCGGGTAGGCATCCAACAGCAATTGACGGGCTTGGGTGGTATTTTTCTTCAAATTGAAGCAAAAAAGCAAGGCTTCCCGCAAATTGCGTTTTGACGGCACGAAAGTTGACATACTCGGAGCACAAAAAAACTATGTTGTGTACACTTCAGCGAAATGACAGATACTGGTAAACAAAGCCTAATGATGAGGCTTTGACATGAATATAGTTACAGTATTGCCAGATGCGATACTGTTGTAAATAACGCCATCTGTGTGCAACCTTTAAAATTAATGCATAGTCCCAATAGATCTGAGCTCCTTAGCGTTAACATACAATATGTTTCTATCAAATTTAATAGAGATTTTTTGTTGACAACAAATGATCAAATAAGTACTTAATGTTTCTAAATTAATGTAAGTAAAAAATTGGGTTGCAAAAAGGTATATACCTAACTAACTATATTTGAAGCTAATGGTAAAGGTAGCAAACCTTGGCCTCTGATAATGGGGATATGTTCTTTGATTACTAGAAGTCAAATCAAAAGTTAATATTATATTTTATCTTTTGATTATGGAGATTTGAAAAGGAGAGCTTTACTTCTTATAAAAACATATGTTTCTTGATTACTGGAAGTAAAAATTCTATCTAGTTTCATAATTGTAGGTACTCTCTCTCTCTCTCCTGATTATGGGGAGAATCCCTTTGTTTATGGTATATGAACTATTTAAGCTTTTTAGTAGTAGAACAGATTATTGGTGCTCTACAAATTGTTTTAATTATGATGTATAAGTTCATTTGTCTTGTATGAAGATTATGGAAATTATGTCTCATAACTCCTTTGACTTTTATGTATATAGAAAAATATAAAAAATATATAAAATAATATATATAATAATATAAATATGTATGTATGTATACAATATATTGTAGAATATTGCAGCAAATTAAAAAAAAAAAAAAAATAAAAATTCATAAAACAAAAAAATATATAAAAATTGTCTTGAATATTTTATGGTTTAAAATTAGAAAAAAAAAAAAAATATTATTATATAATATAAATATATTGAGATAAAACATTGATATATAAAAAAGAGGGAATACTATTATGAAACATCATCATTATAGTACATAGTATGCATCATGTAGTATGTGTATTATATATATCTGTATATATAAATCGGTCATTTGCCCGAATAAGTATAAAAAAAATTGTTTATTTTCTTTGCTTAGATCATTTTTTTTTTGTTTTTTTTTTTTTTTGTTTCATTTTAAGAATTAATACTAAGTAATTTAAAAACATATTCTTTTGTTTTTAGCTAAGAATTGATTTTTAGATCGTCATCATCATTATTATTATTATTTTTTATTAATTTTTTATTTTATATTTTATGTATACATATATATTTAATTTTGTCTTTTTTCCTTTTCTTTTTGTTTAAAAAAATAATAAAAATAACAATTTAATTAATTCGATAAATAATTCATCATCATCATCATCATTCGTCTTTATCATCGTCATCGTCATCGTCATCGTTATTATTATCATCCATCTATAAATTTTAGTAGATCAATCTAGTTAGTTAATTATATAGATAGATTGATAGATGGATAGATAGATAGATAGATAGATAGTGTTTGTAGTATCTATTTTATTTTTTTTGTAATTTTAAACTCGAGTTGTCTCCTTCTGTATAAGTGTGTTTTATGTAAGATATTTAACAAGTAATAGTGGGGTCCTGCTGGTGGGGGACTTATGAAGATGGTCTCCTTTTTTTTGTTTTTTTTTTTTTTAAATATATTTTATATTCATTTATATTTATTGTTATCATTATTATTTTTGTAGTTTTTAGTAGTTGAGATTTTTTATTTTATTATTTATATTTAATTTTATTTATTTATTTTTTTTTTAATACAAATTATGTATAATTACAGCATTTGATCTGGACAAATATACTATATAAAATATTTGTGTGTGTGTATAGAAATACATATAAATATGTATCACAACATCTTCTTTACATTGTCATCTATGCTTATATATACTTTTATATAATTGTACACATATATTTTAGTCAATTGATCGATCAATCGTGTCATTATACATATGTTCTTCTTCTTTATAATGGGTGTGGAGAGGGGTGGGGTTTTTTGTTATAAAACACACACGATTTGAGAATATTACGAGGAGAAATCTCGGGTTTTTGAATATCCAAAAGTTATTGTTGGTTCCATTTCTATATGTCAAGCAAATGTCTTCTTTTTTTCTTTTTTTTTGTTATATAGAAATTCTTCATACTAAATATTCGTTTATAATTTCCGAATCCAGATTGTTGTTGTTGTTGTTGTTGTTGTTGTTATTGGGTTCTTTGCTTTACTTGATTGTTGTGTAGTGTGTAATATGTATGTGTAATATGTTGTAATATATAATTAGAAATAATAATTATCGGATGGTAACATATGGAATCCATATTCTTGTTGTTCCTGTTCCTGTTCCTGTTCCAGTTGATGTTGCTGTTGTTGTTGCTGATGTTGTTGCTGATGTTGTTGCTGTGTTTGTTGTTGTTGTTGTTGTTGCTGATAAAATTGTTGCAGCTGATGTTGGTGATGTTGTTGGTATTGTTGATATTGTTGATATTGTATATGCTGCTGCAACTCTTCCGGATGGTATTGTTGGTATTGTTGGTGCTGCTGGTAATGGTGGTGGTACTGCATGTTTTAGTTGGCCACCAGCAACTGCTGGTAGGATGATCCAGTGGGATTAGTATAAAATGAATTCAGACCATCAATGAGTTTTGAGTTATTGCTTGAATCTTGATTGTTATCTGATGAATCTGATGCAATAGTCATGGTTCCAGTTGTTGCTGTTAGTGCTGCCATATCAGAACCAATACCACCAATACCAACACCACCAATAATTTGCTTACCATCTTTTGGTGTGCCAATAGGACTAATATCTGATGAAGATATATCACCACCATCCATTATATTAATACCAACTGTTATATCAGTGCCAGTGCCATTCATTAAATCTATAGCAACATTATTCAATGGCTGTTTTTGTTGTTCGACGAACATAGCATCTTCAAGACCTTTAAGATTAAGTTGCTGCTGTTGATGTTGTTGTTGTTGTTGTTGTTGTTGAGCAACAGTCATTTTTTGTACATGTACTGGAACTGGTGAAATATGACCACCAACTCCAGTGGGGACATTGCCAGCACTACCACTACCATTTCCAGCTGTAAAGTAGCATGGCTCAAGATAAGTACTGTATTTATTAGGATTATTGGCATAGATGCCACCACCTCCATTATTGGCTGCCTCCGGATGAAAATGTGTAGCCGGCTCATATAGATTACGATGGCCCCCACTAAATTGTGGTGGTGGATACATGCCAATGGCACCACTCATATTCGGAAAATAGAATGGGTCCCCTTGAGCTTGATTCATGCCTAATGACATCGGATTCGGTGATAGAGAACGGGCCGGCGATACTGGTCCAATGGGACCGAAATGATTGGGCGGTTGCTGTTGTTGTTGTGGTTGTCCAACTGCATGAGCATGATGAAGTTGCTGTTGCATAGCGCGTTGCTTAATATAATTCGAGAATTCAGTTGGTGACATACGATAAGCACTGCTAAAATATTTGGAGAGAGTCCAAGAACATTTTGATTATATTAATATGAAAAAAATAAATATATTTGCTAGATTCAGATCTATGTATGTACCTAGATTTAGAATAAGAATAACTTACCTATTCGATCGCTTTGAGCTTGTCTTTAATTTGGTGCTACCAAATTTCGTTTGGGCAAATGTTGCCGTTGTAAATGTTAATGGCGCCTGAGGAGATCGCTGTATAAATGAAGCGTTACCACCACCACTTGGATTAGCAACACTACCACCACCACCACCACCACCACCACCACCACCACTACCGCAAACAGTGGCATTAATAACGGAAGTTCCGGTTATACTTCCATTACCAGCACTGCCATTATTGGCACCATTGTTATTAGCAATATTTCCAGCTGCAACTATAACAGCACCCGGAGCGGCAACGCATGGATTTGGACTACCTTTGTATGTTGGCGATATGGACGATGTTGCCGATTGTGGCGAAGAGCCAACATTATGCGGTGAGACCTTTGGGCTTAAGCTCAAACTACTCATTGTCGTGATAACAGCATCAATTGGCCGAAAGCATTGAGCTTCCGGATTGAATGTCTTAGTAACTTCATGATCAGCAGCTAATGATGTGCTATCATGCTCATGATGATTGTCATGGTTCTCTGAATAGAGAATCTAAGAAATAATAATGTCACAGAGAGATAACATACACATATGATATAAGATAATATTATCATTCTTACCTTTACAATGCCCTTCTCACCAATGCGGTATGACACTTCACCCGGATCCACCCAGACAGACAACTCATTGGGCAAATTCTCAAGAATATCATTTATGGGTACACCACTCTCACGTGCAGCACGCTCCAACACCGCATCTAAAGGGTCGCCAGTTTTAAGGCAACGAAATGCAGAGCCCTGTGAATTTATATATCTATCAGTGTGATAATCAATCTAATTTGTCTTCATTATCTATAAAACATATACATTTTTACAATTTGAGATTAAAAATAATTTCTCCTTACTTAAGTTATACATTTCGTCTAAGACGCAGAATGACTTATATGGTCATAAGGGTGATACAAACGTAACTGGAGAGATATTAAGAAAAGAATTTTCTACTAAAACTACCTCACGTTATTTGTTAGAAAATCGTTCCTTTGTGGGTCTTATGAAAAAACATTGATCATAATTCTTTTTGAGATTCTCTAACAATGAGTTTTCTTAGATACTCGTTGTGATTTTATTAAAAACCATTTTTAAAGGTTTCTAATTATACTCGAATAAACATATATATCACTTTTTGGAAAGTCAAAGAAGAAATGTAGTTGGTTCTGATAAGAATAGAATTTATCCTTAGTATGTAGAATGTTAGTTGTTGCTTAGAAGGATTGCCGAAGATTCTTGATTAAAATGACAAAATTACAAATGTGGGAATCAAAACAGAAACGAAAACTTGGGCAGCGAAATGTTTCACTTATAGTAAAATGGTAAATGAATTAAAGGTACCCCACCCCGTAAGCCTCGTGTTTCCCTTATCAATAAATTAGTAACATACACAGAAACAGTTTTGAATCTTTTGTACGAAAACCTATCACCTATGGAATTGGATTTATTTCCTGTAAAGGATTCTCTTCTTGCAATGGGGCGCTAACTTCCAATTTTTTACTGACTAAAGTGCAATAGATTGTTATCACCCATATGGAATTGGATTTGTCTATGTAAAGAATTCTCTTCTCGCAATGAGGTGCCACTTTCTACTTTTCTATTGACTAAAGTGCAATAGACTATTGTCACCCATGGAATTGAATTTGCCTCTTCCTCTAATAGGGTGCCAACTTCCAACTGTAATGGATTCTCTTCACGCAATTGGATTTTTGCTCTTCCTCTAATGGGTTGCCAACTTTCAACTTTCTACCGACTAAAGTGTAATAGACTATTGGCACCCATGTAATTGTATTTGTCTATGTAAAGGATTGTCTCCTTTAATTGGGTGGCAACTTCCAACTTTATACTGACTAGAGTGCAATAGATTATTTATTATCAGCCATATGGAATTGGATTTGTCTATGTAAAGAATTCTCTTCTCGCAATGAGGTGCGAATTTCTACTTTTCTATTGACTAAAGTGCAATAGACTATTGTCACCCATGGAATTGTTTTTGTCTATGTAAAGGATTGTCTCCTTTAATTGGGTGGCAACTTCCAACTTTATACTGACTAGAGTGCAATAGATTATTAACAGCCATATGGAATTGGATTTGTCTATGTAAAGAATTCTCTTCTCGCAATGAGATGCGAATTTCGACTTTTCTATTGACTAAAGTGCAATAAACTATTGTCACCCATGGAATTGGATTTGTCACCCATGGAATTGTTTTTGTCTATGTAAAGGATTGTCTCCTTTAATTGGGTGCCAACTTCCAACTTTATACTGACTAAAGTGCAATAGATTATTATCACCCATATGGAATTGGATTTGTCTATGTAAAGGATTCTCAATGGAGCACCAACTTCTACCTTTGTATAGACCATCTATGAAATGAGAATGTTGTCTACATGAAGGATTCTCCTCATCTATTTATGTATAATATTTACCTTGACGGGCTTCTCTGGATACCAATGTCCTTGAAATTTATCACGCAAAGCCTTCTCCAATTCTTCTCCAAATATATTGACCCGACGACGTGGTAATTTATTATAAAGATACGAGATAACGAAGTTCAATGCCACATGGATTTCAATATGCATTTTTAATGGTTGGAATATTATCAATCTTCTGTTTCTTTATGTTATATCCTGTTATTCTTTTATTATGATGTTATTTTCCCCGATATTTTTTTTTGTTTTGTTTTTTTTTTTGGTTTTTTAAAATAATATTTAATAAAGTGGTTTTCGGTGTGCGTGTGTGTGTGTGTGTGTTTTTTTTTTTCTTCTTTTTTTTTTTCAATAGAAGTGAAGCGTTCGTAAAATGTAAATCGAATATTAGTATTTCAAGTTGTTGAAGTCCTTTTTTTTTTCTTTTTTTTTTTTTTTTTTGTTGTTTTTGACGATGAAGACTTGATGATTTTTCTTTTGTCTTAGCAATAAATGAAATCAAAACAAACACAAAAAAATAAGATAATTTTTATGTTGTCTTAGGTCGTTTTTGTTAAACTATTTTGTTTATGTTTCAAGTTTTTTATGGATTTATTTTTTTGGCAACAATTTGTCGTTTGTTATGTTTATGTTTATTATTGTTATATTGTTTTCTTTTGGATTATTGTTGTTGTTGTTGTTATTGTAAAATTTTGCCTGAAAAGAGAAGAAAAGAAATATGTTTTCATTATTATTATAATTCATTATTAGATTGAGTCATCCGTTTGTGTCATTGTTTTTGAACTGTTTGATTAAGAAGTAAATCAAGCAAATCAATCAACTTCTGTTCTTTCACAACACACACACACACACACTCTCTCTCTCTCTCTCCCTCTCCCCTCTTTTCTTATATTATCTATATTACCTTTTCGGGTCCTTAAATAATAATAATTTTTATTATAGACGAATTGCATAAGTCTCGACTTGCTTATGTGGTGGCGGTGGCTGAAACACCTGCACACCATTTTCATCAAAATAATCATCATAACGCTGCACATTGATGCATTCAAAGCCCAGACGTGCCATAATTTTGGCCGAGTATTCACTGGTACAATCTGTGGTCAACAAAGGATAGCCGAAGTCACGACCACGCGACATTAGCGCTTTCATTAGTTGAGCACCGAGGCCAGCACCACGACATTCGCCATCAACAGCAAGCACATGGGTATGCAAGGCATGTCCAACATTAAATTTTTGATAGACATTTGAAGCTGCCTCAATGTCAGCCAAAAATCTTAGAGTGCGTCCCCATTTAGTGCCCGCCAAACGTTTGGATTCTTCATAGCAAAGTACTGCTTCATTGGGCTCTTTGGGACCGGCTATGACAGCACCAATAATGCGTTGTTCCTTGCCATCGGAATTATCACCATCATCATCATCATCATCATCATCATCATTATTGTCGATGATGGTCATTAAGCAAGTACCATGTTGTATTTGTGATATAGTAAACTCTTCATCGGCAGCATCCTGTTCTGGTGGTACACTGCCAATGGTAAGCGGTTCCTCACGGTAATAATGCTTACGTAGAAATTCAATAATTCGTGATTCATCAGCAGAAGTAACCGGGACAATACGATGATGACGATATAATGATGATGACAATGGCATATTGATTTTGTTAATTTTTGGTTTTTTTGTATTTTTTGATTTAATCTTGTAATTGAATTGGAGTAGTTTTTGGACAAAAGAATAGGATTGATGTGTACAGAATTCACGACTTGTGCTTCGACGACTAAGACCGACAACGACGACGACGATGTGTGAAGCCAAGAACAAAACTGAGTACTGAGTATAACAAAATTCAAAGCAAACAAAATCAGTTCGATCAGTCGATTAATCAAGAGAGAAAGATAGAGTGAGAGACAATGGCAGCGGCAGCGGAAAGAGAGCATGCATGTTATTAGTTCGTTAGTTTTTCTCTTTTTTACGCACTCCATTTTTTTATTATTATTATTATTATTTTTATTTGTTTTGCATTTGTTTTTCTTTTTCTTTTTCTTTTTCTTTTGTTCTTTCTCTTCAATCTCTCTTAACATATGTACTTACATTTGCACACACACACACACACATTTTATAATATTCACAACTCTCAACACAAAAATCTCTTTTTGTTTGTTTTTATTTTGTTTTTTATTTTCTTTTTACTGTTACTCTTACTGCATTTCCATCCAACAAAGACCAAAGACCAGTTATAAAATAATTAATGTCTGTCTTCTTGCTACAGTTGCCGCCGATGTGATAAGGAAATTGTCTTGTCAAATCTGTGCACGTATGTATGTATGTATGTATGTATGTATGTATGTAAATGTGTGTGTTCTTTACTATTTTACTACCGGCGTCGGTTACTAACTCAGAGAGTGGCACGCGCAAGTTTTCTGGTTTGGTTTTGTTTGTGGCTTCGAAACAATATGGCGATAGAACCACGTGCATGCATGCATGCATGGATGCATACAAGAAGTTAAAAAATAAATAAATAAATACATATGTTTTATACTTTTGTAAGGAAAGGAATCAACTCTGATTGAGAGTGCTTGCATTACCCCCAAAACCCCTTACCAATGGTAAATCAAAACCATATTGTTTGAAGAGTAGAATCATCATAAAATAATAATAATAATAAAAACATACCATTATTGATAATTAACATATGATTATTTCAATTATTTATTATGTTTATAGAACATCATCATGATGAAAAAACAAAAAAAAACAAAAAACATACATACAATGACTACTAGTCGTCTGGCGTCTTTAAAACGATTGGCAATAATGGTAACCAACGCCCTGAAAAGGAAATATGTATATGTAAACTTTGAATTAGTCTGATTGGGGTTACCCTTTTTAATTTTTTTTTGGCTTAAATAAAGCCTTGTTTCATTGTCATGTGAATTATGACAGGGTAGATTAGTGATATCCGTGTTTCTTTCCTATGCATTCCTATGATCAATTTTGGTTTACAGAGCTTTAACTTCGAGGATGAGACAGTCAACAGTCTTCGTCTTCATTCATAGATTCACAGTTAAGCTGCTGCTGCTGCTGCTGCTGTTTGCCAAAGTTTAAAAAAAAAAAAGAATTTTGTTATATAATATAAAGAAAGTGTGTTGTTTGTGTTTATTTTTTTTTTTTTTTTTCAACCAAATTTAATAAAATGGCTCTTGAAGATCTTATTCCATTATTTATTGGATGGCTTTCATATGCCACACTTTTGGGATATTTAATGATGCCCGAATATTTGCATGTTTCCATAGACTGCAATTATTTCATCACACCCATGTTGGTCGCTGCAACGTTTTCACTAATCCTCTACATTTATGAACGTACATATATGGGAACCTTACCGAGTAAACTTCGCTTTATAAACGCTTGTTTGACCAGTTGGCTATATATTTTGTGTTTCTCAGCCTTGTGGAATATTATAAACCATATTCTACCATATCGTTATGTGTTTATTTTATTTAGTCTGGGATCTACGACTGGATTTGCCATTATTATGTTATATTTAAAAAACCGTATTAATTTAGGCCAACAAACCGTACAAGACGCAACTCCAACCGATCCAGAACAACAACAAGAAATATTAAATGATGTTATGAATTCGTCAGCTACTTCTGATACTAATGAAATTGACGATAATACCGAGAATAAAATAATTATTGCCATAATGGATGAAACTCTACCATTACGCAATGATTCTCAGCGCAGTCAAAAGCAGCTGAACAGCGAATAGAAAGAAACGAGCATTGAGGAATCATCAGTTGCCCGGGTGTCTACACCACTACTACTTACAATACCAACAACCATGTCAACAAAGAGGCGACGAGGCTGCAATGGAATTTTGCAAATAAGAACCAGAATTCAGTATCATAAACTACTACCTTACACCAAATAATCTCAATTGAACAGAAACAAACACAATCTTCAATGCTACTAATAACTCCACACATTTACATACATACATGCAGCGTGAGAAGTTTTTCATGGTTTTAGATGTTTGATTTATAAAATTTATCAATTTCTTTTAATTTTTGCACATTAAAGATTACATAAAATGTATTAAATATAAATGGCACTTAATTTTTTTTTTTTTTTTCTGTAATGTTTCTAGTATTTAATCAAATTATATTTAAATATTAATTTTTTTTTTTCTTTTTATAATAAAGTACAATATTGTCTGCACAACTAAGTGAATCGGTGTTTTCTTGCAAAGTAAAGCAATTTAAGAAAATTAGTTTTTTTAGGGTTCCGGATCCATCCGTCCGTCATATCGGGTCATAATCTCATACACAGTAATACCTAGAAAAATGAAATTTTTACAGAATGTGTAGTTCATCCGGGCATCAGCAGTAAATATTAAAACTAATAATAATAATAATATTTTCAAAAACTTAAAGGGGTCCCCCATACAAGAAACATTTTGGTTTGTATGGCAGCTATACGATCCACTAATCCCACGAACTAGAAATTTAAATGTTTAATGGAATTACATCAGAAACTTATATTGTCGAAATTTCAGTTTGATCGGACCACTAGGGAAGATACCTCCCATACAAACCCATTATTAAAATTCAGGTTCTAAATTAGAAAAACTTTTTTGTTTTTTGGACTATTGAACTGAAATTTAGGCACTATAAGTTTCTGTTATATGCGCGGTACATTTGTTGGAATCAGTCAAATCGGATCACTAGGGGAAGTACCTCCCATACAAACCCATTATTAAAATTCAGGTTCTTATTAGAAAAACTTTTTTGTTTTTTGGACTATTGAACTAAAATTTAGGCACTATAAGTTTCTGTTATATGCGCGGTACATTTGTTGGATTCAGTCAAATCTGACCACTAGGTACTGGTACGGAACCCTCCGTGTACGAGTCTGACTCGCACTTGGCCCATTTTTGTTTTTTATACTCTTCACGCAGGGGATAGTGCAATTCTAACTTTGTCATGAAGTTTGTAACAGGCAGAAGGAGACAAAAGAGACCACATAAAGTATATACCTATATTCTTGATCAGATCGTCTGTCTGTCTGTATGTATGCAAACTTATCCCTCAGATTTTGAGCTAGAGAGCTGAAATTTAGCACGCACCTTTCTTTTTACTATACGCAGTACATTTGTCGGAACCAGTCGAATCGATCCACTAGGGGGTGGGGGAACCTCCCATACAATTTCATGTTCTTATTACAAAAACTTTTTTGTTTTTTGTCCTATCGAACTGAAACTTGGACACTGTCAGTTTCTAAGACTGGCACAGTACATTTATCGGAACCAGCCGAATCGAACTACTAGGTGGGGTACCTCCCATACAAACCAACCATTTGAATTCATGTTCATGTTAAAAGTGTTGCGAATAAAGCTTAAATACTAAAATGAAACATTCACTGTGTGAAGAGTATTTCATCCTCGGTATAGCCGAAGATAACGTTCTTTCTTGTTTCCATTTAACAAAGAAGAAAAGGATTGCTTCTTATATTGAAGCTCCTGCGACTATTTCCAAACTTACGGGGAAGAGTAGTTGGATGGAATGAGATTTGTCATCAGTACAGCAGTACAGAAGTATATTTTAGATGATAATAATGTATTGGTCCGATTTGGGTCTGGTCATTAACATGGACAAAAGTTAATTTTTATTTGATAGAGTAATGGTTTCATTGCAATATTGGTCGCGGTTTTCTCGACATTAGGCCATCATGGTACAGAAATTTGGTCACTGTTTCCTGCTCAATTAAGGCAATAGCGTTGGGAAATTTTCTCTTTCTTGGGATTTTCGGTACAAAATTTATCTTTTCAAATTACACGGTTGTTGAATCCTGTGCGCAGAAGGTTAATGCTATGCGCGGCGGTATAACAAGCTGCGCCATCTTGTTGAAATCATCACTCATCAAGAAATCGATGTCTTCCAATTTCTGCCACAGAAAGTCAGTTGTCATGTTTCGATAGTGCTCGTCCCATTGACAGTCACGCTGTGACCTTGTGCAATTTCGAAAAAGAAAGGGCCAATGACGCCAACACCCCAAAATTTTGTACAACGACGTGTAGACTTTTCATTCTCCAAATTCTGCAATTTTGTTTGTTTTCGTAGTCGACGAGATGAAAATGTGCTTCGTTACAAAAGATGATTTTTTTTTGCAAAATCTCGTTGAATCGTTGAACTTCTTCAAAGCTGACTCAGGGCGGCCAACATTGGAATGAAGTCATGTTTCGAACCCGTTGGGGCAATTTTATTTGCGTAAGCTAGCTATGTCCCTGTCCACAGAGATAAATATTGGTTATCAATTCATGTAAAAATATTGATCAATAAATTGGCGAACATAAAGTTTGGGCTTCGAATTTTGGTACAAGTGTGTTAGGTTCCTTCGATATACATATTTATTTTTATCCTTCCAGCTGAACATTCCATAATGATTTTGAGAGATTGTTATGGTGTTGTTTACACCATAAAAAAAGGGACGAAGAGAATTGTTTGAATGTGAATTCCAAAATCGTTTGGCCGATCAACATGAAAATTGGCTCATATATGTATTTTTTAATAGAGAATGTTTTTATGTTATTAACTTTGTTGTAACTCACCAGTTTTTTTTTTTTCAAATTGTGATATATTCTTTTAATAAGAAGTGCACATATTTTTACTCTACTGTAAGCTGAATGGCATTAAAAATACATGCAGCAGAAAGGGGTCCCCATGCAAGAAACATTTTCGTTTGTATGGCAGCTACACGATCCAGTATCCCCACAATCTTGAAATTTCGATGATTGGTGGCTATACATCAGAAACTTATAGCTTGAGCTTGACCACTACGTCCCTAGTGGTACCTCTCATACAAACCCCCATTAAATTTCATGTTTTTATTAGAATTTTTTTTTTGTTTTTTGTCCTATATGTCTTGAAATTTAGACAGTATCTCGGGTGTCACAGAATCCTTTTAATCCTCTCGATAAAACTGTAAATGCCACAGAACTCCGAGAGGTTTCATTTTTCGGAGTGTTTTTTCAAATAATCGAACTGTTCCATGTTGTGCTTGTCTTAATAGGGCTGTCAGCATAAGTATTAAAATAATTTACTAAAATTTGTTATTCTTTTTATTATTAATATTTAATGAATATATTTAATTTAGAAGCAAATTTTACTTTTAAAATTGTAAAAAAAAAAAAAAACATTTCAAAGTTTTCTTCCCGCAAAATGTAACAATTTGCATGAAAACTGTACTGTGCATTAATTCTGTGGTTCTCTGTGACTGCCGCTTATCAGCTGTTTTCTTTGTTTACAATACTAATATTTGCAATAAGAGAGATTAATAAATAATTCCTATTAAATACGAAATGCCTATGGATAACTTACTGGCCATTGATTTCTTAAGGAGAAATGAATTGACGTTTCAACGTTTGCTTCCCACAAAATGTAACAATTTGCATGATAACTGTACTGTGCATTAATTCTGTGGTTCTCTGTGACTGCCGCTTATCAGCTGTTTTCTTTGTTAACAATACTAATGTTTGCAATAAGAGAGATTAATAAATAACTCCTATTAAATACAAAATGCCTATGGATAGCTTAATGATTTCTTAAGGAGAAATGAATTGAGAGAAGGAAAAAAAAAAAAACTACGGAAACGTCTTAGATGCATTTTGTTTCTTCTTCTTCTTTTCAAACTTGGCATTCACAATCCAACTTTTGCTGTTGAAACAAGTTTTTAATTCACTTTTACTTAAAATGCACAGTAAATATGTGATTAATGACGATTTTAAACATAACAGCTTTGTTATTAGTTTTATAATTTTAATATAAAATACAATTTATTGATCTATTCGATGAGAAAAACGAAATACTCCAAAAATTGTAACATTATATATAAAATGAGTTTGCATCCCCTTGCTCGATTGGTTTTATCGACTGACGGAGGCTTAGAAGATATTTCATTATTTTTAGACAATCATATTTTTGTCTTTTTTTTTTTTTGTCATCACTAAAATATATGTATATTTTCATTCTGGAATGAATTTGGTCACTCACCCTAGTGAGACTGTCATCATAATTCATTATCTGTGATTGCATTGAATTTGTATAATAAAAACGGAAAATGGACGAAGCAGACAAGCAAAACTTACTTGCGTTCCAAAGACGTTTGATGGAGATTTATAAAACGTATGAAGCGCCCACAAGGCGCATGTACTGGTTGATTGTTCTAATGGTTGCTATTACAACTATCAACGGAGTCTTGTGGATCAAACATGCAAACGCAAATAATGTTCCACTGACGGAAATGTATTGGTCGATGCCTTCTTTTACCTTGACATTTTTTTTCACTATGATGCTCTTTATCTTTCGTTGTCATGAAGTGGCATATGCACGCGATATAATGACTAAGAACTTGAGCGATGTACTGAATATGTATGAGATGACTTGCACCAGTAACGGCACATTGATCTTAAGACACACATACAAGTTTGAAAATGAATCGCAAGAAGAAGACGAAGGTAATGAAGGAACGGATTGAGTTGAGATGCACACTATTTACTCATATCAATAAATAAAAAGAACAGAAATGAAACAAACAAATAAATTCATTTTTATTTTATTTTGGATGGAGATAATAGTGAGCCGATGTCTCTTGCAGTTGTCTACTTTAGCAGATTATTGTACGACATATTTTCAGAATGATCAGCCACGGTTAGTTGAACTGGCAGTCCAGCAATGGGCCACTGAGCCAAGCTGTTGTTATGGCTCCCACAGGCAGGCATTCTGAAAATGGAAATAGACTGGTATCTTAATGTGGCACTGCTCCATTGGGCAGAACACCTTTCTTATGATTGTCCAGCACACCATCACTTAAATTCATGTTCCTATTAGAAAAACTTTTTTGTTTTTTCTCATATTGAACTTAAATTTAAATACTTTAAGTTCCTAATTAATGTCCTCAAAATGCGTAAATCCGTAAATAGATACTGGATCTTATAGCTTCCATACAAACCCAACCCCAAATTTAGGTTTTTATTAGAAAACGTTTTTTGTTTCCTGTGTTATCGAATTGAAATTTGAACAGTATAAGTGTCTGACTCATATTCAACAACCATGTCGATTTCAAGACCCTAGAATTTTACTGGATTGTAAAGCTCACATACAAATATTTCGGTCTCAGTGTTGAAATGCTCTATGTGTACTGACTGTACCCTAAACATAAGTCAAATCAATAATAAAACAAGAAAGAACGTTCTCTTCGACTATGCCGAAGATGAAATACTCTTCACGGAACGCAGTGAATGTATCATTGTAGTATTCAAATTAGTGGTTTGTATGGGAGGTACCCCCCTAGTGGTTCGATTGAGCTGGTTCCGACAAATGTGTTGCTCCTGTCTTGATAGCTTCCAAATTTCAGTTCAATATGACAAAAAACAAAATAGTTTTTCTAATCAGAACATGAATTCAAATGGGTGGTTTGTATGGGAGGTACCCCCCTAGTGGTTCGATTGGGATGGTTCCGACAAGTATCCTGCGCCTGACCTTGGAAACTGATAGTGTTCAAGTTTCAGTTCGATAGAACAAAAAAAAAAAGAAAAGTTTTTTTTAATAAGAACATGATTTCGCCTGTTTGGGAAGACTTAAGAACACGATGCCAAGCACATGGATTGATAAACGTCAATCAACGTTCCCTTGGATATATATCCGCAGGTACCAAAATGAGTCATATATATTTTGGTAAATATGACTCCCTCCTTGGTGGGAAGCGAGACCCATCTTATACCTCTGCTGCTCTCTGGGTCACAGCACCCAGTTGTATAACGAAACTCACCATGATACTCCTACAAGGGGGCCGTACCCGCTGGACAGGACGGAAACAATTTCCGTGGGCTCCTGACCACCCGTGGTACCAGAAAAAAGCCTCTGGTCAGACTTCGTATCCGAGGTACTACCAATTCGAACACGAAAATGTTCATGGGTCGGTGACCCATTTTGTCTTCGCCCATGTAGTAGCCAAGATATCGTACAATTGTGCTAAATAATTAAGTGGTATTAAACTCCAAGCTAGTTTAATGGCTTCTATTATTTCGGTTATGGTTCCATATTGCTGTCCAGCTCCATACATCTTCCGTATTAGCCGTCCACAAATATTTTTGATGATGTTTAATTCCTGTGAGTAAGGTGGCTGGCTTAAAAGAGCCACTTTCTGGCTTTCAAAATAGCATTTTATGGTTCGGGCAGTAAGGATTGGCGCATTGTCATGTTAATATGTCCATAGTAAGGTTCCAAAAAGGTTGTGGAAGAATGGAAAGTATTTTTTAAGACGCCGTTGTATGCCATCGCATTTATTTTTGTTCACAAAAATTGTAACTCACAGATGCCGTAATACGAGATCGCTCCTCATACCATGACAACTCCACCCATGCTATGTAAGCGGTCCAAATGATGGTCTTCCTTTCGCAGATCATGGAAATAATAGGTGTGGCCATCGAGTCTATACAAATTGAAAGTAAGGCGTTGCTCCTTTCGTAGTGCATTCAGTGATGGTGTTTTTTAATTGTTAACCTTTTTAAATATGCAGCGTTCGATATTACACGCCGATTGGTGGTTAGGCTTGCGTTAAGTTCACATTTTGCCTTGGTTTTGGATATTGAGTCGTTTGAGTTTGAGGTTTTCCTCAATATAAGTCACCTGTATTCTTCACAGAGGACACTTTCCCATATTTTAACTCATTGGCTAAGAATGCGGACACCACTTGTCACCTTCTTTCGATTTTTTTTTTGTTTTGCTTTTGTTGCAATAGGTTGACCACAGCCCTTGAAACCTTTTATTTTGCCCTTTCCCATCTCCATTAAGGCTTTTCCTCGACACATTTTAATTAAATTTGATATTTAATAATTGGAACTCACCTCAAAAAGCAATTACACTAAAACACGTGTCCACAAATTACATGTAAGAAGCCTAACAAAATAAATGTTCTATTTAAGTAGCACAAAAATTTAGGCATGCTTTAAGATGGTTATCAAAAGAAAAAATATATATATATAACGGTTTATTTCCAGCAATCAATTTTTTTTTCATAAAGACAACTAAATAGTCATTGAACAAACATTCAAGAAAAAACTGTTACTTTGAATGTTAATTTTTGAGGGATTCGCATTCAAACTGACAATTTGCAAGGTGTCCTATTCAAGTGGCGTGGAGTGTATTTCTGAATTTCTCTATTGTGAAAATGTCATAAGATTGAGTGTATGACATGAAGGACTTGTAAAAGAAACCATAAACGTAGGCATTAACCTTTAGGAAAATAATTGGAATCACAAAAAATTCAAATTGTGAAATACTAAGGCACAAATGGATCAATAAATTACTAAGTGAAAATAAATCACAAAAGAAATTTTATCATCAACAAAAAAGTATAATTTTTAGGGTTCCGAACCCAAAGGGTACCAAAAGGTACCCTATTGCAGAGACTTCGTTTTCCGTCCGTCCGTCCTCGGGTCATATCTCATAAATTGCAATAGCTAGAGAGTTGAAATTTTTCCAGAATATGTAGTTGTATCCTCATCAGTATTAAATACTAAAACTAAAATATTTTCAAAAACTTAAAGGGTTCCCATACAAGAAACATATTGGTTTGTATGGCAGCTATACGATTCTGTAATCCTACGATCTTGAAATTTAGATGATTGGTTGCTATACATCAGAAACTTATATTATCGAAATTTCAGTTTGAACGGATTACTAGGAGGGGTACCTCCCATACAAATCCACCATTAAAATTCAGGTTCTTATTAGAAAAACTTTTTTGTTTTTTGTTCTATCGAACTGAAATTTAGAAACTATAAGTTTTTGTTATAAGCGCTGCATATCTAATGGAAACAGCCAAATCGGCCAATTAGGAGAGGTACCTCCCATACAAGCCCACCATTAAAATTCAGGTTCTTATTAGAAAAACTTTTTTGTTTTTTGGACTATTGAACTAAAATTTAGGCACTATAAGTTTCTGTTATATGCGCGGTACATTTGTTGGATTCAGTCAAATCGGATCACTAGGGGAAGTACCTCCCATACAAACCCATTATTAAAATTCAGGTTCTTATTCGAAAACTTTTTTGTTTTTTGGACTATTGAACTAAAATTTAGACACAATAAGTTTCTGTTATATGCGCGGTACATTTGTTGGATTCAGTCAAATCGGATCACTAGGGGAAGTACCTCCCATACAAACCCATCATTAAAATTCAGGTTCTTATTCGAAAACTTTTTTGTTTTTTGGACTATCGAAATTTAGACATTATAAGTTTTTGATATAAGCGCTGCATATCTAATGGAAACAGCCAAATCGGCCAATTATGGGAGAGGTACCTCCCATACAAACCCACCATTAAAATTCAGGTTCTTATTAGAAAAACTTTTTTGTTTTTTGGTCTATCGAACTAAAATTTAGGCACTATAAGTTTCTGTTATATGCGCGGTACATTTGTTGGATTCAGTCAAATCGGATCACTAGGGGAAGTACCTCCCATACAAACCCATCATTAAAATTCAGGTTCTTATTCGAAAACTTTTTTGTTTTTTGGACTATCGAAATTTAGACATTATAAGTTTTTGATATAAGCGCTGCATATCTAATGGAAACAGCCAAATCGGCCAATTATGGGAGAGGTACCTCCCATACAAACCCACCATTAAAATTCAGGTTCTTATTCGAAAAACTTTTTTGTTTTTTGGTCTATCGAACTGAAATTTAGAAACTATAAGTTTTTGTTATAAGCGCTGCATATCTAATGGAAACAGCCAAATCGGCCAATTAGGAGAGGTACCTCCCATACAAGCCCACCATTAAAATTCAGGTTCTTATTCGAAAAAATTTTTTGTTTTTTGGTCTATTGAACTAAAATTTAGACACAATAAGTTTCTGTTATATGCGCGGTACATTTGTTGGATTCAGTCAAATCGGATCACTAGGGGAAGTACCTCCCATACAAACCCATCATTAAAATTCAGGTTCTTATTAGAAAAACTTTTTTGTTTTTTGGTCTATTGAACTAAAATTTAGGCACTATAAGTTTCTGTTATATGCGCGGTACATTTGTTGGATTCAGTCAAATCGGATCACTAGGGGAAGTACCTCCCATACAAACCCATCATTAAAATTCAGGTTCTTATTCGAAAACTTTTTTGTTTTTTGGACTATCGAAATTTAGACATTATAAGTTTTTGATATAAGCGCTGCATATCTAATGGAAACAGCCAAATCGGCCAATTATGGGAGAGGTACCTCCCATACAAACCCACCATTAAAATTCAGGTTCTTATTCGAAAAACTTTTTTGTTTTTTGGTCTATCGAACTGAAATTTAGAAACTATAAGTTTTTGTTATAAGCGCTGCATATCTAATGGAAACAGCCAAATCGGCCAATTAGGAGAGGTACCTCCCATACAAGCCCACCATTAAAATTCAGGTTCTTATTCGAAAAAATTTTTTGTTTTTTGGTCTATTGAACTAAAATTTAGACACAATAAGTTTCTGTTATATGCGCGGTACATTTGTTGGATTCAGTCAAATCGGATCACTAGGGGAAGTACCTCCCATACAAACCTATCATTAAAATTCAGGTTCTTATTCGAAAACTTTTTTGTTTTTTGGACTATCGAAATTTAGACATTATAAGATTTTGATATAAGCGCTGCATATCTAATGGAAACAGCCAAATCGGCCTATTATGGGAGAGGTACCTCCCATACAAACCCATCATTAAAATTCAGGTTCTTATTCGAAAAACTTATTTGTTTTTTGGTCTATCGAACTGAAATTTAGACACAATAAGTTTCTGATGTATGCGCGGTATATTCTTTGGAATCAGTCAAATCAAATCCCAATCTGGTACGGTACCCTCCGTGTACGAGTCTGACTCGCACTTGGCCCATTTCCTTATACAATAAATTGTCAATGCGTTTTCAATGCAATCTCTTCTTGTATCTTTTTAAATATTATTCCAACTAATAACAAATTTGAATAATTTGCTTTTATATCGATTTCTTTTGCACAAGTGTCTATTTCGAAGAAATCCGTGAACTTCAAGGCCAAAACAATTTGTAGCGTCGAATGCGAGTACAAGTAAAAGTAAGTAAATGATTTTAAGTTTTGCATGCAAAACTGTCTTTTGGAATTTCATTCAAAAAACTTACTCAAATTCTTCTTAAAACAAGAATTTGTATGTTTTTGATATGTGCTACATACTCTTAGGTATGTTGTTAGTATATTTTTGCATAACTCTGATATAAAGTACGTGACAAAAAATTTTGGCAAAATTTGTATCTAAACTTACAGACTAAATATGTACATGCAAACATATGTAGGTTTTTTAAGAATTTTATTGTACAAGAATTTCTTTGAATTAAAAAAAAAAATAAAAAAATAAAAAAAAAAAAAAATAAAACCCACAAAGATTATCTACACAACAACATGAACATTGTACCATTGTCTATACTAGTTTTATATATTTGTATGTACAGTATATAAGTATTTAGTATGTGGATACAAAAGATAAATAATTTAGTTATATTTTCGCAAAAAAAAATTGCAGCTGCAAAGTCAGAAACGATTAAATCAAAACAGAACATTTCACAATTCCCAAAAAAAAAAAACAAACTTTTGTCTCAACGAAGCTTACATACCCTATATCTACATATATCATTCCTATCAACTTTCCATAGCCTTAGGTGAATAAAAATGATGATCCTGATGTCTTTTTATAGTCATTTGTAGTAACAAAAATCTCAAAAAAAATTAGGCACTTTTGGGTTCCTGGCAAAGCAAAGCTGATATTGTAAAGGAAATTACAAAAAATCTTGTTAGTCTCCTCAACTAATGTGCTAAGCCTGTAATACCATTGTAGTGTAATTCACACTAAGAATAGTCTGGAAAAAGGAAATAACTTAGGCGTTTAAAGGTGTAGACATTTATCGATCTCTTTTTTGAAATGTCCTTCATTGAACTGCGACCGCCAAAGGTCTATTAAGTTTGACCATGGTAAGTTTATAAGTTGTGGCTATGAATGAATTTAAGAATCCCTACTACTATAATGAAGGCATTGTCATTATGCTTAGAATAAATAGTCTTTTCCTGGCAGTTGAAGGACAGTTCGCTATATCAACAGTACTCAGTCAGTTTATGAGCAGAAAATATTCATTTCTTATCATACCTAGACCGCAATGACTTATGAGATATCCTATCGTTGATTCTTCTTATATAGATGATAAGTCTTCAGATAATGGAAGCCAAAATAAAAGATCTAAATTCATAATACTAAAAAATCATTTATCCACTTTGTTCTTATCATGTTAATTCAATCCAACAATAATGTGTTCGGGGTCTCCGATACTCGTGTATCGTTACAAACATTAGACTATAGTGACTTACTTCAACCTTTCACCACTAATGCATTAAAGGGTATAGATACAAGATATATGTATGTATATTATTGTTTTGTTGTTGGTACTTGCATATGTGCTTGCAGCAATGTCAGCAAATTCTATTTGGTTTTGTTATTCTGCGCCCCCGTAAATTGGCCTATTTTTTGTTGTTTGTTTTATTGAGGTTTGGCTCGGTGTTCTTAATAATGACAATGCTTCCTCTTTTGTTAACCTTGAAGAGTCGCACTTTTGATCCAATTAAAATTGAAAACAAAACCAAAACAGAAATAAATTAAAAAAATAACAAGTTAAAAGAAAAGCAAAATAAATAACATATAAGGAAAATATAATAAAAAAAAAAAAAAAGAGAAGAGAAGAGAAGAGAAGAGAAGAGGAAAAGCAAAAAGGTGAAAAAAAAAACTAAACAAAAAGAAAAATAAAAAAGCATTTAAAGGTCTTTGGTTTCTTTTTGTTTTTTTTTTTTATTTTTTAATGAAAGAAAATTACAAAACAAAAAACAAAATACAACATAAAACAACAACAACAACAACAACAACAATAACAACAAGAAAAATGAAAAAGAAAAACTTTTAAAGAGCGCAAATGAAACTTTTTAGGTGAAAAACAAAATAATTGAGATAATCAGCTTAACATTGTATCTGTTTGTAAAGATACTTAGCATAGTAGTTCAGACATACTTAGGTATGATGTACATATATGGTATAATGAAACCATAAAATCCATATTACTATACCTATAAATACATATAATACTTAGGTGGTGGACACAATTTTCTAAAGCAAATTTAATTTTTCTTCTTTTCCTTTTTGTTTTTGTGTTTTTTTTTTTTTGTCAAGGAAAAACTTTTGATAACCTTTAACAACAAACAATAGATAAATATATACATAGTAACATATGTCCATACAAGTGCTTTGCAATACAAAAGCAAAAAATTTAGTCTTGAAATTTACAAGGTTGGTGAATATGAGTCAAGGACTTATAGTGTCCAAATTTCAGTTTGATGATACAAAAAACAAAATAATTTTCCTACATAATCTTATTATGAATTTGAATTGGGGTTTGTATGGAAGGTACCCCTCCTGGTGCTTCCAACAAATGTATAGTGTCTGGTGAAAAGAAAACTGGTGGAGCCATCTGTGATACGAGGGACAATCAACAAGTACTTAGCCTTATCGCCCAATGGCGCTACTATTACAAAAGAGTATTACCAGTATCGTGCAGTACATTCTTTTAGTAGCCTACTGTCAAAGTTTCAGTCAATTCCCTTCGTTAGTTTTGTTTTGATAGCCTTTGGAAGCGAGCGTGTCGGTCAGTTTTACAAAAATGGAAAAAGAGCAATATCGTTCGGTAATGCGATTCTTGTTTTTGGAAGGGAAGACGCGCAGCGAAATCAAAGATCGCTTGGCAGGCCGCCAAGATTGAAGGTTCGCGAGATAGCTAAGACTGTAGGCATCGCAGAAGGAACGGCGCATCATATTCTACACGAAGAACTGGGCATGAGAAGGCTGTCGGCGAGATGGGTGCCGCATTTGCTCACATCGGAAAATAAGTGCAATGGCCAAATTGGTCGAAATGCGCTACGAATTGCTGCCACATCCACCGTATTCTCCAGATTTGGCCCCTGTGACTTCTTTTCGTTTCCAAATCTGAAAAAGTCACTCGCCGGGAATTGATTTGGGTCGAATGAGGAGGTCATCGCCGCCATGGAGGCCTATTTTGCAGACCTCGGGAAAACGTATTTTTTGGACGGTTTGGAAAAGTTGGAGCATCGCTGGGCCAAGTGTATTGAGCTAGAAGGAGATTATGTGGAAAAATAAATCGCCACTTTTCCAAAATTTTCGTTTTTCTTTTGTAGGCTAAGTATTTATTGAATGACCCTCGTACTAGGTGCATGGGAGTTGCTAAAGGATCAGCAGGGGGGCAATTATGGCAGGAGGAGTATGGGATGTTGATAAGGGAGGTAACCTGTAAATCGGGAGTCATTGGAATTGGGGTGGTATCAATAGGATGGGCAATAATGTCAGGAGCATGAGTAGTAAAGGGTAATGATTGCTCAGGAGTAGGATTATTCAAAGGAGCTTTTGACAATAAAAGAAGGGGAGAGGTCGATTCAAACTGATATTTACTGAGTATATCAACGTCCAAAAATCAAAATGTAAGAAAAGGGTTACCTGTGAAATTCAACTTGATAAATTTGTCACTTATATGTACTACGGATACGTTGATGAAAAATCAACCTGATGCTTGAAGCAGACCACCACGACCACGTCAATATGACACACACAATTTTAGATCTAGTGGTAATCCTGTCATTGTCACGACCCGTCAGTCTCGCATAATTAATATGGCAAATATTATCATCGAGAATCAATATTAAATGAAGTTTTATTATATTAATTTATTAAATGTTCCTCTTTTCTTTCAGTAATCTGATTTTGAATTCAATCAGTGGGATTTACGTCAACCGCGCTGAAACATCGAAATTGAATTTACTCTGAAGTTTTTTTTTTAATATGGATCCTTATAGTAGGTGTATCTATGTCGGCAGTCATCTATTGCAGCAAAATAACTAACTAATTGAAATTTGCTACTATTGCAGTTGCTTTCACTTCCGCTTATTCCGGAGTCCTTAACTTTTGGTCTATACAATCATCATGCAATGCAAAATACGCACCTAGCATAGTTTCCATAAACGAACTTCGGATCAGCTTTTAAATTTGTCTTTTGTCTCATAATTCAGTAGTTCATTCAATACAATGCAATTCAGAAATATTAATATTAATATGGATTAAGTAACTTTTGCTTAAAACCTTTGTTAAAAAAACGAAAAATTGTGTATTTCGATGCGTGCAAAACAAATTCAAAATATAGGTATATCGGTAACTTGGTATTTGAACCCTTATTTCTTACAACCTTTGGACATCTGAGTGGGTGTGAAGCTTTGAAATTATTGTATTATTAATTATACTTATTTGATTCTATTTTTAACATATTTTTGTAAGCATCACGTGAATATTTGTGACAGACTTTTTGAATAAAATTTTCACTCACTTCAAAACGCAGATTAAACTGAAAGATTGCTCACGTGTCATGTACTGATGACAATACAATAATTCGACAAAAACTGATTCAACTGTGATTCAGATCAGGTTAAGTTTGCATTGCTATTGAAGCATGTTTTTTTTTTTCGTTTTTTTAAACTAAATTTTATTATTATAGCTTGAATGAAGAGGTCATCACTGAAGCAAGTGACTAGTTTGAGGACCTTGAGAAAACATATAAAAAAAAATTTAAAATAAATTGGAACGAGAAAATTACGAAAAATAGAATTATTTTTTTCTTCGTATTTAAAGGACAATCGGGCTCTAGTTATTGATAAGATCGTCAATCAAGAGATTTAAGTCCATTACATAATTCCGGACTGTGTTTTCATAGCATGGCACATCTTTTCCCAAGTTATGAAAAAAAAAAAAATGAAAAAATAATCGAAAAAATTAAGGAAATTTTAACTCATTAAGTGCCTGGCCCATATTCACCGATCAAGATGATCAATTTCAAGATCTTTGGATTTTTAGAAGGGGTCTTTCCCATACAAACCCACAAACCAGCAAGATTTAATCGCCCGGTACTAAGTATGAATGGACTACTTAATTGATTGTTGATTTCCTTTAGGGAAATAAAAAAAAACTCAAATGAATCATCTTTATTAAACTTAAAAACAAATAAAAAAACAAAACGTAAATAAATTGAACGTTTCAATAAAGTTTTGGTTGTTTTTTTTTATATGTGTACATATATATTTAACCTTGTTTGGTTGTTGGATTCCTATTATATATTCGTACAATATATGTACATATATACAATAGATATAGATGTTTGTACTATATTCTGTTGACTTCCATCCCCACCATACCATACTAATTGCTTATTAAGCACTAAATTCAATTGTAGTTTCTATTATTTTTTTTCATTTTTCATTGTCATAGATGTATGTACAGCTACGGTCAAAATAATAGTAGCGCTAGTTGGAAAATGAATTTGATAGAAATAAAATGAATGAATTGGTGTTTTAATGTACCAAAAATATTTTTTTTTTAAAGTATGATGTGTTAATGAGAAAATCATAAGGAAATAATAACAACTTTATGTCATATGACAACAAAAAAAAATTTTTTTTCAAAAGTTCAATTAATTTGCACGGTCAAAATAATAGTAGTGCTTGGACAAATATTGAGAAAAAATCAAAAGTAAAATATTATTAGTTTATAACAATTTACAATAGTAACTGATCAAAATTTTTAGTCATTTCTTTTCCTACAATGGGTCGAGGCAAGCACTGTACACCTGAACGGCGTACACTCATAAAAAAATTGATTTCTGACAGAAAAACGTACAAGGAAGTTCAAAACATGGTAGGTTGCTCTCCTACAATGGTGCGTAATGCTATAAAATTCATATCAGGTATTGAAACACGTGGACGACCTCGCATTATGTCCGAAAGATTAGTTACCCGTGTAGTAAGATACTCAAGGCAGAACCTGTTTCGGTGCTCTATAAAATAAAAAAGGAATTAAATCTAAATTAAAGCGTAGAAACCATACGGAGATGCTTGAGGGAAAACAATTTAAATGCTCGGAGCCCAAGAAAAGTGCCCTTTTTAACAAAAAATCATCTAGCCGCACGAATTAAGTTCGCCCATGATCATATTGATTGGCCATTACAGAAATTGAGAAACATTTTATGGTCGGGTGAATCCAAAATTGTACTTTATTGTGGACCTGGATCTCGTCAGTATGTCAGTTGTTGCAGGCCAACGGAATAAATGTACTAGAATGGCCTGCACAGTCGCCAGATCTCAACCCAATTGAGAATTTGTGGTGCGACGTGAAGAATGAAGTTGCCAAACGTCTACCCAATAATGTTCAACAGCTTTGAGAAGCAGTTAGAGATGCTTGGAGCTCCATTCCTTCCCAAAGGTGTCAAAATCTTGTAGATTCGATGCCAAAACGATGTGCTGCAATTATAGCAAACAAAGGCTATGCTACTAAATACTAATTGTAGTGTAATAGTCGTAATTTTAGTTATTTTAATATTATCCGTAACATTTGTATTGGTTTGGGCTGGTGGGAGACCTTCAAATGAATCACTACTATTATTTTGACCGTGCAAATTAATTGAACTTTTGGAAAAAAATTTTTTTTTATTGTCATATGACATAAAGTTGATATTATTTCCTTATGATTTTCTCATTAACACATCAGACTTAAAAAAAAAATATTTTTGGTACATTAAAACACCAATTCATTCATTTTATTTCTATCAAATTCATTTTCCAACTAGCGCTACTATTATTTTGACCGTAGCTGTATATGTACATATGTATGTATTAATTTCCATCAGTTATTCACTGAGTAATTATGTATCTACAAGTGTTCAAGTTTTACATTTCCATTTCCAATTCTTTCTATATCTAAATATCTTATCAGAGTATCTTATCTGCATAGACGACATTCATTTTTTTTTTTTCTTTTTCAAAACAATTTCTTGTTAAAAAATGAAATTGAAAAATATCTAGTATATACGATTGCAAAAACTAATGTGTGAGTAATTTATTTCGTTATTATGCGTGATTTCTTTTATTATTATGGGTTTTTTTTTTGTTTTGTGAAGAATAATATTTGCTTTATAAATTTAATCATTGATTATTGAACAATCCTCTCCTCCTCTTCTTTGCTAGAGATCTCATGTTTTAAATTTACAATTTTGTAAGTTTTATAGTTTCAAAAAATTTAATTTGTTTGTTTTACCATTTAACATTTAACTTTGTACTTCAATTCTTTTCAATCGATTGATTCCATTTATTTGATTTTTAACTAACAAAAATTATTTGGTAAACGAACAATAATAATAATGCAGACAAATCATAAAAGGAATAATTTTTAAAATGGAAACATAATATGGAAGAACTCCTAATCTGTTAATTTTGCTTAGGTATTTGACAAGAGGTTGTCATATCTTATAGAACTCATTACTAAATTTTTGTTGGATCTATTAAAAATCTGTAGAAACTAGTGGATCCATTTGCCTTGGCCAAATTACTACTTTGTTAAAGTCTTATTACAATAATTTTTTTATTGTAGAATTCAGAATAGAATATCTGATTCACAACATTGGGTCCAATAGAAATTGTTATTTAATTGTAATATTGGAAACTTGGAAGTCCAACAGGAATCAAAAACTGCTCCAACTTTCATTTAATACTGCAATTATGAAAAGATTTTGTGACCTATGGGAAAATGAAATTTTGGTCTAAAATCCCTTTTTATTTTATAGCAGTATAAGTCCTCAGATATATTTTCTACCAAATTGTAAACATGGGTACTGGGAATATTATTTTATTTATGCTCTCTCACTCTACCACGAAATAAATCTTAAATAGTGGCCGCATGGATTTCAGAAGTCTCCCCTTCTTCAACAACCCCATATTTACACTCGGATTAAGGTTTGGACTTTAGGCTGGATACTATTGTACTTCAACAGAAATGGTAACACTGGCAGCTATCTCTGAATTTTACGCATCATCATTTGGCTGGATAATTTCTTTAAGCTTATTCGGAATCGGAATGGCATACACAAAGTCATTTAAAAACTGTGTAGATTGCCTTAGTTTTTGATTTAGGGGAATCGGTTTTACGCTTCCGGTCGCAAAGGAGTCCCTCCGTCCGTCAGTCCTCAGGTCATATCTCTTGAACCGTAATAGCTAGAGAGTTGAAATTTTCACGAATGTAGTTCTATCATTTGGTTTCAGCTTGAAGTTTGTCGATGTGGATTAGAAAGTTTCAGTGTCGAAATTGCAGTTTGCTCGGACCAATACAAATTCAGGTTCTTATTTGAAAACCTTTTTTCATTCTTTTATATCTTTTTTCAGATCTAAGGTCGGTGAATTTGAGCAACATAATTTTTTTTTAATTTTTGTCTCAGCTCACCATACTCGTATAGCTATGTCGTATTATAGGAACGTAGTCTTTGTTATGTAACCATTTCTATCTAGATATAACAATATTTGGATGACTCACATATATTAAAATCCTCTAATCAAGTTATTGAAGTCATCATTCAGGCAACGACAGATTATTATTAAATATCTACGTTTCTAACGACATCAGCTGACATGCAAAACTTTAAAAGTCTATATAAAAAGGTACAAGATCTTAGGATCCTGCGCTCAAGATTCCTTATTCCTTCCACATAAGAGTCAAAATCGGTCTGATAAGCGTTTGTTATGAGGGTCGATGAATAGGTCCATTTGAAAATTTTGAAATCGGTAACTTCTTTTTAAGTTTAGTTTATCACTAATCTGTTGTTAAACTCTCAATAATATTGACCACATAGTTTTATTTTGGCAATTAAAGTAACAAACTTTTGTATATACATATAAGAAAATTGGAAAAAGGTGAATTTCGTATGCTCATCAAGCATTATTTTTTTGCGTAAAAAACCCATCACCGAAACACAAACTTGATAAATATTGTACTATGGGTACTGTGCACCATCAATTTCAATGGTTAAGAAGAGGTTAACTGAATTCTGTGTGGTTGTACCAGCACAAGTGACGCCGAACGTTCAGTTCGCCAATTAGAAGTGGAAATTAAGAGTGCTTAAGGTGGCTGAGACTGTAGACATCTCAACTGAACGGGTACATTACATTTTACAGGAACATGCTCACACTCAGCCATAAGTATAAGGCCACTTGAAAGGAGTGCTCGGCAATGTTGAACCCTGAACGAATCAATGATCCATCACAATACACCATAGACCAAGGAAAAGTCAAAGTAGAGGAACAATTTTTTCGGATGCACCTTCCAACATATTCTTCAAATTTAGCCTGTGCCTCGTCGTTGAGTTTTGGGTTAAATGAAGGAGTCATCACTGAAACAGATGCTTATTTTGAGGACCTTGAGAAAATCTATCATTTGGAAGGGATAAAAAAAAATTGGAATTGATGCTGGACTTAATGAATTGAGCTTAAAGGAGATTAAATTGAACAATAAAAAGAAATTTATGAAAACAAAATGTGTTTTTCTTTTGTATTGTATATTTTCCCAAGGAAATATTGATTGAAACTCGAACATTTGTCTAGTGGAGAATTCAATATTGACGAAAATAAAAACTTGTGAAAGGTTTTAATGATTTTAACAAATTGCAAGTTAAAGGAACTTGCTCTAAAAAGCCAAATGACTTTTTTTTTGTTTTTTTTGTTTTTTTTTGTTAAAACTTTAATTATACTGTTATTCACACTTAAATTAAACTAAATACAAAACAATAACAAAATTGAACAAGTGGGAAAGAACAAAACATTTAAGATACAGGATGCGATCTTCTCAGCCTCTCGACACCCTACCCTTTCTCGTCGCCGCCTGGCTAGATCGTTTGCCAACCGATTATGTAGTCCTTGCCTGACGAATCACGCGCCGAATTGGTTTGCAGTCATGCTCAAGGTCCGCTGATGCGTGAACAGAAATCATGCGCAATCAGCCGCTAACCTTAGCAATATTTGTTTTTGACACCTGTAAGCAGCAGGAGCAATTGCTTGAGATGTGTACTTATTTCATGCATGTTTAGGAGCCAACTTCTCTGCCCTAGCGACTTCGTTAACGATATAAACGTTAGCCGCCTATCCATGTCACTAATCCGAGTGATGCTCCAGTATTGCCAATACAACATCCGGCCGTACGTCGTCACATTTCTTTTCAATGCCAATGTTCCAAAGACAGATGTTATTTGTTTACTCGTAAAGACTATTAATTTAATGATAATATAAATGAATTGCTTTGAGTCAAAAGGTAAGGAAGAATTTACATTGTATAGTTTTTCCACTGAGATTATAGACTTTATTTTTTATTTCTGTATTTTTTTTTTTTATTAACCTTCATCTTATTTGTTTATATTAAAACACGTACTATATATTTTCCTTTTCATTACATACTAAATTGTTGTCAAACATTTTGAATCAACAGCAAATGATACGATTAACATCATCAACTTCACAGTAACTCAAGCGCACACAAATCGAATGTAAATCATCAAATGCATCAATTCTATCATATGCATGTATACAAAAATATGTAACAAATTAAAATTCAAAATACAAATAAATTTTTAAATATTTTGTTAATAAAAATTATTTGAGAATAATATTTATATATATGTACTTGTGCTCGATAAAGGTCAATTGGGAGATGTTTCTATTTGACTGTTTTTTTTGTTTGTTTTTATTTATTTATTTTTTTTTTTTGATTTTGTGCTCTTTGATTTGTGTTATTTTCATTTTATTTTTTATATTGTGGTTTGATAATCAAATGCTGTAATACATGAATATAAACTTATATATATGTGTATAAACTTGTATGTAAGGAAAATAAGAAAAAAAAAAAAAAACTTGCATAGAAACATAAAAATTTTTAGCTTTAATGGATTTAATCAAATTTTGAAAGATACTCGAATTAACTTACAATACTTAGTTGCAATAGATCATTGAGACCTTTCCTAGTTCCAAGGAAATGAGGAATTTGTTCATATAGAGTTTTAAGTTTTAATCCATTAGAACCCAACCTAGGAAAATTAAATGCTATCACAAGCTACGAACACTTGATTGGATATTGCATATAAAGTAGCAAACTGCCCATTTATGAGCAGATAAGGGGTTTCATTGCTGTCTACAACAATGAAATAAAGCTCACCGAGACCTAAAGACATCAACTGTGTAAGATGAAATAAACTTCCATAGCAGTAAATTAGTACAGTAACATTGATATTACATCCATTTATACCTCACCCGGCAATGGCTGTTTTAAATTTATTAATCACAAAACATTTTCTGCCTTTCGTAAAAAACCAATGGATTTTTTGCATATTCTATTTCGCCCAGCTGTGAGCTTTCAAAAATTAGCATAAAATGTTTTTTTTGCAATGTGTAATGTACAAATATGCTATAATTGGATTAATGTTTTAACATAAAATGACCTGTATTTTGCGACCGTATTTTATGCAGGTAGAAACTGATTCGAGATAAGAGTGTTTTCGCTGGTTTAACCAAATTTTTCGTGGGTGCGTTCGATTGCGTTTGGTTTAATGTTTGGTTTGTTTGTAAATATGAGTTCAACTAAACTTAGATGCCAACACTTCAACACTTGAAAAACACTGCTGGCACGATCCTCTCTAACCTATCACTTAACATTTAATTAGCTCAGAGTAGCACAGCTGTCAATGCTCACAAAACTGTGTGAACAAAAGTGAGCACAAGTTTCTTGTAAGGGGACCCCTTTAAAATTTAAACTCTAATTTGTGTCTACTAGTTGCAATAGAGTTCTATTCACATTCTGTAAAAATTTCATATTATATTCGTACATCGCCAGGTAGGACGGACTGACAGACTGCGGATTCTTAGTAATAGGGTTTCGTATGCCACGCTTTGGGTACAGAATCCTAAAAAGAAGGTGAACTTTACGAAAGTCTAGGGATCCTATTTGGCTGATTCTGACAAATTTATACTGCCTGTAAGAGGAAAACTTTGCAGCTCTCTAGCTGAAATCTGAGGAAACGGACTGAAGGACATGACTTAATAAACTCGTCAAGTCGAGCTGATCAATAATTTATGGCATCTCCGGTATCTCCTTCTATACGTTACAAACTTCATGACAAACTTATAATACTATTCACTGCGTGAAGAGTATAAAAAACACAAAGGTATTGTATATCAAATCCTATATTTCTAGTCGCTTGAATTATTTAATATCATTTTAAATTGCTTCTTTAAATTTACATAGTTTGATGTTAGGAAAAATAAGCAAAGATTAACTTGAAAAAAAAAAAAAAAAATTTGTTTTCCTACCATAAACCAAAATTGGGTCTAGATGAAATATATATTTGTCATATTGATATTATTTTTGCAAACATTGTTTTATTTAACATTTTAATAAAAATATTTAAGTAGTGTGCCTCTCCTTCATAGGCACAATATGGAAGTGAAACTTCTTTAGCGAAGGGAGATAAGTCCAAAAATTAGAAAATGAAATGTGACTAAAATCAAAATACGATATTGCTTCAGACACGTAGTGGGGAGACGCGAAAAAGAATGCGCATTGTCTTGTTTGCGCTCGTCTACAGTGTAGAGAATGAATGCTTATGCATGAGTAAGAGAGAGTTAAAAAGTGCTTTATTGATTGTGTTTACATTACGAAATAAGGTACGAACAAGTGGCCAAATGACCGGAAAATAAAAGAACTCTATTCTGTATTTTTGCTGACTATCTACTTTAGAACTTTCACTTCCATATTGTATTTGTCTAAATAGCTCCAATATAATAATAACATCGTCAAATTTTGATTTTCGTCACATTTAATTTTCATATTTTTTGGATTTACTCCCCTTCGCTAAAGAAGTTTCACTTCAATAAGGGTCGAACCTTTAACTTGCTTTTTATTTTTTGCTTGGGTACTTAAAAAACATAAAAAATATTCCCAGTGCAGGACTCGAACCCAACGCCCTCGGTTTGTAAGTCCTACTCTCTAACCACTACGCCACGGAAACATTTCAATTGTATTTGCCTAAATAGTTCCAATATAATAATAACATCGTCAAATTTTGATTTTCGTCACATTTAATTTTCATATTTTTTGGATTTACTCCCCTTCGCTAAAGAAGTTTCACTTCAATAAGAGTCGAACCTTTAACTTGCTTTTTATTTTTTGCTTGGGTACTTAAAAAACAAAAAAAATATTCCCAGTGCAGGACTCGAACCCAACGCCCTCGGTTTGTAAGTCCTACTCTCTAACCACTATGCCACGGAAACATTTCAATGGTATTTGCCTAAATAGCTCCAATATAATAATAACATCGTCAAATTTTGATTTTCGTCACATTTCATTTTCATATTTTTTGGATTTGCTCCCCTTCGCTAAAGAAGTTTCACTTCAATAAGAGTCGAACCTTTAACTTGCTTTTTATTTTTTGCTTGGGTACTTAAAAAACATAAAAAATATTCCCAGTGCAGGACTCGAACCCAACGCCCTCGGTTTGTAAGTCCTACTCTCTAACCACTACGCCACGGAAACATTTCAATGGTATTTGCCTAAATAGCTCCAATATAATAATAACATCGTCAAATTTTGATTTTCGTCACATTTAATTTTCATATTTTTTGGATTTACTGCCCTTCGCTAAAGAAGTTTCACTTCAATAAGAGTCGAACCTTTAACTTGCTTTGGTTTTTGCTGGGATACCAACTATTACCCCACCCCAGTGATCGGGAAACTTCTCTTGAAATGCTATATGTATATGGTTTTATCTCTGGATGATTATAAGAAGTGTATGCTTGACTTTGATAGGCAAAAAAAAAAAATGAAGTTTCTTCGATTGAATTGGTTTAAAATCGAATGAAGTAGTGACTAGGTCTAATCGTATCTACTCATTATTCTGATGATTTCCATTTCTTTGGTTCAACAAAATTATAATTCCTAATTACACTAGTGTGAAAATTAAATTAATATTATAAATTATACATCAAATTAATGGAAATCAGGTTAGATTCTTCTTTAATCGTATTGCATTCAAGAAGATTCAATTTACTAAAAATCTTTTGTTATTGTTGTCATTTCTGAATATTTAAATTTTCTTACTTTCTTTGTTTGCAATTCATTATTTAGCAAGAACAGATGAAAACTTATTTGAATAGAAGATAATAATAAGAAAACAAAAGTTTATAAAGACAAATAAAAGACAATGACAATGACAAGAGGAGGTTGACAGAGACAGAGTGGTTGGTTGAATTGAGAAAATAAAGTCAGCTGTTTTTGTTAAAAGTTCTATATTTGTGCTATATTTTTCTTGTTGTTATTGTTATTGTTGTTGTTGTAGTTGTAGTTGTTGAATTTTTCAACGAAAAAGCATGCAAAGCAAATAAAAACAACAACAGAGACAACAGTGTCAAGCACATACTATTTAGTATATAAAACTTTAATACATAACTACAATTTACTCACGTGTATCCAGCTAGATACATTATACAACTCAACTCAACTCAATTCAACTCAACTCAACTCAACTCAACTCAACTCATTTATATGATATAGGTATTTACATATATACATACATACATATACTATTGTATATGTACATATATAATATAAATAGTATAGCAACGACGTCACTAGAAAGATACAAACAGACAGACAGACAGACAGACAAAGAGAAACAAAAATTGTAGAAACAGTGCTCAAAAATTTAGGTTAAACTGTAAGTACGAGAGTAGGCGCATGTAGATGATATACAGACATACATACATAGGTATGTATATATGTATGTACTATATAACATAAACATAAATAAGTAAAGAGCTTTTTTTTTTTACAATACAATACAATACAATACAATACAATGTGTGCAGGCAGCCAGCCAGCCCCCTTTGAATAGGCAACTGATGACTATCAATACCTTTAAGTTAACTTAAATTCAATAGTTTAATGAAAGATTATGATCACTGACTAAGCAAACCCAGTCAAGTATCCAATTTTTTAAGAAAAATCACCAATTAACTAACTATTTCATTTCATTCCTACTCCTGATTCATTGGAAGTGTTTGCAAAAATCACTCCCTCCCTCACTCACTATTATCACTACTATCACTGCTCTGCTTGGGACTAGTTTTCTTGTGAATTAACCAAATTTATTGTAAATTCTTATTCCTCAATTTAAAGGCAGAGTTACTCACTACTAGTGGATAGTTTTCCTATGAATTACGGACATCCAATATTTCAAATCAACCATACATTTCATATGCCTACTACTAATTCAATGCCATTACTATCACTGCTCTGCTTGGGACTAGTTTTCTTGTGAATTAACCAGATTTTTTTTAAATTCTTATTCCTCAATTTAAAGGCAGAGTTACTCACTACTAGTGGATAGTTTTCCTTTGAATTAAGATATCGAATATTTGAAAACAACCACTCATTAAGCAACCATTTCCATTATCCCTACAACATTAATATCACTGCTCTGCTGAAGGAAAATCTTCTTGTAAATTTACCATCTACACAACCATTTAAAAGCCTAAGAAAACCATCCTTGTATCAATTAACTCATTCACACTTATTCCTGATTCAATGACAGTGCGTGCAAAAATCACTCACCCACTCAGTCACTTACTACTTATCACTGCTCTGTTAGAGGATAGTTTTCTTATGATTTTGTTTTTAACCTTTCCATTTCATTTCTTTTTTTTTTTTTTTTTTTGTTTTGTTTATCTTTATTTTTTTAATTTTTTTTTTTTTATGTTTTTCTGTGTTCTGTTTTCTTATGTCATACGTAAGAAGAGAAAGACTTTTACACACTCAGCTGAGCTGAACTGAGCTGAGCTGAGCTGAGCTGAGCTGAGCTGAGTGAAACGGCACGGTACTGAGCGAATGAATGCAGCTTGAGTGAGTTTACGATGGACATTAGGTCACTATGTTAGTGAAATTGAATTGAATAACTGTGTTTCCTTTTACCGTTACATATCTATTTGTCACTCTCAATCTCTCTCTTATGCTCTCTCTGCTTTTCTTTCATTATATTGTAGTATTTCATGCTCTCAATGTACAATACATAAATCTCCTACTCTATTATGATGTTATGGCGTATGCGCAATGCTATTTCATAATTGAATGTCCAATAATAAGTAAGTATATATTGTAATATACTCGTATATGTTAGTCATTAAAAGTGTTGCACAAACTTGAACCACACACACACACACACACACACACATACCCCTCTTTCCTCCTTGACGTAATGCTTTGCGGTAGTGCCAGGGGGACTGTAGGACTTGGGACGGTGGGGTTTAGTGGGTGCAAGTCCCACACTTCGAATAGTAGATTCGTTCGGCTTTTAATGCTTCCCCATCGGTAAAAAAAAAAAAAAAAACATATATATATACATAGATACATTTACATTTACATACATAGATAATTTACGCCTTCGTTTGTACGCGCTAACGAGTTGGAATCCTTAACGCAGATGCAGATGCAGATGCAGATGACGATGACAATGACGATGACGATGACGATGACTATGGCGATGATGATTTCTCCTCAAAAGCGCATACAAATTTTCACTTTCTACAGCACACACTCTCCCACTCACTCTCTCGTTATTGTATCTCTTACTTTCTCCTTTAGAATAGCAAAACAACATTCACTGTTGTTAACAGAGTGAAATGTTAAAAGGAAGCTTTAAAAATAAGCACCAGCAACAACAATGGCTGGCAATGGCAACAATAGAGTGTGCCCCAGATTTTATTGATTTTCCCTAATGCATAAACATCATCATCATCATCATCACCACATCACATCATCATCATCATCACCATTACCATTACCGCCGCTATTATCATTGTCATCGTCATCTGCTTCTTGTTGCCATAATATTTTGTGGTTATTTAAATAATAGGATCAAGAGATATTGAAAGTAAGAATGAGAGTGAGATTGAGATTGAGACTGAGACTATGGATAGATTCATGAAAAAAAACAATAGCAGTAAAAGTCAAAAGAACAAGATCAAAAAGGGCCATCTACAAGACATACCTAGAGAGAGAGAGAGAGAGAGGGTATAATATTTTACTTCATACGAGTATATTATTTCTTGATAATAACAAACAATAGACGACAAAAATCCCAGAAAAATGTCTAACCTTTCACAACCACTGAGAGAGGAAGGCATCCTTCATGGAAGCAATAAGTTACTACTTATCACATACCATAGAATGGGTATTATCTCATACAAAACAAGACACGTTTCAAGGTGCCTAGGATGCAATATTCTTAGTTACTTGTAAACATTGTGATTCAATGAAATACCTATTATATTTATGATAAATAGGGTAAACTGAAAACCATCGTTTGACATCTCAAAAACATTGAAGAACTATGGAGCTAACCTTATGAATGGACTCTTTGAAAACAACAAAACAATTTTCTAGCAATAATTTTGCATCCATATGTCAGATCTATTTATTTATTATAAATAGGTATAAATATTCTCTTAAGATTGTTCTAAAATGTTTCTTTATAAAATTTTTACTAAAACCAGAAAACAGAAGATTAACTTTGGCAACCCTAGAAAACGTTTTTGCCTTCAGAAATACATTATTTCATTATTGATTTGACAGTATGTATTTATACTGCATTTCTATCTTGTGATAAAAATATTTGTATCGGAGCTATACGGTCCAGTAATCCTAGGGTCTTGAACTTTGCATAGTTAGTGCATACGGGAAAAAGATTTCTAATGGCATTTATACTGTCTAAACTTCAGTTTGAAAATACGAAAAACAAAACAAAAATAATTTGTAATAAGAACATGAAATTGAATTTTGGTTTGTATGAGGGTTATATGATCCTGTAATTCAAAGTTCTTGAAACTAACATCGTTTGTGAACTAATAGTATACAAATTTCAGTTCGATAATACAAAAAACAAGGTTTGAATCGGGGTTTATATGGGAGTTATACGATTCAGAAAACCTACGATCGTGACATTTATATATTTCTTAAATTCGAGTCAGGCACTAATAGTAACCAAATTTCAATTAGATATTACAGAAAGCAAAAAAGTTTTTCTCATGATGACATGAATTTGAATTTGGGTTTGTATGGGAGCTGTGTGATTCAGTAATCCTATGATCTAGAAGTGAACATGGCATTGGCTAAATATGGGTCACCGACTAAAAAAATATCCAAATTTCGATTCGATATTGTTTTCTAATAGGTAATTGAATTTTAAAGGGGGTTTGTATGGGAGTTACCTTTCTTGATGGTCTGATTCTGCTGATTCCGTCATATACACAGCGTCTCGTGAAAAGAAAACTACTTGTGATATTATAGCTTTTTATCTTAAAAACGAAGGGTCAAGTTAAATACATACAGAGGGACAATGAAGTACCGGTGTTTTACGTGCTCACCTGTCTGTAAAAAGACTCAAGAACACGGTACCAAGCACACGGATTGAGAAAACGTCAATCAACGGCCCCTTGGATATATATCCGCAGGTCCCAAATTTAAGTCATATATATTTTGGTAAATATGACTCCCTCCTTGGTGGGGAGCAAGGCCCATCTTAAACCTTTGCTGCTCTCTGGGTCACAGCACCCGATAGTATAACGCTACTCCACGTCGAGCTATACTCTACCCGCATTTGGGTATTAAACCATAGCCACCACGATACTCCCACAAGGGGGCCGTACCCGCTGGCCAGGACGGAACAAGCTCCGTGGGCTCCTGACCACCCGTGGTACCAGAAAATAGCCTCTGGTCAGACTTCGTACCCGAGGTACTACCAAATTCGAACTCCAAAAAGTTCATGGGTTGGTGGCCCAAATTTGAACATAGCTCTCTGGAATAGCATGCAGGTTGGTAGGCCACAGATGGCACAGTATAAAGCTATACTCATGGGTACAGCTTCCTCACTGTTGGGAGCGAGGTCTATTCCTACCTCTTCCGCCAATTTGGCAGCATTTATTTGTTAAAAATCAGGCGAGCATATGTCCCACTGTCACAAGGACTTTAAGCGAACATACATACAGAGGGACAGATGGACATAGGTGGAAGAATGGGTGAGCAGAAAATTTGGAGAGGTCAACCATCACCTTGCCCAGTTCCTGAGCGGTCATGGGTGCTTTAAGGAATATCTGTATAAGCGGGGATATGATGATGATCCCTTCTGTCCGACTTGCACAGGCGAAAATGAAAATGCAGAACACGTCTTCCTGCATTGCCCAAGATTTGATTTTGCTAGATCAATGATCTCATCTGCGTTTGGTGAAGTGCCGACTGTGTCGAACTGCATCCGGCATATGTGTGAATCACAGCTAAATTGGGATGTGGTAAGTCAGGCTGCAGCTCAAATCATGACAGAGCTGCGGCATATTGAACAATTACGACGAGTTCAGACGAACGAAGACGTGTTAGGTCATTAGTTTGATATTGACAAGTAGTTTTTAACGTAAATTTGTTTTGATTTACATGGGGTAAAAGCAGACTTTGAGCTGTTATGCTCCCTCTTTCCTCCTTGACGTAATGCTTTGCGGTAGTGCCAGGGGGACTGTAGGACTTGGGACGGTGGGGTTTAGTGGGTGCAAGTCCCACACTTCGAATAGTAGATTCGTTCGGCTTTTAATGCTTCCCCATCGGTAAAAAAAAAAAAAAAAAAAAAAAACATAGGTGGCTTAATCAACTCGTCTTGTCGAGCTGATCAATACTTTATGGGATCTCCGATGTCTCCCTCTGCCTGTTACAAACTTCATAACAAACATACAATATGTATGAAATTCTCTCTTTTCTAGGGTTATGTACCTATGGTTTGTACTTCAAGTATTTATATCATATACATATTTAATTAAAATATTGTATTGATTTAAGATCTCTTTCCATAAAGATTTGTTTAATTTGATTTAGATATGGCAAAAGTTTTCAAAGTCTAGATTTACTTGGAATGAGTCCACATAGATGTACATGCACATATACATCTATGTAAGTATACCTATGACGCAGATATGCATCTATGTATTGTAATTGGATTGACCTGTTTTTTTTTTTTTTTTTTTTTGCAGATACAATTTTGTAAATTAATTTAATTTATATTAATTTGATTACATATACAATATATATGATATATACAAGTACATAAATATATTGTATGTAAAATATAAATTTGTTCAAGTTCAATTGAGGAAGGATTTGTAGAGTACTAAATTGTGGAATGAGTGAAGTTTCCTTGGTAATGCTAGTACATTTATGTGTTCCCTGATGTCGTCTCCTTTTTAATGCATTGCAAATATCACGGCAAAGTGATAATAAGTATTTAGTATGTTGGTACTCGTACCATTTGACATTATAATAAGCATGTGAAAAAGATATAAATATAATATAGGTAAATATGAATATTGTCAGTGAGGCAAGCAGGCAAGTAGCATGCCATGGCACGCACGAATGTATCTATGTACATGTCTATATAGTCGTATATAGTTCTTGTTGTTATTTTTATGAGATACGTGTTTGAAAGCTTTTTTTCTGTTGTTGTTGATGTTGTTGTTTATTCATACGTGTATGAAGAAGAAAAACTGATAATAGAATTAAATAATAATAATGATGTTTTCATTTCATATAAAAATTATAATTGTCATTTATTAAATATTATAAATAAATAAATAAATACAATATTTTCTAAATAAAGAATGTCAAACTATTTGTTGTGCATTTGAAATTTTCAGTAATCAGGTCACCACTTCATCACTTTTCATCTCAATGAGTAAACTGGGTAAATTTGTGAACTTGTGAACTTGTGATAGATACACTGTAACGTTTCTAAACAAAATCTAATTGGATAATAATGCTGTGATATACAATAAGTTCCAATGTAACAAAATGAACAGGAAAACAAATAAAAAAGTAAAGAGATCAGTTTCCTAGCAACAAACTAGCAAAGAATATGGTAAACAACATAAGATAACCAGGAAGACCGCTCAAGAAATAGTACGAATACTGGACTTATTAGGATTCACTCTTAATCCTCGCCAGAATAATCTATGTTTCCCACACAAATACCTTCAGTATTCCACATTACTTCTAACATTTGTGCAGCTTCACTAAGTTCATTCGTCTAGACTGGAACCTCTCTATACAACTGCTAACCTCAACCGTCTCGTGGTGTCCCCCGTTTTTCACAAATGAGTCAATGGCGACCGAGTGTTCAGCGGTATTATCTGTTCCCCTTTAGCAGTACTGTAGAGGAAATATTACGGTACACTTAGCAAAGCTGGCAAGTTCGGAGACCTGCTCGCATTAAATTACCTTCAGTACAAGGCAGCAACTCTGCCACCGAACTAGGACGCTCTGGTATAATCTTCCATTGCGCGTGAAAACTCATCGATTCGTGTATTTACAAGATTAATCAACTTCTTATAATTTCTTTAAATTGTAAATACGTCATAAATAATAATAATAATAATAATAATAATAATAGTCCTTCTAGACATTGGACAATATTTCAAATGACTGACTAAAGCCTGCATTTAAAGAACTTTGATGTAAAGAGTTCAATCGATGCTCCTAAATAAACAATTGAAGACTCATCTTAATTGATCTAACCTTAATCCTATTATGCAGAGTATCTGATTTCCATGATTTGATATCGATGAATTATTGAACACCATTGATCTAATCTATTGGCGTCATTCAGAGTTTTTGATCTCTAGCATTTGACCTACGCAACTCATTTTAAAACTTTTTAAAAAAAACCAAATTCTGTTTATTAGGTTTTCCAATTTTTTTATTATTATTATTATTATTATTTTTTTTTTTTTGTTTTGTTGTTGTTTTTCAGAATCTTTATTATTATTTAAGAAAATGCGCAAAAGATAAAACGCAAAAGAAGAATATGGATTTTTTAATTAATTTGTATCTCTCGGTCGCTTAATTTCCTTCCACCTTATTCTAAAGTTATTTTTATTTTATTTTTTATATTGTATTTATTTTTGTTTAAATTGTCGCATAGAAAAAACAAAATAAAAAACAAAAAATATACTATAAAGAATGAATAAAAATAATGATAAAGATGATAACATTAAATGATCATTATGATGAGACACCGACAACAATAATGACAAAAAAAAAATGCATAACCTTTTCAATTTTATTCATTTACGCAATAACAAACACAAAAAAAAAAAAAAAAAAACAAAAAAACATAAAAACAAATAACAACAAGAAGAACACAAATTTATATCTATTCGTTATACTATAGATCATGGGCATATCGAGGGGATATACAGAGGATGTCAATTGCCCCCCAGATTGCAAAGACTTGAGCCATCAAAGTCCCCAAATATCATGATATGCATAAGGAAATTCGAGAGTTGCTCCCTTTTACTTAGATTGCAAGTATGTTTCCTATGCTTATGTGCACCTCCTCCCTAGGCCAAAGCTGTAGTATACGCCCATGCAAGAGATGTACAGAGAAATATTCATTTGCACGTTCAAATGTTCACAGATACAAATTTAAATGAATGCGAGTATATAGAAATGAACTACAGCCGTACACAAATAAAGCGTAGTATAGTATCTAAATTCATATACTTATAATGTACATATGGGTATGTATATATATATATATATATATATGTGAGTGTGTGTGTGTGTCTGTATGTGTGTGTATGCACGCGTTATGTACTTTTTCTCTTTAATTTTTTCCATTAAAATTGTCACATTGCATGAGAAATAAGAAAAGTAAATAAAGTTATATCGTTAGATAGAGCAGCAGATACAAAGAAAAAATACAGAATCAAAAAAAAAAACACAAACCAAAAACAAAAAAAAACAAAAAAATACAAATGTATCTACCTAAGTATCTGCATTCTATATCTCTAAAGATAATGACGAAAGAAGGGGTTTTCTTTTTATTTTTCTCAATATTTTTTTTTTTTTAATTTTATTTTTATACCCATGAAAAATAAAGAGATATGAGTGCTAAGGCAATTAATAAATATAACATAACAAAAACAAAAGTATCTATGCTACATACTCGAACAATATTTATCTATTCATCCATCTAACTGAATATGTATCTGTCAGTCAGTTCTGTCTGTCTGTCTGTCTGTCTGTCTGTTAGTCTGTCCTTCGAATTGTGTATGTCTCTATCTGTTTTTATCAATTTCTATTAATATTTTTTTCATTTAACAAAATTATTTCATAGACTTTACATTATTGTTTGTTTAGATTGCAATGCATTGGAGTCTAATTAAAAATTATGGTATTATGCGACAGCCTAGGGTCTAGAGCCTAACTGTATGTATGTATGTGTGTATGTGTGTTTATTGAAATTATTCATTAATTTTAATTGAGATTTTCATATTCCTTTTACTATTTTATATCCATAACATAGTCACTATATATCTAAGGCAAAGAACATTTAAACTTAAGCCTAGACTATCTTATTTAATTGCTTTATAAAATTGGATTAATTGATTGAACTAGTTACATCATAAGCCATGATTTTTTTTTTTCTTTCATAGACCCCGCCCAGCTTACAATTAGTCATAAAGCCACCATCATCAGACTCGTCAGAAAGAAATGATGAAATGAAACATAGCTTTGCATTCTGAAATGTTCCTGCATGTTCCTATATGTGTTCCTACGTGTTCCAAAAATATTCCTAAATGTTCCGAAATATTCCATTTCACATTCAGAGTGATATGGTCACCTTGAATCAGAGCTTTTTTATTTTTTATCGATCAAAGTCAAAAAGAAGTTGCAGAAAACTTGCAAATCAATTGTTGCGTAATACCAAAATAAAATTTATCAACTATTAAAAATGGATTTAGAAGATCTACAAAATGATCTTTACGAATTTCAACGTCGCATATTAGAAATAAATGATTCATGTGTGACTATATCGCGTATTGCTCGTGGTATACTCTGGGCAATGATTTCCGCTACCCTTCTAAGTGGAATATTTTGGGTGCGTGACATTATTGAAAATGATATTCCGGTAAGCCAAATATTTTGGTCATCGCCAACGTTCACCATTACCCTGGGCATAACAATCACTCTATTGCTCCTTGGCATTACGAAATTTGGAGATGTCAAATACATTATGATGGGGCGCTTACGCCAGATGTTAAACATGTACAATCTCGATTGTAACAATGATGGCAAAATATATGAATTCCATGAGGATACCGATGCCTACATCACCGATGACATGGATTCCTCCGACGACCAAGAGTGGCGTACTTAAACTGGGTAAATATTCAAATCATATTTTTTTTATACAACAAAAAATATTATTACATTTTATTTTTTTTATATAAAAAAAAAGGAGCTTAAAGATTATAAATTTTATGTGTGAATTATATGTGTTTCACTTTCTGCGAGTCACCAAATAGATTTAATAAGTAAGACGTTTGTGTTTGTTTATATGCTTTTCGCTTTCGAGCATCGAAATCAATAAAAAAAAAATTTTGCTACAGAAGCGTTTTTTTTGTTACACACAGCTGTCAAATCACAGTTTGCTCATTACTGGAGGAGGTAGCAACAAATGAGAAAAGTCACTGAAGCATTTTTTTTTTTTTTTTTTGATATTTTTTAAAAGATGGGGAACCGAAGTGTATACTCATTATTATACTCTTCACGCAATGAACAGTATTGTATAATAAGTTTGTCATGAAGTTTGTAACACACAGAAGAAGACATCGGAGACCCCATAAAATATTGGTAGTACAAATTAATTCTGTCTGTTTTTTTGTGTTCAAAAAAGTGTTTCTTATGGAAAAAATACATCATTCAAAGTATTTTCCGCCGGAAGCAACTAGTTTTTCCCATCTCTCTGGTAATTTTCGAATACCATCTCTAAAAAATGAGTCCTCTCTGGCCTCAATCCAATCATTAAGCCATTTTTCGATTTCTTCAAAAGACCCGAACCGGGGTCCGTCGACAAAGCCAGTAGTCGGAAGGAGCAAGGTCTCTCCGGTGGGTGGGGTAAGACCTCCCATTTCAGCGTTTCCAAGCAATTTTTGACCGTTACAGCTACGTGGGGCCAAGCATTGTCATATTGCAAAAGCACCTTGTCATGCCTTTCGGCCGTTTCTGGCCGTTTTTCACATATATAATATATACATATATTCTCATTCAGCTCGACGAGATGAATTGTTGGGAGTACCTCACATACAAAACCCTTATTAAAATTCAGGTTCTTATTAGTAAAATTGTCTTCTTTTTTGTATTATTAAACTGAAATTTGAACATTCTAGGTGTTTGACTCATATTCATCAACCATGTTAATATCAAGACCCTTGGATTACTGGTTCGTTAGCGCACATACAAATATTTTGGTCTGCAGTATTAAAATCTACTAACTCTGTATGCTCAATCACAGTAGCGTAGACAAAAAAGTTTTCTATGGATGCGTGTAGAGTATGACAACTTTGGATTTGCCGAAGTTCTTCCTTCCTTGTATACTCTTCACGCAGTGAATAGTATTATAAGTTTTTTATGAACTTTGTAACAGGCAGAAGAAGACAACAGAGACACCATAAACTATATACATATATTCTTGATCAGCTCCATGAGGCGAATTGATTAAGCCATGTCTATCTGTCCGTCTGTATGCAAACTAGTTCCTCAGTTTTTGAACTAGAGAAGTGTAATTTTGTACAAATCTTTCTTTTTACTTGAAGCAGTACATTTGTCGGAACCAACCGAATCGGACTACTAGGGGGGTACCTTTCACGCAAACCACCCATTAAAATTCATGTCCTATTGAACTAAAATATAAATACATACTATAAGTTTCTAATTAATGTCCATAATATGCGTAAATTTCAAGAGCCTAGAGTTACTGGATCGTATAGCTCCCATACAAATGTAAGCCCTAATTTAGGTTTTTATTGGAAAAACTTTTTCGTTTTTCGTTTCAATGAACTGAAACTTGAACAGTCTAAATCTCTGACCCATAGTCAACAAACATGTAGATTTCAAGATCCTAGGAGCAGAGCATATCAACTTCGGCAAAGATGAAGTTAAACTTCTTTTTATTTGTTTTTGTTTTATCTTATTTCTGTTGATTTGGTGACCCTTAACCTTTTAGATTTATTTTATGTTTAATTGCAAAAAGTTGTGGGCGATAACATCATCATTAACATCAAGGCCATCATCATCATCATCATCATCATCATCATCATGAAGCTCAGCTTAACTCAGTTGAATGCATGAAAAATCAAACCAAACCCGGCCATGGATGGTATAAAACCAAAGTCAAAGCCAACTTAAGCAATATACCAATCACCCACCCACCCAAAAGCTATAGTTTCCACATACACACAAATACACACACACATATATATCTATATATATATATATATTTATGTATGTGTGTACACCCATGAAAAATCGTGTTGCATCACACAAAATGCAAGAGAAGCAGAAGGTTGAACAGCTGAATTCGATGATGATGATGATGATAATGACGACAAAGAAAAGTGTAAAAAGCACATACAAGCACACACACACACACACACACACACACACACACACACACATATATATATATATATATTTATACAGTGGAAATATTCTTTATAGATAAAGATTGGGATTTTTGGGGGATTTCTGGTTCATTTCATTTTTGTAGAGAAAAAAAAAAATTATATAAAAATTTATAACAAAACTTACTTGCTTTTTTATTTTGCTATTTTTCTTGTTCTTGTTGTTGCTTGAAGTTTCAGTTGTTATTTTTGTAGATGTTGTTGTTGTTGTTGTTGTTGTTGTTGTTGTTGTTGTTATTCTCCTTCTCCTGTTTCTTCTTTTATTTTATTTAATTTTTTGTTTTTTTTTTTTTTATTTACTTAATTTATTTTGGTGTTTTTTATTATTTTTTTTATTGATTATTGATAAATTTTCTTTCTTCATTGATGATTTTTGTGTTTCTATTTTCAAAATAAAAAAAAAAAGAATGGAAAATCATTAAAAATTTTGTATAGAAAAAGGAAAAGAGAAATGAGTTTCATTTTTGTTGTTGTTTTTTTTTTTTATTATTCTATTTTCTATTGCATAATTTCAACAAAAAACAAAAAAACAAAAAAAATCTTTTCTTGTTTTAGTTTTTTTCTATTTTTTTTTTTTTTTGAATTTCTGTCTTTTTCTTTTCGAAATTTTGTTTTAAGTTTTTTAGTTTTATTCACTTAGTTTTGGTTTTTCTTCACTTTGGTTTTTGTTGATATTATTTTTGTTGTTGTTGCTGTTATTGTTGCATTTCTAAAAAATTTCACAAAATCTTTTTTTTAAAAAAACAAAAACCGAAAATTTGCTAAATTTTCTCTTTTTTTTTGTTATTAATATTTTTTTAATATTTATTTTTCTATTTATTTTTTTTTTTTTTTTTTGGATTTTATTTTATTTACATTTGTGTATTTTTTTTTTGTTTTTATTTAAAATTTTTTTTTTTTTTTGTTTTTATTTTTGTATTTTTATGAATTCTTATTTATTTATTTTTGGATTTTTAATTGTACACATGACTTTGATACTCTGTCCCATCTCTGTGTCCCTTCCTTCCTACCACTTTCTCCTCTTAGTAAATGAAAGAACGAAAATATAAAAACACAAAAATAAAAAGAAAACAAAACTTAAGTGAACTGAAAATAAAATTTAGTAGAAGAATTTACCAGCCAAGAGACAAACAACGGTAACGACGGAACGACAAAACGTCCAAATTTACGACGTACGTACGTAGTATGATAAACGTAAGGCGGCAGGTGGAGGCCTTTGGACAGACAAAAAAAAGAAAACTAAAAGCGACGTAGCGACGTTTGTTGGTAGGTGGTGAACGTAACGTACAACGGTCGACAAGCGAATGTTGTTGCGTCAAATTATCAATTGAGGTAGAAGCAGAGCGAGCGTAAAATCAAATACAAAAAAAAAAAAAAATAAAAGCAATGAAAATGAAAAGCAAAAACAGAAAACAGCTGACGAGCGACGTCGGCAAAGACGAAACGAAATGCACAAACAACAATGCGAACGACAACAACGAGAACGCCAACGCCAACGACAACGACTACGACGACCCCGACGACGATGTTAATACGATAATGTTGCTTCTCCTAATTCTCCTCCTTTAACGTAAGTAAGCTTTTATGCCTTATGTTGCTTGTTCTGGATGTTCTGCTTGCTCTTCAAAATGCCAAACAACAAAAACACAATGAATGACGACGACGACGACATCGACAACAACAAATAGGCAATAAAGCTTAATTTGCTTCGCTTCGCTTCGCTTGCGAGCCTGCGTGAGTGCGTAAGTGAGTGCATGCGTGCGTGATTCTATAAGTACATAGATATTAGCAGCGTTTCTAAAACTGTGAGAGAAAAATTTACAATATTACCCCCCAATCCATTCCCAACATATCAACATTTCAAGATACCTCAGAGATTTCAATCTTAACACAGGGAGCACTTCTATTCACCGGGATCTTTAGTCCCTTTGATGTGTAACAAAAATAAATCTGTAGATTCAGGAGAAATTATTTAGCATGATAAGAGGCGCTTCTCCCAGTGAGAACTAGAACTAGGCTATTATTTATCTATTGAAGATTTTAAAAACACAACATATGTAAATCCTGAAGACAACAAAATTAGATTTATCCACCAGTTTTTGGCCAAAATCAACAAAATTTTCTTGTGAAAATGGGAACCCCATCAATATGATCAATATGATTTAGCCAGAAATGACATATGATGATGTTTTTATGTCCGTAAAACAAAAGTATTTTTTCGTCAAGATGAATACTGTAAAAGTTAGCGAACCAATGCTGTAGTAGAAAACGTAGTTAGTATCCACCCACCCAAGCAAAAAGTCATTCAAAGTGAAATTATAGATGTAACCAACCTATTGATTGATTGATTAAGATTGGGACTATGTATATATATAATTTGATATGAAAGTGAAACACTTTCGACAATATTTCTTCAAAATTTTCTATGCAACTCTTGCAATATTTTGTCTATGAAAGACCCACCCACATTCAAAATAAGTTTTCATTGGTAGTTCCAAAGAGAAACGATCCACAACAACAGTAACAATTTTATAAGCAAAATTCCAAAAAAAAAAAAAAAAATTCACAGTTTTCTCCTAATGACATGGAAAGAAACCCAAAACAAACTTGATCCATTCATGTCCGAATCAACAGAATGGGAGTGTACACATATACATATACATATGACTTTTGCAGTCTGTGAGAAACGGACGTCTGGACAGAAAAGTACATATACTTGTCTATACTTGTACTAGATACATAAGTCAATTTGTCCTGTCATGCTGATCAAGAATATGCTCATTTTTGGGCACAGGATATCATAATTCTACTGAACTTAAACTGTAATAGTAGTATGTAATGAGATATGATAAATGAGTTCGTTAGAAGAAGACGAAGACAGATGCACCTATGTACATATATATTGTACATGCGAGGTGTGTTAAAAAAAAAAAACAGGTGACTTTTTATTTTTCTCTAAAAATTTATATATTTTTTCTTCAATATCTAATTTGCCTCAATCCCTTCAGATATAATAATGTACTTGTACCAGTGATACTTCCAACCCTCAAGGCACTTCTGATATGCGCTTTTTGGTATGGCCCATGCAGTCAACCGATATGCCGAAATCCTTAGCATAGGGATTTGACGATTCTCCATAACAAATTTCTTCACTGCTTCCAAGTTTTCATCCATTGTTGACATGCTGGGGTGTTTAGGGCGGGCATTTTTATTAACATTTTTTCGCCCTACTGAGAAGAGATTTGTTAACTTTATGTCTAACAAAAATGCAAACTGGTTGATAATATCCACATGGGTAAAAAGGGTATGTGGGTATGTGTACTAACATGAAGAACCTTTTACGTACGTCATTTCAGTCTCTGTTTCAGTTTCAGTCGAATTGTCAGTATTTTCCACATGTACAATAGATTGAGAACTGATGGAATGGACAGACCTATTTATCTCATTTTAGTTCTCAGAAAATCCTATGTGCTAACAAGTGTCATGCCTGTCGTCAGTTCTCTTGAAAATCTGGCACAATTGAAATGATATCAGAAACAAAATGGAAAAATCTGCCAAGTGCAAGTCAGACTCGCATACGGAGGGTTACGTACCAAATGGGGCGTTTGTGTGGTAGGTAACCCCTAGTGGTTCAATTTGGCTGATTCCAACAAATGAATAGTGCCTTTATTATAAAGTTATAGTGTCTTCAGTTGCAGTTGTATCTATAGTACAAAAATCCAAAAAACTGTTTTTTTTTTTTTAATAAGAACCTTAATTTTAATGGGGGTTTGTATGGCAGGAAGCTTCCTTAGTGCTCCAATCAAACTGAAATTTAGACAAGTTTCTAAACCATGTAAATTTCAAGACCCTAGGGTTACACGAGGTCGTATAGCTCCCATACAAAGCTATACGACTCTTTTAAGGGGACACCCTCTTTAAATTTGTAAATTTATTTTAGTTGTACTATTTGTTGATGTAGCCCCAATAGAACTACACCTATTACGGTTCATGAGATAAAGTCCGAGGGCGGACGGACACCGTAGCCTTAGTAAAAGGCTGAGGTTTGCTACCCTTTGGTTCCGGAACACATTTTGTATTTTTGAACACTCCTCGTTATACATAAAAAGAAAAAAGGGATGGCATAATAAGACTGCGACAACGTCAAATAATAAAATTTATTGAAATTGATGCCGTAGAAGGTAGAAGGAAAGATGCATTCAATGAAAGTGTATGTGTGTGAGAGAGAGAGAGAGAGAGAGAGAGAGAAAATAGGGTATATGTCAAATGTACATTGCATTGTTATATAGACACACTTATAGATACATAAGTAGATATACACATATGTATCTAGCAGATTCTATCTACATATGTAGACGAGCACATATATGCAATATATGGGTAGGTGGATTGTTGGACAGTGGGAAAGGGTAAAAATGAAAATGAATAAATGACAAAAATGCAATCTAAGCCATCCATTTTTTTTTTTTTGTTTTGTTTTTAGATAAAAATGAGAAAAATTATTCATTTCAAAAAAGATTTTCCTACAATTTCTATTTAAATTATTCAGTTGAAAGTGACAAATGATGCAAAGGAAATGGGAAAATTGCATACTTTGCAGTTGAAAATGAAAATAGAGAAACCCATTTATAGTATCTATATCTATCCATCATGTATCCCAGCCATCTACTCATGGAAGAACGAACGCCCACAGAACAAAACATCAACATTAAAATGTCAAATGTCAGTTTCGAAGTTGAGTTTCGTTACGGTTCGGTTTTTTTTGTTGTTGTTGTTGTAGTACTCCCATTTTTCCTTTAAAAACAATTTACTCTTTAACTTATTAAAGGGGAACCAGAGAAATGCACAGACTGAGAGAGAGAGAAAGATTTTTCATAATTTATCTATATAAAGCTCTGATATGATGCTTAATAAGTAAGTATCTGATAACAGTGATGATGTTGATAATGATAATGATGAGGAAGCTGCATGCCTTATGATATTTGGAACAATTTGACTGATGACGACAATTGAAATTGCGTCTGCGTCTGGATTTTTAATACCCTTCACACCTATTTATTTGCACACGTATATACACATAAATATTTACATATATATGTATGCACCTATGTATGAAAACATATTTGTATACAGTCAAATCTTAACATCAGAAAATTTAAACCCACCCATTCACCATAAGCGGCCCATAGACTTACAATTATATTGATCAATAATTAGCTTCCTATAATAAAATTAGGAGTTTGTAGATGGGGTTCGAAGATTGTTAAGATTGTTATTGTTGTTCCTACAAGTTCATACAGTTAAGACAGGCCTCTGACTTAAAAACAAGGATGAACGATCGATCCTACAATGCAGACGGGATGACTGTTTCCTATTGGATCTCTTATCTTTTACCATCAGTACTACTGCTTCACTTCACGACATAATATGACAGTCGAAATCTTTGGATTTTGAGCGTCTTTATCTACTATCCACTATCCACTCGTGACTTGGGCTCTTCAGGCTCTAGTTGCCCAAAATATATGCAATGTTTTGTAATGTTTCGAATACTTGAATATGTCCTCTGATCTATACTGACAATTTTGCAATAAGATATTTGCTAACTGTACAGATTTCTTATATTCTGTTAGAATTTCTTTGCCCACTGCCCATTTTAATGATTCAATTTCGTGAGTTCAAAACCAAAACTAACTTAAAATCCTACGCAATAATTATAGGTATGTCGACAAAAAACAAAACATAGCAAAAAGAACAAAGTGACTACTGGAGTCAAATGTGATTAAACTTTTTTGGAGTCTTTCTGTGGCATATTTTTTACTTTTCCTTATAATTCCTGTTATGTGTAACATAATTTTACACTGCATTTTTTTTTTTCTTTCAAAATTGTTAGAAAGATGCATCTTATGACTCATTTTTCCAAAATTGGACCCTGTGCCTAAACTTTCTTGGTACATAGTACGTACATATTTCTGATATACCATGAAGCGCCTGTTACTGTTCTAAAGATTATGTATTGATGTCTTTGTATCAATTGAAATATTACTCACGTTATGATGTCTTATATGAAGCTTCTTTCTCTTCTCTTCATCAGAGAACCCATAAAGTATAAACATAGACGAGACGAGTTGACTAAGCCATGCCCGTTTGTCTGTCCGTCTGTGTATATATATGAAAATTTGTCCCCCAGTTTTTGAGCTAGAGATCTGAAATTTCGGAAGAAGTTTTCTTTCTACAAGACGCTGCTTGTTTTTTGGAGCCACCTGAATCAGACCACCAGAAGAAGTACCTCCCATATAAGCCCCCCATTCCGGTTCTTATTAAGAAAACTGTCGTGATTTTTGTATTATCAAAATTAAATTTGAACATTATAAGTTTCTAATCTATGTTTACCAAACATGTACATTTCAAGACCCTACGATTAATGGATCGTGTAGCTCCCATACAAACCCAAATTCAAATTCATGTTCTTATTTTGAAAACTTTATTGAAATGAACTTTAGACACTATAAGTTTCATCATTTCCATTTCCATCAAGTACATAAATTTCAAGACCCTTGGGTTACTGGATCGTATAGCTCTCATACAAATATTTCGGTCTCAGTGTTGGAATGTTGTATATGTATACACATGCTCAATCACAGTAGTGTCGGCAAAAAGATTTTCTAGGGTAAAGATTATGACAACTTCGGAATAGCTTTTACCTTGTAACCCGAAATAAAATATAATGCAATGTATTGCGAGTCAAACCAAGGCCTCAATATGTTTATTCAGTATTGTATATGTCCAATAATATTATAGGTCTATGGGCTTCTTTAAGCAGCAGCTCATCCATTAACTAATCAAACTAACCAAACACCCACTCAATTACTCACTCACTCACTCACTCACTCACTCACTCACCATCTATCTTTTGCACAACAATAACCAGCTGACATTTAAATTTAACTATGGAGAGAGCAAGAAGAGAGAGATTTTTGTTATTGCATTTGCTACTTCTTTCTTTTCTTTAGATCCAAAATTGTTGCAGCTGCGGGTTGTGAGTTGCGCAGCTTATCTCAAATGTTAAAACATTAACAGAGGTCAAAATTGGAATAAACACTACAACAAAAACAACAATAAAAACAAAATGAAAATAAAATGAAATGGAAAGAAAAATAAATATAACAATAATTCAGAAATGATGCAAAACAAAAAGAAGAGAACAAACGAAACGAAACGAAGCGAAGCGAAACGAAACGAAACGAAACCGAAGCGAAGCGAAGGAAAGAACGTGAAAAAAGTATTTAAGAATATTTTTTTTGTTAACAAGCAAAAAGAAAAATTAAATAAAAAATATTATTTTCATTTTATTTGCTGTTTGTTTGTTTTGTGTTTTATTTTATTTGGTGCCGACGTCAAACTGTCACGAGAACATCATCAGACCCAAATGTTGTATTACATTAGGATAGAAAGAGGGAGGAGGTAAGTAAGTAAATGAGAGATAAGCAAATCAACAATAACAGCAACATTGAAACGAAAAAAAAGAGAGCATTTTAGCCAAATAATTGAAAGTGGGTCGCCTGAGAGCCAAAAATGGCACACATTAACACTGAGTGAGTGAGACTCACTCACTCACTGAGTGAGTGTGAGTGACATAAACAAACATTTCATACAACATAAGTATGTATGCACATATAACAGAGCGCCAGCAGCAAAGAAATAGAGAGTAAAAATAAATGAAGTGAACACATAGCACATTCATACTAGTACTACTTAGTACATATGTAGAAGAACAGAACAATCGCCCTACTGAGCTGAGTAGGGCACGGGCACAGGTGCACACACTCGCACACACACACACATAATCATCAACGATAGAGAAATGCATACTCGCGTACACGCGTTTACTATTAAAATGCATTTCATTTACAGTGAAATCTCCATAACCAGTCAGTCAGTCGTCCATCGGAGACCCCATTAATATAATAAACAACAACTGATTTGTTGATTGTCAGAAATTCATTTTACATTCATTATTTAGATACTTGCAAGACTGAAGAAGGATCATGTCCATCTAAATATATTTGCAAACAACCTAAACACACAAACGGGGCAACGTGGTCGTTTTTTTTTTTTCCAGCAGATGACTCCTGTTCACATATGGTAAATATATTAAATTCTAAGTAAAATATTCAATTTTCTTAATTACAGTTGCCACTTTCTATTTTTGTTGTATGTATTTCATTATAGCCAGACAAATATTAAGCAATTGGTACACATCACATATGTAGATACATCATCTTTCAAAACATTTGTTAAATATACAAAATTAATATTTTTTTATTGTAGTAAATCGCAAATATGGATACATTAAAAATGAACTACTATGTGAAGTTGAATAATCTAAGCGATGCAGTTGTGGAAGAAATATTAAAAGAATTGACTTTTGAAGAAATGTGCGAACTTGGATCGAAATGCTGTCGCTTTGAGGCTTTGTGCGTTAAAATATGGCAAAATGATCCTGTATACCATAGTAATTTAAGTGTTGGCTTTTGTGCGTATGAGGATTATTATAAATTTTTTATCTGCAAAAATGCAGCTAATTTTCATTCACTTCAATTGGCGACAAGTGTATTTGAGCAATTCAATGCCGAGACCATAAACATGGAACTTCCTAAGTTAAAAAGGCTCCGTCTTCATTTGAATATGGAAATGTGCGAGGTAGCTGGTATCGTGACTCCAGATTTTCTTTATCGGTGTACCGCTTTAGAACTATTGCGTCTAACTCAACCTCTAATGAAGTTATATTTTAATTATATTATAAATATAAAAACTCTCAAATGTTTGGAAATCAGACATGAAGACGATAAAGTCGATGGTCTCGTAAAAGCTATCATTCAATATAAAGGTCAAAGTCTAAACCTTCTTCACACACGCATTGATCAATTTCCACCACAGTGGCTAATTAAAGAAGCAATGACGAATTGTGAAAGACTAAAAGAGTTAGCCATCGATACTAGGCAACGTCAGATTATGGAATTGTCTCAAGAACATGAAATGCCAGTATTGGATTCTCTAGAAATCTTACAGATTGTGGGAAGCGCCGTCTGTCTGAAGAGTTTAACAAGTTTGGTTTTGAACTGTCGTAACTTGAAGGAGCTTATTTCGGATGAAATCCATTTGAATACTGACTTCGTCAATGATCTTATTGCCAAAAGATCAGAAAAAGGTTTGCAAATACCATTGAAGATGGTTGCCAAAGGCGAGATTGTCGGAAGTGTTACTTATATGGAGTTTGCTTAGAAGCTATCAAACGGATCGAACTTTAAAATATTACAATATGACACTATGAACGTTGAAATTTATTAATAAGAAAAGAAATTTTTATATATTTTTGACTCCTAATAAAGAATTTTTCTTAATTATTAATTCTTATCATACATGATTACTATTTTGTGAAGGATTGTGGTTTATTGCCATCTTTTAATGATCTTCAGATCATAGCATCAGTTGACCTGCGTCCGATCTTGCCGGCGATCTTTTTGCAAATACACGTATCTTTCCAATGATATACTACCCTATTATACAACTATACCTCTCTAATTATAGTCTGAAGAATGTGTATCACAGACCAAAAAAATTAATGACTAAGCATGTAGGTATAGGAAGCAACAAATTGTGTAACATTGCTACATTACAGGATTTGTGAAGCTCCAGCGATTTCAACCAATCCAAGTCTAAGTTTATGGATAATAGTTTATAATATCAATTATTGACTAATTAAAACTTAAACCCCATTTGGAAAACAAAACAGAAAAACAAGAAAACGCCTTCATGACTGTGATTGAGCATTCAGAGTCAGTGTACACATACATCATTTCAATACTGAGACCGAAATATTTGTATGGGAAATATACGATCCAGTAATTCTACGGTTTTGAAATTTACATGGTTAATGAATATGGGTCAGGTATTTATACTACATACTCGTACCAGATTGGGGTTTGTATGGGAGGTACTCTCTAAATTTCAGTTCAATAGTCCAAAAAACAAAGAAGTTTTTCTAATAAGAACCTGAATTTTAATGGTGGGTTTGTATGGGAGGTACCCCTCCTAGTTGGCCGATTTCGCTGATTCTAACAAATGTATCGCGCATATATCGGAAACTTATAGTCCTTAAATTTAAGTTCTATGGTCCAAAAAACAAAAAAGTTTTTCTAATAAGAACCTGTATTTTAATGGTGGGTTTGTATGGGAGGTACCCCTCCTAGTTGGCCGATTTCGCTGATTCCAACAAATGTATCGCGCATATATCAGAAACTTATAGTCCCTAAATTTCAGTTCAATAGTCCAAAAAACAAAAAAATTTTCTAATAAGAACCTAAATTTAAATGGTGGGTTTGTATGGGAGGTACCCCTCCTAGTTGGCCGATTTCGCTGATTCCAACAAATGTATCGCGCATATATCGGAAACTTATAGTCCTTAAATTTAAGTTCTATGGTCCAAAAAACAAAAAAGTTTTTCTAATAAGAACCTGTATTTTAATGGTGGGTTTGTATGGGAGGTACCCCTCCTAGTTGGCCGATTTCGCTGATTCCAACAAATGTATCGCGCATATATCAGAAACTTATAGTCCCTAAATTTCAGTTCAATAGTCCAAAAAACAAAAAAATTTTCTAATAAGAACCTAAATTTAAATGGTGGGTTTGTATGGGAGGTACCCCTCCTAGTTGGCCGATTTCGCTGATTCCAACAAATGTATCGCGCATATATCAGAAACTTATAGTCCCTAAATTTAAGTTCTATGGTCCAAAAAACGAAAAAGTTTTTTTTAATAAGAACCTGAATTTTAATGGGGGGTTTGTATGGGAGTTACCCACCCTGGCTGTCCGATTCGGCTAGTTCCAAAAAATGTATAGCGTCTTGTAAAAATAAATCTTTGTGCAAAATTTCAGGTCTCTAGCTCAAAAACTGACGAATTAGTTTGTATACATATTGATTGAGCGGTAGAGCGCTCGCTTTGCATGTGAGAGGCCCCGGGTTCAATTCCCGGCGTCTCCAGCGAATTTTTTTTTTTTTTGAAAGATGTACCTTTCGAAGTCATACCCCATTCTAAAGATAGCAGTCTCGCTTACTTTGTAAATTCTCTTTGTAAATTTCTATCACTTGCCAAATGATTAACTACGACTTTACTTCAAAGATGATTCGATCTTATACTTTTTATACTTCACTGTTAAATAGATAAAAGGTTCATCTGTTGTAATAGGTAGACAACGTTATTTGTTTGAATCTAAAAATCTGAACATAAGTTTCAGGGAAATTACGAAATCATTTCTAATGTTCGTAACTCCGCATTTTTCTTTAGATTTTTTTTTTTTTTTTTTTTGTTGTTGATTTCTTGGAATGAAATTGATTTCGGCAATGTGAAATCGTAGTCTTCAACATGTTCATTGTAAAGTTTGAGATTTTTTTTTTTTGCTTAAAAATATACAAAATGTTTTGACCGAGCGTTTTTTCTCGAAGGAAGCAATTCTTGGCAAATGGTCGCCTATTTCTTCGTAAAAATCGGACAAGTGAATACAATCTGGATGGAGGAGGTCAATAAGTGCATTCATACAAAAGAGTTTCTGAGAACTCAAAACGTTGAATTGGTAAAGTAAAGTCCTGATTTGGCACCCAATGACTTGTTTTTGTTCCTGCATATCAAATACAAATTGCTGGGCCAATTTTTCTTGATGTCTGAAGAAAAGATTTATGCGTTCTAAACACATGTTACGGAGATACTCGTAACTCATTCGGAAAGGTAAAAATGTTTTAAAACTTGGAGAATATTTTGTAAAACTATAAAACCGTTTCTGATGAAATATTTGATTATTTTCTCAATTCCCGAAACATAGAACACTTTGGCTATGAAAGGCATGTAAGCTTCGGTGGACCGAAGTATATGTTCTCTTGTGTTTGAGATATGCCATAATCGAACATCCCATCCTACATTCCCATAACCAGACCATACCCCAGTTGGTGTCTGATTAACAGAGATTTCACTGTACGTATTTGCCTAATGTAGGAGAAGAACGATGGCAATGGTAATGATGATGATGATGATGTGAATTTGAGAAATGTCATAGAACAATATTAATTAAAGAGTCTACAATTTTAATTTGTATTACCTTCTGCTTAATTGCTCTGCTGCTGCTGCTAACTGATGGTTCCCTTGTTATATTTACTGCACTTGGTAATGTATTTGCTGATCGATCTTGTACATATATATATATATATATTTTGCTTTGCTCGATCTTTGGTATTTAAATTAAACAAATGCACCGAGAAACAATAATATTTGTTGTTTAAGTACAATGACGAATGGCGACGGGCGACTAGGAAAATGAAGACAAGAAAAAATCTCAAAACTAATGACAACGAAGGCGACTATTACCAAGAGAAAGAGGTTCTAGGCAAAGCATACATATAAATTACTATCTACCTATATACTACAATATACCATAAGTATTTTCTTTGATTTTGGTTTTGTTCTGAGTGATTTAAATTTTATGTTTTATTTCTTTAAGTGTTACTACATTGTGCACTTCTTCACCATCTTCTTGTTCTTTTCAAAAAGTTTTGTTGGCTTCACCTGAATGTTTGCAATGGAACGTGATTTTCCTTCACTGCAAAACGTCATATTAAACAACTGCAACTTTACACACGTGTCAAGGACCGGTGACAATACAATAACCTAAAGACATCACCAAGATCATCAGGATTAAATCAAAATTACTTATTTATTTATTTATTAGAACTAAGATTATAATTACAAATTATAGCCTAGTATTTAATATGAGCAATAGCGACAGAGGCAAAGCTAACAAAAGGAAAGGGGAAAATTACAAAAGTGCAAGACCAGACTTGCCTCGACCGGGAATCGAACCCGCGACTCTTGGGATGTCAGCCCATCGCACTAACCTCTGAGCAAGCGGGCCAAAAATAACTAATTTTACTAGCGCCATATAATCTATCTTAGCTACAATAGCTTAGACTAGTTACTGATAGTGTAGACCATACATAGATGGCGCTGCATTTACCGCAAGAATTGATTCGACTGTAATTCCGAACAGGATTAGTTCGGACTGCTATTATAGCAAGTTTTTTTTTCTTTTTTTTAGTTTTTTTTAAACAATATTTTATTTATTAAATATAAAGTTTTGATAGCCTTTACTTTCATTGCTTGCTTTCCTTGATTCCTTCTTTGCTTTCTATCCTTATCTCTCTTATTGTGTTTTGTTGGGATTTAGATTGCAAAAGTTGAGACAAGGATTTTTTAATGAGTAGTTTAAGAACTTTGAATAGTTTGAAATTTTTTTTTTTCTTTTTTTATTATTATCTTTTATTAAAGTGTTTAACAATTAAAAATTTTCCAGATCGTTTTTGGTCAAACTATCAGCTCTAGTTTTGATTTATAAGGAAAGGTGTTTTTGTGCTCTTCATGCAGTGAATAGTATGAATTATATATTGTATATTCTTAATCAGCTCGACGAGATGAGTTGATTAAGTCACGTCTCTCTATCCAACTATTCCTTCAGTTTTTGAGTTACAATTTGTCGGAATCAACCGAATCGGGCCATGGAAAGCACCATTAAAAGTCAGGCAAAGTGAATTTCAAAACCCCTGTTTCTTGCATTATTAAAGTGAAATTTGGATACTAGAAGTGACACATATTAGGCAACCATGTCAATTTCAAAACTCTAGAGTTTCTGAATCGTATAGCTCCCATACAAACCCAAATTCCAATTCAGGTTCTTATTTTTCCATTATTAAAGTGAAATTTGGACATTATAGGTTTTTCACCAACCATCTAAATTTCAAGCTTATCGGATTAATGGATCGTATAGCTCTCATATGATTCAGGGGGACTGTAGCCTTAATAGATTTACACATTCCGTGAAAATTTCTACTTTTCTAACCTAACCTATTACTGTTCATGAGATAAAGTGCGAAGACGGATGGACGGATGGACGGATGAACAGTGTGGACTTAGTAATAGGATTCAGTTTTATACTCTCTAGGTCCCTAAAAACCCTAAAAAGTAAGTCAAAAGCAATTCAACGAAATATGGGTATTTGTTTTTTTTTTTTTTTTTTTAATTTTTTTTTTAACTAAAATATTTACTCCTATTATAAATATTTAAACACCTTGTTTTTTTTTATTATTAAACTACATATTTTGATATTTTGATGTGTAAGAGTTGAACATGAAGAAGTGATAAGTGGGGGGCAGGCATTGTAGTAATTGTAAACAAACACACACCATAAGAAGGTAGGGGAACGAAGGAAGTCTATAGTATTGTTTGTATTTGCATCTCAAAAACTAAAGCTGATGCAGTAAAACTAAAGGTAGTAGATTCTAAATCAATGACAACCAGAAAATATTTCATGGAAACAAAAATAAAAATATAAAAAAAAAAAACTAACTTTGTTTTAATTATATTAAATTTAAATATTTTTCTTTTTAAATTTTTTCTTTATTTTCTACTTAATTTTTTAAAATAAATTTGTTTGTTTTTTTCTTTATTTTTATTTACTGTTAATTATGTAAGTTGTTTATTGTTGTTGTTGTTGTTGTTTATTGTTGTTGGTATTATTAATTGATTGTTGTTGTTGCTGTTTGTTTGTTTGTTTGTTTTTTCTTCCAGTTATGTTTTTGTATGTAATGTGGTTTTGTTTTTGTTTTTTTTTTTTTTTGTAAATTTTTATTACTAAAATTTAAAAATTTTTCTATATAAAAACATAAGTATTTACCGTTGGATTTTAATGGGTTGGGATGTTTTGTTGTTGCTGCTGTTGTTGGTGTTGTTGTTATTTTTTATTTATATTATTGCGAATAATATTTTTTTTTTTTTTGTAAACTAAAATTTTTTTTAACGAAAAAAAAACAAAAAAACAATAATTTTTCCTTGATTTTGTTGATGTTAAATAGTAAAAATTTTTTTGTATTTTTATTTTTTATTATTTATTTTATTTAATTTGATTATTATTATTATATTGTTGTTGTTATGGATGTTGGTTTTTGTTGTTAATGGTTGTTGTTGTTGTTGTTGTTGTTGTTGTTGTTAATTAGAGCCCCGCTACTACCAGCAAAAATTTGCTGTTGGCGTTGTTAAAAAAAAACGTTCGAAGGTCTTGAAGTCGTTGTAGTAACTGAACAACTGAACTGAAACTCAACAGAACTAACTGACTGAACTGAACTGATTCGTTTCGTCGTTTTAAATCAACACAAAATGAAAAAAAAAAAAAAAAAAAAATACAACTAGAAGCAAAAGAAAACAAACAAATAAAGAAATGCAAAGAGAAAAATAAAACAAAATTCCAACGAATTCACTCACTCACTCACTCACTCACTCACCAACAACCGAAATCGAATGTATGGACACGAACGACGACAGCCGACCAACAGACGGAAAGACAAGACCCGCCATCCCACAATTCCACCAAAAAAACATACAGACAGACAGATCAACCGACCAATGGACCAATCGACCGCCAACAAGAATATAAATGTATGTACTACGTAAGTCTTTTGTTCTTCTGGCTCGGTTTTCTATGGTCTGTCAAAATGTCTAAGCATTTTCGTTTTTACTATTGTAGTATGTAATACAACTTAGACAAAAATTCTTCTCATTCTCTCACCTCAAAACGTAACATAGGCGCCCTTACCTATGGGCAAATTCGGCAAATGCCAAAAGATAGAACATTAATTTCGTTTCATCGAAGATTACTTACCACTTTTCACAGTCCAATACTATTTTCGTTCATATTGTGTATTTTTCAATTAAATTGAATATAAATTTCATAATATGTATTATATATATTTACATATATTTTTATGGGAGCTATCACTTCCAGTATTTGGAGAACTCTGTGAAGAATGTGACAAAATAATTGAGAGCATAGTATAAGTATGCACAAACACGAAAGGTGAGATTGGCATGACGGAATCGATTTTGCTGACGCGTCACGCTGATCACTTCCATATGCATTTACAATTACTTATACTAATTTATGGGGTCTACAAAACTCTGTACTTTCTTTGCTTGATCAAGACATCAAGCTACAGTGATAAAAAAAAAAAGGCATAAAATGATTAGAATATATTGAGGACCATAAGAAAACTGTGCAGATATTTTTATAATAATAATTTTTATTTTTTTGAGTAATGTGACAATTATTTAGTAATGGTAAGGGGATTCGAAATCGAAAGACAAAACGCGCCACTGAACCTGAACATCTACCCAACCACCCACTCACCCACTTACATATTATGCATACTGTTACAACTATGAAGCTCTTCGTGTCTTTTCGGTTCAATAAAAAAAAATATATTTTTATCATTTGCAAAATTTGTAGGCAACAGAGAAGCTTTCTTTGCATTTCATTCCAATTTTAACTAACATGTCACTACACTACTCTGTTCCTAACAGAACAGCTTCATAACAGCTTTTTCAGAGCTTTCGCTCTCAGTGGCATAAACACAACCTACGCACTAGCATAAAGTGTATCCAAGTGTGTAATTTTACATTTACTCAATGTTGCTTAGAAGTGTTTTTGTTTTTTTTGTTTTTTTGTGTGTGTGTTATAAATAGAGCAAACTCTTTAAGTTGCCCTACACACATACTAACACACATAGATTTCTGATTTCTATAGATATAAATAAATATAAATGTAGCATGCAAGTGCAAGTGTAAAAGACAGTTAAAGACATCCCTTCTTTTTGGGTTGAAATAATGTCGATGGATATGTATGCGCCCCCACAAGCATGAGCATGAGCTGAGAGCCATTAAAAATTGCAACCATTTTAGCTTGAAGTACTATGCATGTGACGTCATAAGGAAGAATATATTGTATATAGAAGAGTGTATGTATATTTAACCCAACTCAACTTGAAGGAATGGAAAATGAATGAACAGTGGCAGGATATCAATAAATTCATCTGTTTTTGAAGTCTCAATAATATTAACTAAATGGTTTCATTTTTATTGTCAATTGAAGCAACAAACTTTTGTGAAAGGTGAATTTTGTGTACACATCAAGCATTTTTTTTTTGTTTTTAGGACAAGAATCCATTACCGAAACCAAGGTTTGATAAATAAATACTATGGGGGCTGTGCGTCATCAATTTCAATGATTAAAAAGGGGTTGACTGAATTCTTTGTGTGCGTACCAGCACAAGTGATGCCGAACGCTCAGTTCACCGAAAAGAGGTAGACACTCCAGGAATCGTCGATTAAATCCATGGAATGATATTGGTGGCTTCCACTGTAGGCATCTCAACTGAGTCGGTTTATCACATTTTACAGGAATATTTAGACTTGAAAAAGCTATCCGCTCGATGGCTACCGCGATTGCTCACACTCGACTTTAAGGGGAAATGTGTGGGCATGGAAAATCTCCATCTACCCCATCCAGCATATTCTCTAAATTTAGCCCTCTGCAAATATTTCCTGTTTTCAAACCTGAAGAAATAGCTCGGCATTAAGCGATTTGGGTCGAATGAAGAGGAGGTTATTACTGAAACAAACTCCTATTTTGAGAACCTTGAGAAAATCTATTATTTGGAATGGATAAAAAAAAAAAAATAGAAAAATTCGAAACTAAATGTATCAAGGCGAAAAGAACATTAAATTGAAAAATAAAAAGAAATTTATAAAAAATATATTGTTTTTCTACCATTTTCTTATTCGTTGACCATCGTATCATTTAATGTTTTTAGTTTAACAATTTACAAATATTCATTATTTGCAGAGTGTGGAATTAAAACCTTATTTGGAAAACGATTTTACAATTGTACACCTTTTCCACTCCCAACAGTGAAAGAAGTCAAAAATTCCTTGGTTCTGCTTCTGTAACAAATACACTGACTTCTGTTTTAGATGCTAATACAACATGCCGCACAGTTTCTTGGTTCAGTTTCTGTTCTGTTCTCTGGTTTCAGTCTAAAATGTACTGAAATATGGATTTGTCTTTGTTTTATGTGGCAACAACAGGCCTTTAAAAAGATTAATTTTAGGGTCGAGTGCAGCATAAAAGAATAATATTCCCAAAGAAATTTGGTTAATAATCAAAGAAATATGTAAGTACTAGTATATTTTATCATGTTCTTACCCATGGAACAAAGCCAAGCAAAGAAGGAAGAAAGGAAGGAAGAAAGTCACAACAACTATGCATGTTAACATTACCAAGTGACCTATTTGACCGTACAGTTTGACCTACTTAAAGCAATCAAGCACACTCAGTCACCCATACTTAGCCCTCTCCCTAGTAAGTCCAACCAAACTGGGTGGGCGTTTCATTCATTCAGAATTTGTGAGTGTACATATTTTTATATTTGTTGTGTCAATCGATTACCCTTCCCCCTTTGCATTCATTTTCCACAACCAAAACCATATTTTTGTTATAAATTTATGTCATTTTCAGTTTCGAATATTTTGTTTTCGTTTTAATTTCAATTATGAATTAAGGATTTCCTATTGTACTCGTATTTATTACCCTTGTTCTTCTTGGATTTTTCATAAGTTTTGCATAAACCAAAAATTCTTTTTTATATTCAGTTTTCCTCTTTCTTACTTCATTTTTTACACTTCAAAGTTCTTGAAGTGTAGTATTTATTATCACATTAGTCGTGCTTCAGAGACCCCATAAGGAGGAACCCATGCATATATTGTCTTGATTGGTCATTGAAAGAGGAACCGAGGTAAACTTGCCCGCATGACCATCGTTCCGTTTTTCATGTCACAGTTCTTAAAATATTGATATTATTACATTACATTAAGTCCGAAAACTTGTTTCGATTTCCATTTGATGACAAAATATAAATTCTACAGACGTCACAGGACCATTTCTGTAGTCAGTCTTCACTTATTTTCATGCAAATTCTGCAGAATACGAGAAGAAAGTATGCACATAAATTTAAGAAATCATAATTTCAATGAATGGACATTGGACTAAAGAAAATTGCAATACTGAAAATGAAGTCAAAATATTGTCTATTCTTCAGAAAACGAGGAACAATATGACCTAAGCAGCCAATACATTTTTCTTGTTTTCTGCGGTAAATATGGTGTAAAGTTTTCTGACCAAATTGTTCGGATGAGCCGATAATCTGCGGATCTACGTCGTGGATTGAGACTGAATGCACAAATGTCCTACAATATTTCTGGTCCGCATATACCATGGAACGTCAGATATACGTCTAAGTTATTTAGCCTGAAAAACTCCAAGTCTATCTAAATTCGACTTTGCCGCAATGCCATAAACCTGAATTCCATATCTCCAACTTGGTGCTACAATACATTTGTATATTAGCACATTGTTTTGAAAGGGCGGGTGCAATAAACACCTCATCTTTTCAACATTAGCCTTAAGTGCATCACAAACACCTGTAATGCGCGATCTTTAAGTGAGACGTTAAGAGAGTATAGAGTTGGAGATAGGCAGCTCCCTTGGGGAACTCCAGGCTTGACAGACTGCGTGGATGAGCAGGGCCTATGATTACTGATCTAATAAGTATAGCTCCAACACAAATCCAGATTCAAACTGATGTTTTTATTAGAACAACTTTTTGTATTATCGAACAGGACATTTGGATAGTATAAGTTTTTTGGCCATATTCACCATCCATGTAAATTTAAAGATCTTTGGGTTACTAGGAGGTGTACTTTCCATACAAACCCCGAGCAAAGTAATGCGATACATTAAAAAATGATAATAAAACGATGCTATATATTTTCTTCGTTCTTAATGTTAGGTAAAACTGTTAAAACTTAATACACTTAAATTCAGCACACAGAACGGAAGAGAAGGTAAGCATGTCATGAAGTTTGTATGCATTCTGCCTCCACTTGTCTTGTTATACCCTTCACGCAGTGAATAGTAATATACCTATGTATGTTTTTCATAAAGTTTCTAACAGATAGAAGAATAGAAGGGCATCGGGGACCCTATAAAGTATCTATAATTCTGAACAGCTCGACAAGACGAGTTGCCATGTCGTTCTATCTGTTGGTCTGTATGTATGCAAACTAGTCCCTCAGTTTTTGAGCTAGATTAATTGAGATTGAGATTGAGCTATAATTCTCACTACATATCTCACTAAACAAGGAAGTCGCACAATTTGAAATTTGTAATAAGCCGCAAAACAAAAATGGATTTACACTGAACATGATGCTAATCACTAACATCACATTGTCAATGTTCAAGTTATCCTATCCAACAACAATTAGGTGTTTGGAAAACCTCATTCCGCTCCTTCTACAACAAATGTTGTGTCTTCTTATGTTTATGTTTCTCAGTTTCTCAGCTCTAAAACTGTATGTTCAGTTGTGTTTTATGGTATAAAAGCATTGGATTCACATATGTGACTTCATTTGCGAATAGAACGGAGATAAGTTCGCATGCTGACTATAAAATAAAATATTAGTAACAACAGGCAAAAAAAAAAAAAAAAATTATAATAATAATGTATAACATATTTTGGTTGATTTGATATTATAATTGTGTTGTTCCTTATTATTTACTATATAAACAGATGAACACACAAAGACTAAGCCACACAAAGAGTTGACTCTTTTGAAAGACAACAAAAAAAAACATAAATTTAATTTAATACAATATTAATTAAAGTAAATTATAATGATCAAAGCAATTCGGACTACAACTTTAAGCTTAGCACAATTTAATTATATAGCAATAATTAAAAAAAAAAACCAAAAGTTTATACACGTCTATAAGCTACACCCTCATTGCAACTTCATTCTACAAACTCATATTATTAGTACTTGGCGATTGGGATTAACATGCGACCACTCACCACTCTTTAGGTGCTTTACGACAACACGGGTTAGTGTGGGAGAAAAATTTAATTCTTCTCCTAAGAAAAAATTGCCAGTTTGAGAGGATATGTGAATTGTAAAATACTTAGTTTGGGCCATCGAATAATGTCCTTTGAATGAGATTCAATGGTTGTTACACAAATAGAAAACTACAATTCTTACTTGAGATACAACCAACAAACACACCAAAGTCACTTCTGCCGCTCCTGCAATTTCTGTACCGTCAAATTGCCTTTGGAACGCGTTTGTTTCTCGCGTTTCGAAACTTCCAATTCTGGTAGAATAAAAATCTATCTACGCTTGAGTTGTAGCTTCTTTTACATAAAATGCAAGTGGCGTTTTAACTTTCAATTTTGGTTTTGTTTTAAGTTTTCACACTTTATTTCTTTGTAATTTATATTAATTAATATTTATTTTTCTTCATGTTCACCTTGATCTATACGAAGCAACTGGTCGTGATTAGACATTTGAATTCCCCGAGAACTTCCTGACTCTCTACAGAGGAAAGTATCACGGAAGATATTTGTTAAATTAGTGTAAAACGTAAGTATAATAAAAATGAGATGTAAATTTTTAAATCTACAAACATTTTTATATATTTTTTTTTGAGTTGGGACTATAAACTATGGGATGAAGTGAAAGAAATTTCTATATAAATTAAATGTAATAATAAAAAATGATACATCAAGGAGACATTGGCAGGGAGACTAGTAGTTTCTGAATAAAATGAAATGAGTGTATCGTTTATCAAACTTGCTGATATAATCTGTAAATGAACTCTACAAGTATGCAAACGTCTTCTTAAATCTATATATTAACAGATTATTGCATTACGAGAATGGTGAACTCAGAAACAGAATTGTATTAAAATTAGTTGTCACTATCCTTTGTGCGTTTTGCAAAAGTTGCTTGTGTGATGTGATCGTTTCTCGTGAACCATCCAAGAAAAATTTAAAATTTAAAAGGAAAGAAATACATAACTTTTTGAATTTTGCTTGAACTTACAAATCTTTTTTTAATCATTGAAATTTTAGCACACACAATAAACCAAATTCAACCAGATTTCCAACTTTTCCAATGGATAATCCAAAGAATTTATTTCACATGTTTCTAATTTGGCCTATAACCAAGAAAACCAAAAAGAAAATAAATCTAACAAATGGACAAAGCCATTTTCAAGAGATGCTCTTATAAATTAAATCATTCTCATAATTTTTCCATCATGTTCATGGGGGAGGGCCTCATTGATGGAGTAAATGCGTAATGAGAAAAATGCTCATACAGGCAACATACAGTTCCAAACCACACCAAATGCGTTTGGGTGTCACGCAGCCTTAGATTTTTTATGACTATGTTTGTCCTTTTAAAACATTTTTACATAACTTGACCGAAAGCTACAAAAAAAACAAATATATATTTGAAAAACAAGTAAAATAAAGTTTAATTTCCCCTAGGCCGCACCCCCTAGAAAACGTTTTTGCCAATGCTCTGCAATAGAGCATTCAGAAATATTTAATTATTGATTTGATTTATATTTAGGGTATAGACAACAACACTGGGGGCGAAAGTATGGAAGCTAGGGTCTAGAAATGTACACGGTTATTGAATAGGGATCAGACACTTATACTGTTCAAATTTCAGTTCGATAGCATAAAAAAAAAAAAAAATTTCGAATAAAAAGCCTGTGGTGGGCGATCTATCGAATGTGGGAAGTTTATTCTATGTCAACGTAATAGGTAGTCAGTTGAAATATTCACAAAAATGTGTGCTAAAACAATAAATAATAATAAAAATCGGCCAAGTGCGGGTCAGACTCGTACACGGAGGGTTCCGTACCAGATTAAGGTTTTCTATGGGATGTACTCGTGGTACTATTGGTCCGATTTGAAGTTGCATTAAAATTCAGATCCTAGTTTGAAAAACTTTTCTGTTTTTTATGTTAACGAACTGAAATTTGAACAGTATAAGCATTTGACCTATATTCAATAACCGTGTACATTTCTAGACCCTAGGATTAATAGATCGTAAAGCTTCCATACTATCGGCCCCAGTGTTGAAATGCTTTTCACCCTAAATATAAGTCAAATCAATAACTAAACAATTTTGAATGCTTTATCACAGATTGAAGGCAAAAATGTTTTCTAGGGGGTGCGTGAAGAGTATATAAACTCCGATAGAGGGGAAGTTAAACTTCATTTTACTTGTTTTTCAAATATGTATTTGTTTTTTTTAGCTTTTTTCAGTCAAGTTAAGTAAAAACGTTTTAGTCATGTCAAAATCTAGCGCTGCGTTACACCTATTACGCATTTTCTGTGGTTTGGAAGTGCATGTTGCCTGTAAGAGCATTTTTGTCATTGCGCGCTTACTCCATCAAGGGTGGAGGGGGTTGAACATGATGGAAAAATTATGAGAATGATTTAATTTTTAACAGCATCTCTTAAAAATGGCTTCACCCATATGGAAGATTTATTTTCTTTTTGTTTCCTTGGTCACAGGCCAAATTAGAAACATGTGAAATAAATTCTTTGGATAATCCATTGCAAAAGTTAGAAATCTGGTTGCATTTAGTTTATTTTGTGTATTAAAATTACAATAATTAAAAAAAGGTTTGTAACTTCAAGCAAAATTCAAAAAATTATGCATTTCTTTCGTTTTAAATTTTAAATTATTCCTGGATGGTTCGCGAAAAACGATCACATCACACAAGCAACTTTTGCAAAACGCTCAAAGGAATGTGCCAACTAATTTTAATACAATTCTGTTTCTGAGTTCCCAATTCTCGTAATGCAATAATCTGTTAAAATATAGATTTAAGAAGACATTTGCATACTTGTGGAGTTCATTTACCGATTATATCAACAAGTTTGATAAACTCATTTCATTTTATTCAGAAACTACTAGTCTCCCTGCCAATGTCTCCTTGATGTATCATTTTTTATTATTACATTTCTTTCACTTCATCCCATAATTTATAGCCCCAACTAAAAAAAAATATATAAAAATGTTTGTAGATTTAAAAATTTGCATCTCATTTTTATTATATTTACGTTTTACTTAAAAAATATCTTCCGTGCTACTTTCCTCTGTAGACAGTCAGGAAGTTCTCGGGGAATTCGAAAGTCAAATCACGACCAGTAGCTTCGTATAGACTGAGGTGAATATGAAGAACAATTAATATTAATTATTGTAATATATATTGTAAACGTAAAACTTAAAACAAAACCAAAATTGTAAGCTAAAACGTCACTTGCAATTTATGTAATAGAAACAATAACTCAAGCGTAGGTAGATTGGGTTTTATTCCACCGAGAATTGGAAGTTTCGAATCGGCAGAAACAAACGCGTTCCAAAGCCAATTTGACGGTACAGAAATTGCAGGAGCGGCAGAAGTGACTTTGGTGTGTTTGTTGGTTGTATCTCAAGTAAGAATTGTAGTTTTCTATTTGTGTAACAACCATTGAATCTCATTCAAAGGACATTATTCGATGGCCCAAACTAAGTATTTTACAATTCACTCGTCACTTGACTATCTGTAAATTCTGTAATTCAATCACACCTATCTGAGTTAATTATATCCTCTCAAACTGGCAATTTTTTCTTAGGAGAAGAATTAAATTTTTCTCCCACACTAAACCGTGTTGTCGTACAGCACCTAAAGAGTGGTGAGTGGTCGCATGTTAAGCCCAATCGGCCAACGTGCTTTGGATCGAATCGCCAAGTACTAATAATATGAGTTTGTAGAATGAAGTTGCAATGAGGGTGTAGCTTATAGACGTGTATAAGCTTTTGGTTTTTTTTTTTTTAATTTTTGTTATATAATTAAATTGTGCTAAGCTTAAAGTTGTGCTCCGAATTGCTTTGATCATTATAATTTACTTTAATTAATATTGTATTAAATTAAATTTATGTTTTTTTTTGTTGTCTTTCAAAAGAGTCAACTCTTTGTGTGGCTTAGTCTTTGTGTGTTCATCTGTTTATATAGTAAATAATAAGGAACAACACAATTATAATATCAAATCAACCAAAATATTTTATACATTATTATTATAATTTTTTTTTTTTTTTTGCCTGTTGCTACTAATATTTTATTTTGTAGTCAGCATGCGAACTTGTCTCCGTTCTATTCGCAAATGAAGTCACATATGTGAATCCAATGCTTTTATACCATAAAACACAACTGAACACACAGTTTTAGAGCTGAGAAACTGAGAAACATAAACATAAGAAGACACAACATTTGTTGTAAAAGGAGCGGAGAGTTTTTCTAAACACCTAATTGTTGTTGGATAGGATAACTTGAACATTGGCAATGTGATGTTAGTGATTAGCATCATGTTCAGTGTAAATCCATTTTTGTTTTGCGGCTTATCACAAATTTCAAATTGTGCGACTCCCTTGTTCCCAGATATGTAGTGAGAATTATAAATTTGCCAAGAAGTCTATAATAGACATAAGGAATCTTTGGAGAACCCATAATGTCTATTCTTGATCAGCTCAATGAGACGAGTAGATGAAGTCAAGTCCATCTACTTCGACTGTCTCTCTGTCTGTATGTACGTAAACGAGCACCAAACGCTGTACATTTGTGGGAACCAGCCGAATTGGACCACTAATCATGTTCTTATTAAAAAGCCCTTTTTTTTTCAAAACCCTAGAGTTACTGTATACCTCCCATACAAACACAGATTCAAATTCATGTTGGTTTTTTTTTTTGTAAATTTTTTGTTCTTTGTCTGTAATTTGTAAAGTATAAGTTTCCAATCCATTTCCATAAATCATGTAAATCCAGTAACCCTAAGAGCTTGAAATTTATGTGGTTGGTGAATATACATAAATAGATCAGACACTTATACTGTCCAAATTTCATTTGGATATTGCAAAAACGAAAAAAGTTGTTGTAATAAGAACCTGAATTTTAATGGGGGGTTTGTATGTTCGTGCGAAATTTCAACTTTCTAGCTCAAAAACTGAGGGACTAGTTTGCATACATACAGACCAACAGATAGAAGGACATGGCTTAATCAACTCGTCTTGTCGAGGTGTTGAGAATTATAGATACTTTATGGGGTCCCCGATGTCCTTCTATCCTTCTATCTGTTAGAAACTTCATGAAGAACATACATAGGTATATTACTATTCACTGCGTGAAGGGTATAACAAGACAAGTGGAGGCAGAATGCATACAAACTTCATTACTTGCTTACTTCAATTTATGCACAGTTGATTTGAGTTTTGATCCGCTTGTGATAACGGGCTTTCGTGTTTAAGAAATTGATATTGATCCCGCTACTTGCATGAAAACTGAAACTAGCAGTTAAATGCAAGGGAAAGAGCAATAGCTAAATTGTTATTGATGATGTTGTTGCTTTTGGATCAGTATTCCTGTGAACAGATAACATTGTACAGAAGCGGATTGAGAGAAAACTGGGGATGACAAGCTGGGAGATGAACATTCTCTTGGTTATCTATCTATTCTGCAATCATTCTGACTCAATGTCAATCGATCGATGGAAGCTTAAAATTGTGATTTTCATCACTTTCTATAACTAAGATCCCGTACCATACATACCTTCTCTTTCGTAAAAAATATGGTTTTCGGGTTTGTATGGAAAGTACACCTCCTAGTAACCCAAAGATCTTTAAATTTACATGGATGCTGAATATGGATCAGAAACTTATACTATCCAAATGTCCTGTTCGATAATACAAAAAGTTGTTCTAATAAAAACATCAGTTTGAATCTGGATTTGTGTTGGAGCTATACTTATTAGATCAGTAATCATAGGCCCTGCTCATCCACGCAGTCTGTCAAGCCTGGAGTTCCCCAAGGGAGCTGCCTATCTCCAACTCTATACTCTCTTAACGTCTCACTTAAAGATCGCGCATTACAGGTGTTTGTGATGCACTTAAGGCAATGTGAAAAGATGAGGTGTTTATTGCACGCAAATGTCATTCATGTATTGTAGCACCAAGTTGGAGATATGGAATTCAGGTTTGTGGCATTGCGGCAAAGTCGAACTTAGATAGACTTGGAGTTTTTCAGGCTAAATAACTTAGACGTATATCTGACGTTCCATGGTATATGCGGACCAAGACATTTGGGCATTCAGTCTCAATCCACTACGTAGATCAGCAGATTATCGGGTCATCCGAATCGAATAATTTGGTCAGAAAACTTTACACCATATTTACCACAGACATGCCCGTCGTAAATGTCGCAAGCCCCTGCAGAAGCATCTAAATATGTGCAGGTGCAGTTACCTAATTGAATGGTTAAAAAATTGAAATAAATCAACTTTTTAAAAATCTGTGCAATTTACGTTGCTCTAGAAGAGGAAACTGCCCAAACAATTGACAATCGCATCAATCCTACATAGTGAATCTGTGAAGTACTTGGGGTTATATCCTGACCGCAGGATAACATGGAAAACCCACAACTTGCCCTGAAAACAGAAATGTACTCTTGGGTCATGTCTGTTCGAAAATGACAATATTTTGACTTCATTTCAGTATTCAATTTCATCAATTCAATGAAGACTTAGTGCATACTGTCAATTCATCGTATTCTGCAGAATTTGATCTAAACAAGTGAATACTGATTTCAGAATGATGAATCCTGTGACGTCTGTGAGAATTTATATTTTGTCATCAAATCGAAATCGAACGTTACTTAATGATGTAATAATATCATTATTTTAAGAACTGTGACATGAAAACGGAACGATGGTCAGCGGGCAAGTTTACTCGGTTCCTCTCAATGACCAATCAAGTAATATATCTGGTTCCTCTATGGGTAAGACACTAATTGATAATAAATACTACACTTAAGAACTAAGGGTAATATGAAGTAAGAGGAACTGAATAAAGAATTCTCGTTTTGAATTATGAATCCAAGAAACGGGTAATAAATACGAGTACAATAGGAAATCCTTAACTCAAATTGAAATTAAAGTGTTGGAAAATGACATAAATTTATACTGGTTTTGGTTGTGGAAAATGAATGCAAAGGGGGAAGGGTAATCGATTGACACAACAAATATAAAAATATGTACACTCACAAATTCTGAATGAATGAAACGCCCACCCAGTTTGGTTGGACTTACTAGGGAGAGGGCTAAGTATGGGTGACTGAGTGTGCTTGATTGCTTTAAGTAGGTCAAACTGTACGGTCAAATAGGTCACTTGGTAATGTTAACATGCATAGTCGTGATGATTTTCTACCTTCCTTTCTTCCTTCTTTGCTTGGCTTCGTTCCACGGGTAAGAACATGATAAAATATACTAGTACTTACATATTTCTTTCATTATTAACCAAATTTCTGTGGGAATATTATTCTTTTTATGCTGCACTCGACCCTAAAATTAATCTTTTTTAAACAAAGACAAATCCATATTTCAGTACATTTTAGACTGAAACCAGAGAACAGAACAGAAATTGAACCAAGAAACTGTGCGTCATGTTGTATTAGCATCTAAAACAGAAGTCAGTGTATTTGTTACAGAAGCAAAACCAAGGAATTTTTGACTTCTTTCTGTATTCACTATTTTTATTTTATTTGCCTTTTGGCCGGAAAACAGTAAAAAAAAAAAAATGGGGTAGGTTGCTACTACTACTGTACTACCGTAACATTTTTTGCCTGAAATCGTTTCTCGGGACCATCATTAACAATTTAAAATTTAAAAGGAAAGATATACAACTTATTTCATTACTTCTTGATACGCTTTCTGGTAAACCTTAAAATGATATTACATAATTTTTGAATTTTGCTTTAATTTGTTTGGGAGGTGCCCTCCCTAGTGGTACGATCTAACTGAAATATCGATACTATAAGTTTCTAATCCATAGCCACCAACCAAGCAAATTTCTAGATTGTGGGATTACAGTTCATAGAAACCAAAATGCTTCTCGAACGGACACCCCTTTAAATTTTTTTAAAATATTTTAGTTTTAGTATTTGTTGTTGTTGCTCGGATAGAATTACACATTCTATGAAAATTTCAACTAATAAAAAAGTAATAATTTACCAATATTTATCATATCTGGGCTTAGCAAAAAATTGTTACTAATTTGTTTGTTTTTTCATTTTGTCCATTCCATTAAGACAGAAACTGTGAAATTTTGTATATTCAAATGATACTCTGAATTAAATGTGAATGATTTCATTTTAAGCGATCATTTCAAATTTGCTCAAAAATCGCTCCAAACAATTTGGTGCTGCCAAGTTGCAAGTATCTGCAGCACATACACGTTTAACAGCACTATTTGCGTGTTGTTAAACCGAATCAGTGTATTAAAAAGAATTAAAAGTAAGAGCCCCAGCCAACTTAGCGCAGTTTGTTCTTTTTTCCGGTTCACTTTGTCTAGCAAGGTAATGTACAATTTATTTATAAAACTGGAAAAGTATATAAACAGACCAACAGCTACAAATGCAAATAAATACTTAAATTGTGTGTCTGCAAATAGAAACTCACCGCACAACAAATTTGTTGTCCGAATTATATTCGTGTCTATCGTGGAGCTTTCTATTTGTTTGTGTGCGCTTGTGTTTATCTAGGTTTTTTTTTTCGGCTTTGTGTGCAACATTACAACGTGCTTTACTAACGATTTTTGTTCTGTTTTTGATTCTCATTTCTAGATGCCAGGTGTTACAGTAAAGGATATCGATCAGCACGCAGTGACTAAGGCTGTCGCCGTCTTCTTGAAGAAGTAAGTGGTTATTTACTATAAGACATCTATCCTCAAAGTTATTGTTATTTTATATAAATATGAATTTTCTCTCTATTGTGTAGGACTGGCAAATTGAAGGTACCCGAACAAATGGATATCATCAAGACGGCTAAGTACAAGGAACTCGCACCTTACGATCCTGATTGGTTTTATATTCGTTGCGCATCAATTTTGCGCCATTTGTACCACCGCAGCCCAGCTGGTGTGGGCTCAATAACCAAGATTTATGGTGGTCGCAAGCGTAACGGCGTACATCCGTCTCATTTTTGCCGTGGTGCTGATGGTGCAGCGCGCAAGGCTTTGCAGGCTCTTGAGCATGCCCGTCTTGTCGAAAAACATGCAGATGGTGGCCGCAAGTTGAGCTCAATCGGCCAACGTGATTTGGATCGAATCGCCAACCAAATTGTTGCCAAACAACGCGACGCTACCAAACAAACTGGCGCCATTATTATCACGAAATAGACTTGTCTTTCTTGAGTATTTATTTATTTAAGAATAAAGATAAATATTAATTTTAATATAATTAAGTACTAATAATATGAGTTTGTAGAATGAAGTTGCAACTATTTCCTGTTTTCAAACCTGAAGAAATAGCTCGGCATTAAAAGATTTGAGTGGGATGAAGAGGTTATTATTGAAACAAACGCCTATTTTGAGAACCTTGAGAACATTTATTATTTGGAATGGATAAAAATATTAGAAAAATTCTAAACTAAATGTATCGCGGCTAAAAGGAGATTCATTTGAAAAATAAAAAGGAAGGATAAAAAATATATTGGTTTTCTATCATATTCTTATTCGTTGACCATCGTACCATTTAATGTTTTTAGTTTAACAATTTACAAATATTCATTATTTGCAGAGTGTGGAGAGTGGAACCTTGTTTGAACGACTTTTACACTTGTACATCTTTTCCACTCCCAACAATGAAGAGCCTATCTAGTAAAATGGTTGCATAAGGCACAGTGCACATTTAATCCAGAGTTGGCTATCACATCAAAATTACACTCAGAGGCCGTTCGCCCACCACAGGCTTGTCGGCACATCAAACAGACACAAAAATAGATCCAAGAACGTAAATGTAAAGAACAATTGTGATTCTGTTGCTGCTCAGTTTCTGAATGTAGGGGAACAGAAACGAAAGCAGCCATACATTTTTATACTCTTCACACAGTGAACAGGCAGAAGGAGACATCAGAAATTTTTTTAGTCAAGTTAACTAAAAACGTTTTAGTCAAGTCAAAATCTAGCGCTGCGTTACACCTATTACGCATTTTCTGTGGTTTGGAAGTGCATGTTGCCTGTAAGAGCATTTTTGTCATTGCGCGCTTACTCCATCAAGGGTGGAGGGGGTTGAACATGATGGAAAAATTATGAGAATGATGATTTAATTTTTAAGAGCATCTCTTAAAAATGGCTTCACCCATATGGAAGATTTATTTTCTTTTTGTTTCCTTGGTCACAGGCCAAATTAGAAACATGTGAAATAAATTCTTTGGATAATCCATTGCAAAAGTTAGACATCTGGTTGCATTTAGTTTATTTTGTGTGTTAAAATTACAATAATTAAAAAAAGATTTGTAAGTTCAAGCAAAATTCAAAAAAGTGTACATTTCTTTCCTTTTAAATTTTAAATTATTCTTGGATGGTTCACGAGGAACGATCACATCACACAAGCAACTTTTGCAAAACGCTCAAAGGATTGTGCCAACTAATTATAATACAATTATGTTTCTGAATTCACCATTTTCGTAATGCAATAATCTGTTAAAATATAGATTTAAGAAGACATTTGCATACTTGTGGAGTTCATTTACCGATTATATCAACAAGTTTGATAAACTCATTTCATTTTATTCAGAAACTACTAGTCTCCCTCCCAATGTCTCCTTGATGTATCATTTTTCATTACTACATTTAATTAATGTAGATATTTCTTTCACTTCATCCCATAGTTTATAGTCCCAAATCCCAAAAAATATATAAAAATGTTACGTTTCTTTTTTTTTTATTATATTTACGTTTTACACTAACTTAAAAAATATCTTCTGTACTACAGAACTGTCTTTTAATACACCCCACACTGCATGCTAGTTTCCTCTCTAGACAGTCAGGAAGTTGTCGGGGAATTCGAAGGTCACATCGCGACCAGTGAGCTTCTTGTAGACCAAGGTGAAGGTGTCAACCTGAACATGAAGAAAAATAAATATTAATTAATATAAATTACAAAGAAATAAAATGTGAAAACTTAAAACAAAACCAAAATTGAAAGTTAAAACGCCACTTGCATTTTATGTAAAAGAAGCTACAACTCAAGCGTAGATAGATTTTTATTGTACCAAGAATTGGAAGTTTCGAAACGCCAGAAACAAACGCGTTTCAAAGCCAATTTGACGGTACTGAAATTGCAGCAGCGACAGAAGTGATTTTGGTATATTTGTTGTGAATTTCTTAAGTAAATAGTTTTCTATTTGTGTAACAACCATTGAATCTCATTCAAAGGACATTATTGGATGGCCCAAAATATTTTACAATTCACTTGTTTGATATTTACTTTACATTCTATTTGACAATCGTTTTACTTGGTTTGTTATACACAATAAATAACACAAGAACGAAGGATGGTAACTTTTAATAAACGAATTTAATTTTCGTGTAGTCAGCACATTTTGTTTGGCCACCATTTTAGACAGAAGACCAAATAAAAATGTCAATGTTGACCTGGTTTTCATTGTACGTTCTGTTTGACAATCATTGAATCTGAGTGGATTTTAGCAATGAATAACACAAGAACGGTAATTAAAGTCCTTTAAGAAATCGTATTGTTGTTAATAATGTCGTCAATATATGGAGATGCACACCGGCAATGTAAGCACTTCTGGTGGGCAATAACGAGATATTGACTTTTAGTTTGTGTCCCATTTGACAATTACTGTACTAGAATATCGTTCAGTAAATAACACAGGGACAGAAACAAGAAAACAAAATAGATACACACGCGGTACCTGCTGCTTTTCACGAAATAAAGGAATTATCTTTTTTGTTTATCACTTTTTCTATCTTTGTTTCACTTACTTTGTGCTCAATGGTGGTCTGTTGGTTTTTGTCCAAATGCACCTTGATCAGTTGAGAGCCATCCAACTTGACGCGGATGCGCTTACCAACAATCTCAGCGGGAAAGACGACATCCTCTAGGATGGCATCATACACAGCGGTAAGGGTACGTGAGCGTGGGCGCTTTTGTTTCAAAGGGTTGCGTGCCTTGCGTGTTGGCTTCGGCAGAATTTTACGCTCGCCGATGATAACGACGTGCGTGCCAGAGAATTTCTTCTCCAACTCACGGACCAGCATGATTTGGATCTTCTGGAACAACTTCTGCTGTGGAATGGGCACGTAGATGATGATGGCCTGTTTACACAAACAGAATAAGAAACAGAAATAAATCATCACATAATTAAAGTTATGTGCACCCACCTTTTTGCTTGCGAACTCAATTTCGCGGGCACGGGTAATATGCAAATCCCTAAGGTAGGGCTTCAGATCGCTGTTGGCCTCCAGCTCAACGAGCGCCTGGGCAATGGACTTTTCGAACTCATCGGGCGGAGCGCCGCCTGGTTTGATAATCTTGGAGCCAAAAGCCATCTGTAAACCAATCAAAGAAAAAAAAAAAAAATGTATTAGTTTTAATAGTCTTCAACTTCTTAATTTGCAAATCACATCCAACAAAAGCAAAGTTTGTTTCTTTGAAAAATTCACTTTCCAACGTCGGCGAAAAATAATCCGCTTAGATCAGCAGAGTTTGTGCGGAAACCATTATTTGAAATCAGGAGATCATAATATGCCCTTTTTTATTTACTTTCAGTTGTTTCTGATGGACTTTCTCAATATTTTTTAATTTTTTTCACATCTAAAATCTAATACCAACCTTCTTAGTCAACTATTTTGACAGAAAAGGAAGTCGCTCTGCTTCTTGGCACTGAATTCTATTTAGACAACCGTGAAATGCAGCCCTGTGCTGCGAACACAGTGCCCTCTTTTGATTAAAGAAATAATAATGCAAAGTTGCATTTATGTTCTATCGATTTTATTTATTATTATATATTTTTATTATTATTAGTTATTTATTTTTTATTTTTAGGGCGGATGGGTTAAGCATCCAAGGAGGAGTTGTGCTTATGATGGAGGGTAGTGGTTCTGTTGGGAGACCAAGTTTACTAATAAGTTGCAAGGATAGATGTATAGCGGAAGGAATTTTAGGTGTTGGTTTTTTTGAATTTGAGATCATATTGAGGGTATTGCTAAAGGTGAGTCGTTTGAAAGGAGTATTGGTTTTATAAGTATAGCGATAACGAGTTTCTTACGGTCTTCAATTGCCATTATTTGGGTTTCGAATAGCACGTTGATCAAAATGCTCCTATGGCAAATCTAATTGCTGAATGGTATATGACTTTGATCTTGGTTAAGTGAGAAGCTGGTGAGTTACCATATAGGTACAGGCCATAATAAGGTTTATGATGGATAATAATAGCAACAGTCACAGAAATATTGGCTAAACATGATGAGGACTTAATCAAGAAGAAGGCAGCAGAGGCTTTGGGAATAACAACATCATCAACATTAGCAAAACACCAAGAGTAAGTCACACATTTTCAATTTATATTACTTAATTATTTATTAATTAATAATTTATTGCATCACTTCTAGGATGATCACTTGTGTATTTTAACAATTTAGAAAAAATAAAAACTAGTTTAAGCCAAAAATATGTAGATTAGAGAAGAGTAGTTAGAAAATGAATGTTACGTTCCGGTTTTCATTGTCACATGCGGATGCGGTGACAGGTCAGAAAGAGTTTTGATTTTAAAAGTAAAGTAGATAGTAGGAATAATCAAAACTTTAATGCTCGGTATCATCGTCGTTGAAATTGGTTTGCATCTCTTCGGTAATCAAATTTTTATAGCTTCTGCTGCAAAGATTTGTAGTGTCAGCAGCTTCAGTTTTATCTAAACCGTTGTCAATGTCATCATCGCTTCTTGTTGTTGAGTATTCTGATGTATTATTGGGTGGTAATGTTGGCTCCGGCGGGCATGTATCATCGGGTTTGCTATCCAATGAAAATGGTGGAATTTTACAATCAAATGAATAGCCATCTTCACGCTCTAAACGAAATGTGCCCCACATATGGCCGCTGGGTGATTGTAAACTCACATGACTACTATACTGAAATGCTGGTACTGTTGGACTCAATATTGGTTCTTGGCCGACAACACCACGTCCCCGGACAGTCTCCAATGTGCCCGAAACTGAGAAGATACGCCAATGTCGTTCTCTCAATTGAACTGTTAGTTTGCCAAAGTTTTCTAAACGAATACAGTATCGCCACCAATATACTGAAGTTGCAGGAGTTTCACGTACGCCCATATAGAAAGGTATAACAGTTATGCGAATATGCTCGGTAGTTTCCTTATGTACATCTGTCATATCTAGCCACGGATGGTTTTTATCTTTCCACGCCTGCAGTGCATCTAAAGCAACGAATGGGGGATCATGAGCCGAATTATATTTTATGAATTTATTGAAAAGATCATGATGTATCGGTTGTTTGTGATTTGACCAATATGGCATGATATCAGAATGCGATGCATTATCCAAACCGGGTATAGCGTATAAATAACGATTGGAATCTTGACTTCCTAGGTATGTTACAGACTCCGTCTGGGCACGGATAAAGGGACAATCACGGGAGTCGATAAATACTTGATAGAACGTTTGAATTTGACTAAAATCTTTATATGGTTTCGGATTTGGTGGTATTGTTGTTGTTGATGATGATTTGAGTGACGATGATGATGACGACATTGGGAATGACTTTGTGAATGGCGATGAGAACGGCGAGTCCATGTCCTCAAAGTATGGCAGATATGGATCTGGGTAATCATCCCAAGTCCAAAAACGCTGTCTAGCGGAATATTCAGATGGTGATGGTGTTGATTGTTGTGTTGATGTCCCTGCCCTTGCCCCACGAGCATCATTTCGTAATGTGGCATAACTTTTGGTTGTTGATGCACTTGGTGTACCTTTATCTAAGCATTTCTCACCACTTGATAGCTTACCATCAGTTGCTGCTGCTGCTGCTGTTGCGGATGTCTGTGTCTGATGCAGCGGTTGCATTGAAGCGACAGTGGACGATGGATTTCTTGTAGTATTTGGATATTTCCTTAAATCGCGATCATAGACATGTGCAGTCCAGGGAAACAATATCATACCACGATAACCAAAGACACGATGCAAGAAAAGTTGACCAGTTACATAGCTATGATTCTGTGGCTCCAGTATTTTACCGACCTCTTCCAATCTTGGCGATTTGGGTGCGCGTTTCTTTATAGCGCGTTTTAACAACAAATAATCGCATTTGATCAGACAACGTCTGCTCCATTTATTCAATAACTGACTCATATTTTGAATTTTTAATGGGGGCGGGTGGTGAGAGGAAGGATATTAACTTGAAAGAAAATTTAGGAAATAGAGAGGTTTTGTTTTTTTTTTTTGTTCAATTAATATTTACCAATAAATTTTTGATTGCAATTTACATCAAAGAAAAAAAGTTAAAAAAAGCAAAGAAATTTTTAAGACATTTTGTGTTTGTGTTTTTATTTGTTATGAGGCCCAAAAGCAACACTGATTGATTTGATGGGAGCAAATTTGAAGCAAAGCTTACTATTCCTTTCTAAATTCCTTAATGATATAATAGTAATAAATTTTTTGTTTTTTGTTGATTTCATGTGTTTTTAGGGTTCCGGACCCAAAGGGTACCAAAAGGAACCCCATTGCAGAGACTTCGTTGTCCGTCCGTCGGTCCACGGGTCATGTCTCATAAACCGCAACAGAATGTGTAGTTCTATCCAGGGATCAGTAACAAATACTAAAACTTAAAGGAGTCCCCATACAAGAAACATTTTGGTTTGTATGGCAGCTATACGATCCAGTAATTCTATGATCTTGAAATTTAGATGATTGCTGGTTATACATCAGAAACTTATATTGTCGAAATTTCAGTTTGATCGAATTACTAGGGAGGGTACCTCCCATACAACCCCCAATAAAAATTCTGGTTCTTATTAGAAAAACTTTTTTGTTTTTTATTCTATGGAACTGAAATTTAGATACTGTAAGTTTTTAATACAGTCGTTACATATCTGTTGGAAACAGCCAAATCGGCCAACTAGGACAGGTACCTCCCATACAAACCCAATATTAAAATTCAGGTTCTTATTCGAAAAACTGTTTTGTTTTTTGGACTATCGAACTGAAATTTAGACACTATATCATCATCATTCATCATCATTTAAATTTAAATACAGTATGATCATATTGTTAACACATTGCCGGCTAAAAAAAGAACAGTCAGTCGGATTTCCCCCTATAAAAAAAAAAAAAATCTCATGCAATAAAAACGGACTCCCCACTACACAAAACCAAAAAAAAGAATCCCATGCGACAATTGACTATAGAAATGGTCCAGTGACGTCTGTAGAATTTATATTTGGTCATCAATCGAAAATTCACATGCTGACTCCAAATATGTGTCTCATAGCAAGTGCTGCTTAGCCTAGCTTAGATAGGATATCTTACTGAAACTCCATATACTTATACGAGTATACAAGACTTTCGCAATATGAGTGAATCCCGAAAGACTTGGTATTCTGCTTGGGTTATCCCATGTATTATAAATATATAATTCTTCTGTGAGTGTGTATGTCACTGAACTTCTCTTAAACGACTGGACCGATTTTGATGAAATTTTTTGTGTGTGTTCAAGGGGATCTGAGAATGATTTAGATTCACAATCTTTATATATATAATTCTTCTGTGAGTGTGTATGTCACTGAACTTCTCTTATGTGTGTTCATATTGAGTCTTATGCGCGGCTATACCGTTCGTTCATCTGATTGCAATGACATTTTGTGAATGCGTGCATGGTTGGTTTTAGCCTTGAACATAACAGAGTACTTTTGGATTCGATATGTGACGCTGTTGTCGAGAAATTGGTGGATCAAATACTGCATTTGATTTGTCTGATTCTGCGCAATGTACTACAGTTAGTTTTGAATAAATTAAAGGACTCAATAATACAATAACACTTAAGGCAAGACCAGGGAGCTGTGCATTGTTGTGGATTTGGTAAGTCACTGGAATTATTAATGTGACTGACTATCCATTTAGCCAAATTAAAGTGCAGCGGGAAGCAAAAATGAAATACCAGAATTGCAATTCAACTTATTAATAGCGATGGTGCGAAACCGCAACTGTAGGTATGGCCCAATCCACTTGCGTTCTACTGAAAGTGAAGTTTAAGGAATCCGATTGGCCGTACGACGTCGGGCAGGATACCCTAGTGTATTATAAATTTCTCAGTCTTCCTTTGTGCTAGAGAAGCATCATTCATCATTTGAATGGAGGTGAATGAAGTACAAATTTGCAAATAAATCGGATCTCGACAGAAGAAAGACCAACATAGATTGTTTTTTATTTATGTATATATAACTTTATTATTGTTTTTTCTTGTTTTGTTTTTAGTTTTTGTTTTAGTTTTACACATGTAAATATGTTTATAGGTACAATATTTAGTTACAATATTTATTTTTATATGAAGGACAGCAAAAAAAAAAAATATGTATTTTTATATATATTTTATATATGATTATATACATAAGTATATGTATATGTATGCACTACTACTGGTTGTATCTGTATCTGTATCTGTGTCTGTGAAGACATTTTTTAAATATCAACATCATATTTGCTTAGCATGATTTCTTTTATTTGCTAAGTAGTTTGGTTTTTTTTTTTTTTTTTTTTGATTTGTTTTGTTTAAACGTTAAAATTGATTGATTGTTTTGTTATGTGTTTCTTTGATTTTTTTTTAAAGAACACAAATTCAATTAAATTTTTTAAAATAAAAAGCAAACATTTCTTCATTTCTTATTTATATGTAGTTATTGTATATTTTTTCTTTTTCTTTCTTTCTTTATTTAATTGAAAATAGAACAAAATTTATCACAAACTAAAATATGCAAAAATAAATAAATAAAGAAAGAACATTTTAGATAAAAACTATAAACTAAAATATTAATAATAATAATAATAATAATAATTAGTGATAGGAGAGAAACAAACAAAAATACAAAATAAAATTATATATAACATATTGTATTTTGGTTGATTTGATGTTATAATTGCGTTGATCCTTATTATTTACTATATAAAGAGACAAAGACTAAGCACACAAAGAGTTGACAGTCTTTTGAAAGACAACAACATAAATTTTATTTAATTAAATATTAATTAAAGTAAATTATCAGGATCAAAGCAATTAGGATCACAACTTTAAACTTAGCACAATTTAATTTTATAACAAAAAAAAAAAAAATATTATTATATTAAGATTATTAAAATAGAAGAAAACAGAAAATTATAAATATTGGGAGTACAAATTAATTCGGTCCGTTTTTTTTTTGTGTTTAAAAAAGTGTTTTTTTTTTTATTGAAAAAAGTATTCAAAGTATTGTCCGCCGGAAACGACTAAACTTTCCCATCTCTCTGGTGATTTTCGAATACCATTTCTAAAAAATGAGTCCTCTCTGGCCTCGATTTCTTCAAAAGACCCGAACCGGTGACCCCCCAAATTGTTTTGCATCCGTCGAAAAAGCCAGTAGTCGGAAGGAGCAAGGTCTGGAGTATACGGCGGGTGGAGTAAGACCCCTCATTTCAGCGTTTCCAGGTAAGTTTTGACCGTTACAGCTACGTGGGGCAAATGCTGTTATTTAACACAAATCCCGACATTTTCGAGGAGGCAAAAAAACAGTGTTGTTGTCAGAAACAGGCGCTGATGCATACTACTTATTGTTGACAGATGTCAAACCTTTCCAATGGAATGGTAATCGCTTCCAGGTGGAGCCATCTTTTGAAAACGGACCGAACTAATTTGTACTCCCAATATAAATTTATATTTTGTTTTTAATTAAAAAATAAGAAAAAAAAAATAATACAATTTTTAATTGATGATGTTGATAATTCATTCAATTACTTAAAATATAAACAAAATTATAGTTAAGTTTGTTTGTTTGTTTATTGGATGTTGGTTGTTGTGTTGTCATTTTTAATATTGTAACATTCTGTCATTGAATTTGTATATTTTTATTTTTACAAATTTGTTATCTTTTTGTATTTTGATTTGAAACTCAGTTCATCAGATAAATTCTCTTCTTTCTTTTGTCTTTACTTATGAATTGATGATCCGGTCGCATTGAACAAATTTGTAAAAAAACATTGAAACACACACATACACTTCTACTTCCAATTACAATTCCACGCACTTTCTACTAGTAGAAACTTTCAAAAACTTTGGCAACGCTTTTCCTCCTAACTCTCTCTCACATTCACTCAATCGTTCTCCTTTATCTGCCCACAACCAACCACCAGCCACCAGCCTTCCTAACTCCCTACCTACCTCCCTCCCTCCCTTCATCCATCCATCCATCCATTCATTCATACGGTTACAATGTACTGTATTGCTATATACTATTGTATGTATAACTTAAGTGATTTATCTACTATTAACTCAAATAATAGATGACTTAAGTCACTACTCCCCATCCCTATCAGCATCAGCATCACCATCACCATCCCCATCCCCTTTATAATCAACTTCATTCATAATGCAATTCTCCAAAACGCCTATGCTCACGATCATCACCACGTTCAATATACCAATTCTTATCGGCACGCTGACGTTCAACTTGCTGCTTTCTAATATGTTCACGTTCTTTCATCATTTGCTCGTGCCATTTACCATCACCGCCGTGTTTCTTTGCTCTTTTCTCACCAGAATGTTTTTGTTGTCCAGATGATGATGATGATGATGGCTTATGATGTTTATTGTAACGTTCCTTTGAGTTATAATCACCAGCCGAGCGATGTTTGTTGTTATTGTTATTATGATGATGATGTTGTCGTTCTTTAGAATTATCATATTTATGCTTGTAATAATTGTCATATGCTTTGTGATCGTACAGAATATCAAAGTCCATGGGAAGGGAAGTAAAACCAAATCTAACTCTTGCATTTGGATCATTTAGTCTCTCAAGAAAACGTTCCTTATAATAACGTTCCTTAACATAATCATCAACAACAAAGTCTTCGTCACTAAAGTCGTGTAAAGGTTTCTTGCCGTGTTGATAATTATTATTATTATTGTCATCAACATTAATGGGCTTATCAGAATCATTACCATGACCATCACCAGCACCAGTACCAGTATCAGCAGATTCGTTATTATTATTTTCTACTTCCTGTTGTTCCATAGTTCCTGGTATATCATTATTAACATCGCCTTGTACTTTTTCCGATTCCGTTGATGATGCTGATTCGGATGCCGACTTTTGCTCATCATCCTTGACAAGATTGCTTAGGGTTTCAGTGACTTTACGTATATTCTGATATGTTTTCGATTTTTCAAATGCCTCATTGACAACATTTCCAATTTGATCGGCAAATGGTTCATTGTCTACAGCGTTTGGACGTTCCATACACATGGCAGCGAATTCAACATATTTACCACCGGGACACAAAAATGGACGCTTAAGATCTTCTTTGGTTATGTCAATGGGTTCCATCGTATTGCCATAGCCAGACCAAGCCTTAAAGGTCTTGCCGCCATTATTATTACGATGTCGTGTCTCACCACGTTCGTGACAACCATTTTGTTGTGATCCTGATCCACAGCGATGGTATGGCGATGGATGTTTATTCATTGCCTGATCTTTTACTGTTGTCAAGTAATTTACTTGTTTCGCTATAATATCGATTTCGGCACGCATCAAATTATTTTGTAATTCCAAATCATTTAGTTTTGTTGCCATGTCTGCAATATGTTTGCTACTAGGGACTCCATGAACATCGCTATTGAAACGTTGTTGGCCAATAAAGGCAAGCAGAACAATGCCGGCTGTGAGATAAAACATACCAGTTAAGCCACGGGGCACAAATGGTGGCCAAATGTTGCGTTCAACCAATTCATTATATTCTGGCATTGTTGTGCGCCTGATAGCCTTTGTCTTTGGTTGTGCTGCTGCTGCTGCTGCTGCTGCTGCTGATGATGATGAAGATGCTTCTGTTCGATGCTGATGTAATTGTGCGCGTAATTCATTAGTGGTCATTAAATCAATTGGTATTGCTGGTGGGTGGTTCATCAAAGACGCAGGAAATGCACGATTAAGATATTCAATATCATCGTCATGTTGTGAATTGAACTGATCACGTAAAAATGGATGCGGTGAAATGCGTTCTGTGCTCTCACAATCACTTATAATGGATATGCCATCCGATATATCATCAGCTTCTTGGGATTCATCACAACTGCAATATAAAAAAAAAAACAATTATTATTATTAGTTAGAAGAAGGAATAGTAAGCTTTGCTTTAAATTTACTCCCATCAAATCAATCAGTGTTTATTTAGGCCCCATACAAACAACAAAAATAACACAAAATTTTTGTCTCAAAATTATTCGTACCTCTTTCTTTCTTTGGTGTAAATTGCAATCAAAAATTTATTGGTAAATATTATTTAAACAAAAAAAAAAAACCTAAATTTTCCTAAATCTTCAAGTTTATATTCTTCCTCTCACCATCCGCCCCCATTAAAAATTCAAAATATGAGTCAGTTATTGAATAAATGGAGCAGACGTTGTCTGATCAAATGCGATCATTTGTTGTTAAAACGCGCTAAAGAAACGCGCACCCAATTCGCCAAGATTGGAAGAGGTCGGTAAAATACTGGAGCCACAGAATCATAGCTATGTAACTGGTCAACTATTCTTGCATCGTGTCTTTGGTTATCGTGGTATGATATTGTTTCCCTGGACTGCACATGTCTATGATCGCGATTTAAGGAAATATCCAAATACTACAAGAAATCCATCGTCCACTGTCGCTTCAATGCAACCGCTGCATCAGACGCAGACATCCCGCAACAGCAGCAGATGCAGCAAGTGGTAAAAGCAGAAAAAATGTTACCAAAAGTTATTTCACATTACGAAATGATGCTCGTGCGGCAAGGGCACGGACATCATCACAACAATCAACACCATCACCATCTGAATCTTCCACTAAACAGCGTTATTGGACTTCTGATGATTACCCAGATCCATATCTGCCATACTTTGAGGACATGGACTCGCCGTTCTCATCGCCATTCACAAAGTCATTCCCAATGTCGTCATCATCATCGTCAATCAAATCATCATCAACAACAACAATACCACCAAATCCGAAACCATATAAAGATTTTAGTCAAATTCAAACGTTCTATCAAGTATTTATCGACTCCCGTGATTGTCCCTTTATCCGTGCCCAGACGGAGTCTGTAACATACCTAGGAAGTCAAGATTCCAATCGTTATTTATACGCTATACCCGGTTTGGATAATGCATCGCATTCTGATATCATGCCATATTGGTCAAATCACAAACAACCGATACATCATGATCTTTTCAATAAATTCATAAAATATAATTCGGCACATGATCCCCCATTCGTTGCTTTAGATGCACTGCAGGCGTGGAAAGATAAAAACCATCCGTGGCTAGATATGACAGATGTACATAAGGAAACTACCGAGCATATTCGCATAACTGTTATACCTTTCTATATGGCGCGTGAAACTCCTGCAACTTCAGTATATTGGTGGCGATATTGTATTCGTTTAGAAAACTTAAGCAAACTAACAGTTCAATTGAGAGAACGACATTGGCGTATCTTCTCAGTTTCGGGCACATTGGAGACTGTCCGGGGACGTGGTGTTGTCGGCCAAGAACCAATATTGAGTCCAAAAGTACCAGCATTTCAGTATAGTAGTCATGTGAGTTTACAATCACCCAGCGGCCATATGTGGGGCACATTTCGTTTAGAGCGTGAAGATGGCTATTCATTTGATTGTAAAATTCCACCATTTTCATTGGATAGCAAACCCGATGATACATGCCCGCCGGAGCCAACATTACCACCCAATAATACATCAGAATACTCAACAACAAGAAGCGATGATGACATTGAAAACGGTTTGATAAAACTGAAGCTGCTGACACTACAAATCTTTGCAGCAGAAGCTATAAAAATTTGATTACCGAAGAGATGCAAACCAATTTCAACGACGATGATACCGAGCATTGAAGTTTTGATTATTCCTACTATCTACTTTACTTTTAAAATCAAAACTCTTTCTGACCTGTCACCGCATCCGCATGTGACTATGAAAACCGGAACGTAACCTCTTCTCTAATTTACATATTTTTGGCTTAAACTAGTTTTTATTTTTTCTCAATTGTTAAAATACACAAGTGATCATCCTAGAAGTGATGCAATAAATTATTAATTAATAAATAATTAAGTAATATAAATTGGTCGTTTTGCTAATGTTGATGATGTTGTTATTCCCAAAGCCTCTGCTGCCTTCTTTTTGATTACGTCCTCATCATGTTTAGCCAATATTTCTGTGACTGTTGCTATTATTTTGTTTGTTCTTTCATTACGTTCATCATTGTCATCAATGTCATCAATGTCATCAATGTGGTTGTAATAGTCATCATAATTGTTGTCATCATCATTGTCGTCATCATCATTGTCGTCATCATCACTATCATCCTCATCGCTATCGTCATCGTCATCGTCATCGTCATTGTCGTTATGATCATTACCATTATTATCACCATCTTCAAATTTAACGTCGTCGCCTTCTTTAATCAATTCTATTCTCACCTATTAAACTGTGAGACGATGATCAATTTAAGTTTATCATCTATTAACAGAATCCATGTCTCCAATTTATCTTTCAACTTGAGCTCTGCACTTGTACTTGCCGTTACTAATGTTTCGAGATCCTTATTATTTGATGCACCTCCTCCTTCTGTTGTTGAGCTGGTGATGGTATTGGTATTGTTGGTAGTCTATTATTGGTGGTGGTGGTGGTGGTGGTGGTGTTGGTGGTGGTGGTGGTGGTGGTGTTGTGTGGTGGTTATTGATGTTGATTTGCTGGCTGCATCAATATCATTAGATATCATGATATTTTCCTTATTCATTTTGTTAATTAATTTTCGTCGTTAATTTTGCACGTAAGCCAAATCTGCAATAACAAAATCCGAAAACAAAACGGAAATAGTTTATTATTATAATGACGATGATGAAGAACATGGTACATATTATATAGAAATATCAAAGCATGTACTACTGATTCATAATTTAATAGATTCCTCTTTTTTGTGTGTTTTTTTTTTCTTTGTGTTGTGTTGTGTTGTGTTGTGTTCAATAATCACTTTCTGGTCTAGACATTTTTCTTAATGTATGCAAATTGTTTTAGAGCGAATCGCTCACATCCAACAATCAACAACACAACACAACACACTACACTCGTTACGTCATGATTATACTATGTATGTATGACAGAATTATCCCCTATACATAACACTTGGTGATTGGAAATATTTGAAACAAAAAAAAAAACAAAAAAAAAATAAATTTATTGTAGAAATTTTATATGAATTACAAAGAATTACCATCATAAAGTCTGAAAAATTTCAGATGATATGGAAGCAGCTATTAGTTTATATAGGGATAAACTGATATGTGAACTCTTAACTTAGCTTAGCTTAAAGGGCTACACTTAAACTTTAGTATATTTGATAAAACTTCTCTTTAGGTAAAAACAAGAAAAAAAGAAGGTCTTAGTCTTCACACACCCCAAGAAAGAGTTTTTGCCTACCCTACTGTAATTGAGCATACAGAGTTAGTACACACAAGCACAGCATTTTAACACTGAGACCAACAAATTTGTGTAGCAGGTATACGATGCAGTAGTCCTAGGGTCTTGAAATTTACATGGTTAGAGGACATGGACAAAAGACTTCTAGTCTTCAAATTTCATTTCGTTAAAACGAAAATGGAAAAAGCCTTTCTAATAAAAATATAAATTTGATTTTGGGTTTGTATGGGAGCTAGATGATTTAGTAACCCTAGGGTCTTGAAATTTACATGGTTAGAGGTCATGGGCAAAAGACTTCTGGTGTTTAAATTTCAGTTCGTTGAAACGAAAAACGAAAAATTTTTTCTAATAAAAACATGAATTTCAATATGGGTTTGTATGGGAGCTATATGATCCAGTAAGCATACAAATGCTATAACAACTATATGTAAAAGTAAGCTGCCAAATCTACGATGGCTTATTCAATTCAATCTGGCAGTTATACGCCAAGGTTATGCTAAACATACAGATAAGCCCATTCTTCACGTATGGTATTCAATTTTGGGGACTAGCTGAATGTGTACATCAATCCTCTTTCTATGGTCTTTACTACAAATGATTACCCAAGAACGTTGAAATGGCTCCACCTTTCGGATCTACAGCACATACATATGTCGCGGAATAACTTAACAACATAAGTATCACTAAATTTATCGTTACTCTGTTATTAAACCAATTTGGACTTATGGTTCTGAATTGTGGGGTACCGCGAGCGCGAGTAACATTGAAGTTATACAAAGAGCACAATCCAAGATACTTAGAACAATCACGGGAGCTCCGTGGTATATCAGGAATGAAGACAAGGACCTCGAAGTACCACTTGTCAAAGAAGAATGTTCCAAGCGTAAAGCTTTTTATATGGATAAACTAGTTCGACATGTTAATCCCCTAGCCAGAGTCCTTCTCCATACAAGGAACTCATCTCGACTGATCCGTAACGATCGTGCTGCCCTTTTGATTAATTAGAGGCTCTTAGTGCTAAGTGAACTCCTTCCTCTTCATTGTAGGAGGGACACGGACACATGTGTATTAGTTGTTTAAGAATTGTAACCTTAGTCCTTAGTCCTATGTATTTATAGAGGAGATTCAATAAATACTAACAATAAAAAAAAAAAAATTATTATCAAAACCTATCTTTAAACTGAAATGAAATCAGAAAAAAAAAAGTAAAAAATGAACTTAATCGTGACAGCAAAGATGCTATCCAACCCAGAATTTAAATGCAAATACAAATTCTTAAATCCCTCAGATAACGCCAAACAACTTCAAAATGGCGTTGGTCCTTAAAATTTAGCACATTTGTGCTGCCAAGGAAGGATCTATTGTGTGATCTATGTTTTTTTTTTGCCAATTTTTTTGTACTTAACGCTGAGATAAGAGAGAAAGGAACAAGAAAAGAAAAGGGAAAAATGTTTGCTTCGCGTTTATCTTGAAACTCCAAATGCATTTAAGAAATGGCAATATTCTGCCTAAGTTTAGGTAAAAAGAAAAAAACAAAAATAAATTCTGTATAACAACTTTGAAAAGCAAAGATGGCCACGCATGTTAACTTTCCCTTTCTGTAGTTGATTTGAACAGGCAAACCCAAAGTTTTCCGTTTTTCCACCCTCAGACTTCGACAAAGTTGCGTTGGTCGGGAAAATTCAATACACACGAGATACAATATGGCGATTTTGCCCTATACTCACTCCATAGTAAATACATATTATTCATTCATTTCATGACGATATTTATGAGCATCAAATGAACTATGTACATATGTATATCGTTGCTGTGCCTTGCAAATTCTATATGTGCTTTTTGTAAGGTTTTGGGAAACAACAACAAAACCTTAAAACACATGATGGACATATGGAATTTGCAATATACCTTTCTTTACTCCCCCTTTCTTTAAATCAGAGTTCGCAAATAAATGGCAAGCAACCAGTTTTTAAGAAACCAAAATGTAAATGGATGGAAGAGACCTTGTGATTTATTTTTCGCTTTTAAGTTTTTGTGTACAACCAGCGCCATTTATTTATTTTTTGTTTTATGGCAGGGCCCCATCACTAAACAATTTAAGGACAAAAATTTTTCAAAAGAAAGGTTTTTCGTGTGTAGAAGCTCTAGTTTTCATGATTCCGGGTACCAAAGGGAACCTTATTGCAGAGACTTCGTTGTCCCTCCGTCCGTCCTTCGGTCATATCTCATGAACCGTAACAGCTAAAGAGTTGAAATTTTCACAGAATGTGTGGTTCCATCCGGGCATCAGCAAACAAATACTAACTTTAAGATATTTTCAAAAACTTAAAGGGTCCTCATACAAAAAACATTTTGGTTTGTATGGCAGCTATACGATCCAGTAATCCCATGATCTTGAAATTTAGATGGTTGGTGGCTGTACATAAGAAATTTATATTGTCGAAATTTCCGTTTGATCGGACCACTAGTGAGAGTAACTCCCTTACAAACCAACATTAAAATTCCGGTTGTTATTAGGAAATCTTTTTTGTTTTTTGTCCTATCGAACAGAAATTTAGACAGTTTTTAGTTAAGTTTTTAATATAGGCGCTGGACATCTGTGGGAATCAGCCAAATCGGCCTACTAGGAGGGGTACCTCCCATACAAAAATTCAGGTTCTTATTCGAAAAACTTTTTTCTTTCTTGGACTATTGAACTGAAGTTTAGACACTATAAGTTTCTGATATAGGCACGGTACATTTGATGGAATCAGTCAAATCGGATCACTAAGAGAAGTACCTCCCATACAACCGCAATCTGGTACGGAATCCTCCGTGTACGAGCCATTTTTTATTATTCTTTCTTATCTATATTTTTTTTCATTGTTTCCACCCGAAAAATTGAATTTTTCGGTTTCTCACTGACCGTTACACTTTGAAACTAAAAGATAACAATTACTTGCGAACTAAGCTACAAAACAAAACTGAAAAATCTTGGACATTCTTATCTTGTTTCTTAAATACATAAATTCCCTTTCGAAATTATAAAGACACAGCAAAATTAAATTTAGTTTGAAATGAAAGAAAAACTAGTTGCGTTGGTCCAAAAAATCTTCAACTCGATTGAATATGGTAAATAAAGAGAAATTTGCCCCTTCTGATTGAAAATTTAGTTAAAATATCAAAATGGAAAACAGAATTTTATATTTTACTTATAAAAAAACACCAAATAATATTCACATTTATCACTTGACTAGAAAGAATTAAAATATGATATACTTAAGATGTAAGGTTTTGTAGAAATTTAAAAGTAGCACAACAAAAAAAAAATATATATATTAAAGTTTATACAAATTGTTTAAAGAAGATTTAAAAAGTCAACCTTTCCCTTTGAAGTACCAAAGAACTCTGACTGCAATGGATCAAATGTTAGTGTAAAATAACCTGCACTTCACACAACAGAACAAAGAACATTTTGATGTGGATGCAAAATTATCAAAAATTTGTTGCCTTTGTCTAGTTAGGTAGTAAGTAGCATACACTAAGCTAGGATGGGATCGGTTAGCATTAGATCGGATCGACATTGTAGTTGATAAATGCCCACCAACTGTGCAAAGAAGCGTCAGTCCTTTTATGTACTTAGGGACGCAGCAGCAGGCAGCGTCATCAACGTCGTCGTCACCGTCGTGTGTGTGCGTTTTGATTTCTCTTATTTTTTTTTGGTTTTGTTGGTAGACAAGCAAGTACATAGTCTACGTCTACCTGCATGGTTGTAAGCAACCAAGAGACTTGACAACCGAACTATGTATTTACTCACACCACCATTCATTTACTTAAGTTTTGGGTTTTTCTATTTTCTTTATTTTTCGAGTGCTTGTTTCTTCCTGTCTGGCTCATTCTTTCTTCCTATGACTATCTCTCATTCTATTGTATTTGTTACATTTTCTCTAGGCATATAGAAATCTAGGCAATGTTAATATAATACGCAGATGATATTGTTCTTTCTTATTGATGATGACTAAATGACTATATGCCTAAATTTCTGTTTTAAATATTGGTGGTGATGATATTGTTGCTGATGATGGTGGTGGTGGTAAAATGATGAGGGTGAAGCGTTGGGGGTGAGTCGATAATGATTATGATGGTGGTGGTGGTTTCCCTACCCTAAATAGCAAAATACTTCAAGGTCAACATTTTTACCAGCGTAGTGTTTTGGCACTTGCTCCCTCTTATTTTATCCTAAACACATACACACACACACACACACACACAGACATATGTGTGAACAAAACATTTACAATATTTTTGGTTGTTTCATTTTCTTTTCGTTTGCTTTTTATTTCTTCTTATATCCCATTTCGTTATTTTTATACGCAAAAAAATATCAGAGTTCACATATTTAAAAGACACACACACCATACAAACAAACGAACGATGAGACTTAAAAATTCTTCTTTTTTTTGTAAATAATTTTAAGTGCAACAAGCACAAAAACAACAATTAAATAAATAAGCAGCAATAATAACAACAAAACAACAACAACACAAATAATAATAATAATAATAATAATAACAACGTAATAAGAGCATATAATAATTTACGCATTATGTTTTGTTCTCAACATCATCATCATCATCATCATCGTTTGTGTCTGTTGAGTTTTTTCTTTTAGCAAATATTTAAATTAATAGATATCTCATATATAATAAGTAAATACAATTAATAAAAGCACTTATACACTTACAGTAATATGCACATTTATTTTTGCAACACGTCAGTAAATTTTTTGTTTTTCTTTTTCCTTTTAATTTTATCTTTAACCAAGACGAAGAACAAAATAGTTTTCTAATTACGCTTCTTTGATGCTGTTCACAACTTGAATATCTACTCTTTATTTTGGCTTCTGCGTTTTGTTGTTTTTGGTCTTTTCTGTTTAGAGTGCACATGCGTGTATAACACAAAGAAATGAGAAATATTTTATTTTGTATTGTGATGGTCAGCCTATAATTACAGAGGGCACTGCAGTTCTAAAAGGTTTTTTAGACGGTCAATTCAGTCTCAGTCCATTTTATCGCAATAGAAATCGACATGGACTGACAAAATGCTTGTTTTTACACGATCAGTTCAAATCTTAGTGTTGTCAATCGTTTCAGAGTTTTTGTACAACACTTAACACTGTTTGTCTACATATTTTTCATGTTTATTGCACCTGTTGCATTTGATTATTTTTATCGATATGTCATCGAAATGGACTGAGAAATAAGCTATTTTTCGTTATCGTTTTGTTATCTTTTCAGTTATCGTTGCGGATTTCGACTAGATAGTGGACTGAGACTGAACTGACCGTCTGAAAGGGCCTTAAGTGATGCCATGCTAAAAGTGATGCCAATTGTTGGAACTAAAAGTGCTGCCAAGTTGAATCAGAAATACTATACTTATATATGTTATGTGCATTTGCATGCATATGGAGTAAATATATACATAACTGTTTAAAGACTAAACTTACTTACTTACCATCGCGTTGCTGGGAATGTTCCAAAATCCTACGAACTTCACCGGCTTCGGATCCACTCTCCCAGTCTGATGTATTACGTATCTCAATTTGCCGTGAAGGCCTTTGCGGTGCTTGTTGTGTTTGCAGTTGCTGCTGCTGTTGTTGTTGATGTTGCTGCGGAATGGTTGTTGTTACAATTGGTGAATACTGTTGATGTTGATGTTGCTGTGTATTTGGAATGTTTTGTAATATTTCTGCTTGTAGATTGCCATTGCTAAGTTCAATTGCACGACTGGGCACATTAAATCGTGGTGCTGGCACCGGATAGGAGACCTGTTTTGGCATGTAGCGTGGGCTTATCTGTATTGGCAAAAGATTAGCTTGCTGCAGCCGTTGGTGTTGTGGACTCCAGTATATCTGACTCGCTTGTTGACTTGACCGGTCAAGTATCAATGGAGTACTGCGTCCGTCGTGCAATTTACGTACATGTTGGTAACCTGCGTTTTGAGGCAACGACGTCATTTCTTGTAAATGAACAAATTCTGGATATGCCAGCTGATGGTGATTTGCAGATGTTGTTCGAACAAACTGTGGCTGTGTATAAATTGTTGCTGTCGTCTGTGCCGATGGTGGCTGCTGACAACGAATTAATTGAGCGGGTGTCAGTTGATCACCACCAGTGTCGAGCAACACATACTGGGTGGTGGCTGGTTGATCCATAAAAGCATATGTACGTTGCGCAGACAACTGTTGAGGACTTTCGTAAAGTAACTCGGAATGATTCGATTGGAGGCTGCTGCGTTTGACGACATGCGCATATATGGGCGATGTGGTGTTGACAATTCCACCAGAAGCAGTTTGAAGATTGCGTTGTTGTGTATTCGGTGGCAAACTGTGTACGCGCAACGGCACTTGTGGCGTATGGCTGAGCTGTGAGGCAGAACGGTGTTGCTGGTGCTGATGTTGTGTCTCCACCGAAGCATATGAGACAGGCGATAGATCTGCAAAACCATTGCCATTTTGACGCTCATAAATTGCTTGCATTTTTGGTTGCGTTGTGGTGGTACCTTTATGCAAGGATTTGCGACAAAATTCTTTGACCTTCTCAAGGATTTCATCGCGGGTCAAGAGACCTCCTATGCGTCGTGGAGGAACGGCATCTTTGCGTCGACGCAAAACTACTGGTGTCTCGGTTTCACTTTCATAACCACGACGATTATTATTCTGTGAACGCAAAGTCGAGCTGGCACTATTCATGGTTGCAGTTGTTGTAGTCATGCCATCTAATACACTTTGGCAACGTACTGGTTCTCGCTGCTCACCATTTGACATGGGTATGTACTGAGCAAAGAGCATCGGTTTGCCGTCTATGATTTTGGCTTGTCTATGCTGACCAACAACACCGGAGAATGTATTACGCTGTGGTGAACCACGTACAAAGTTTGTCTCCAAGGATAATGTGCGCATGTGTTGTGGCTGTAAAACCAATTGGTTCGGCTGTAGATGCTCGTAAATGTTTTCAGCACTTTGCTGCAGTTGTAGCTGCTGCTGCTGCTGCTGTTGTTGTTGTTGTTGCTGCTGTTGCTGTTGAAATACTTTATAGTAAAGTTCACGATCGGTAAGTTCTTTAATTGCACGTAATTTCTCCCATTCGGCAGTTGAACCTTGCTTAGATGGTTGGATTGGCTGTAGCAAGTGCTGTTGATTGTCAACAATCTGCAGCGGCATATGATTCATTGCTGCCTTACTGGTTTCTCTAATAGGTGTTGATGTTGCTTGTGGTAATTTCTCATCAATTGAAATGTGACCAGAAGCCACAGACAAACGAAGTGTGCCACCACCACCACCAACACCATCACCACCACTATTTTCTGAGCTGCCATTCTTTTGATTTGGCATTCTACGTTCAGCGCTGCGTTTTAAGATTTGATTTCGATCCATGGATGCTGTGCGTCCAAAGATTTGTTGTCGTTTGTTTAATGATTCACCAGTTATGCGTCTGGGTATTAAACTTTGTCGTTCACCAGTTCGTTGAAAGGGAATAGAATTGTTATCAATGATGATACTATTCTCATTAGGTTGAGATTTCATCTTGCTGCGCGTATTTAAAAAATTATCATGCAACGCTACTTGTTTACTTTTTACTAATGTAGGTTTATGATGGATGACTGCGTTCTCCTTGTAATGATGTTCGGCATCCTCTCTGGAACTACCTAAGGCACTACTAGTGATTGGTGTTGCGTTAGAGGCAATGCCACTATCGCCACTTGTGAAGCTATTACGAGCATTTTGACTGCGTCGCTTCAAATACTGTTCTTCGTTGGCACTCAAAAGCCTATTTGTGGAACGTGATGGCGGTGGACCATGATAACTCTGACGTTCCAATACAACGCGTTTCAATGTAGATGTCGGTGATGTGGACATTGTTGGCGTACTGTTGCGTTCATATATGGGCCTTGGCGTAGGAACTGTTTCTTTGGGGGTAGTTCGTCGTCGTGCTGTGAATATACTATTCGAGAGCAAACGTTGAAATACCGAAAGCTTTTTTAAACCCTGATCCTTTCTGGGTGAATTAATTGCACCATGATTGTTGTTGTTTTTGTTGCTGTTGTTGTGGCTGTTGCTATTGCTTTCCCCTAAAGTTTGTTGTGTCATCATCATTTTGCGTCGATTTTCTTCATGCGGGGGCATAACAAAACTGAGTTTTTGTCGATTGGAATTGGATGTTACAATGTTATTCTCATTTTTCGGCATTAATGTTAGACCCTTCTGTTCTAGATAGGCTTGAAATTCTTTTGATTTTATCGTATTCGTAAATGTACCAGTTGCTGCCCCTGTTGTCTCCGATGTCATTGGGTGATCATCATCATCATTATTCTTTATGGTTTTTGATTTACTTTTTTCTGGCTTAAACTCTGCCATTGTTTCGTTTGATATTTGATCAGCTGTTGCCGTAGTGCTTTGACCGTAACCGTTTGTTATTTCGTCACTGGATTCACTCTTTGTTAAAGGTTCATCGATATCATCTAAATCATCATCTGAACTTATATGAAGTTTCTTGACGCGTTCATCAAACTTTTTCGCATTTTTTGTCACCTCAGCCGGATTAAAATAGTTACCATCGGAATCAGTGCCAACCTTAATCTTGATATTTGCCAAATCCGGATAATTTGGTTTGGAACATTTCTTAAATGTGTTCGTTAGCAATTTGTTATCTGTTTGGTCCCTTGATTTCGATTGATGTTTTGTTGTTGCTGTTGCTGTTGCTGATGATGGTGATGCAATTGAATTTTGGTTCAATTTCCTTTTCGGCTTCACTTTACCACTGATCTCACGTAATTCTTCGAATTTGATACGTGCCAAAACCGTTGGATCGTAAACAAAGTAAGGATCTGGATTCTTAATGTAAGTTTTCACATACTTTGACTGTTTTAATACTTCTTCGGTGGTCACATACTCATCCGGTGAGTTGAGCGTTGTGGTCAAGTTACTCTTTCTGGTATTTGCCTCGTTTTTCAAACGTTCCCTTTCCTTCTCCTTTTCACGTTCGCGTTCACGTAATTGTTGTGTTACTGTCTTTCGTATACTGAGTGTGGACCGTTTAGTTGGAACCGGTGGCGGAACACGTTTGCTTTTATTTAATCCCGATACTCCACCACCACCACCGCCGCCGCCACTTCCACTGCCAGCAAAACCGTTTGATTTGAAGGGATTCTTCTGATCGATAATCGGTTCTCCGGTTATAAATTTACGTACTTTTTCGTCGTTTGGATTAAAGGATACAGATTTCTTAGATTTTAAATGCTCTTTGGCATTTGTTTTCTGTTCTCCTGATTCCTCTAGTTGGTGCTGGCGTTGTTTAGTGTTATGCACTAGAGATTCATCAATTGGCGACGTTGATTTCTCTTCAAATGATTCAACAATTCTTAGAAAGTTGTTTGTTGGGTCACTTACTAAATCATTTGAATCTTGTGAATAATCAGAATTATTATGACTGAGCTCTATTTCTATAGGATTCTGCTGCTTTTGCTGTTCGTGATGATGATTATGATCTTGAATTTGATCTGGATTTGGATCTGAATCCAGTTCGAATTTTGTATCATCAGCTGATGATTCGATTACACTACAAAGTGATTCAGAACTAAGGAATTGATTAACCGAATGCTCTGACATTTTTCCGTATGTTCTTGATAGTCTTTGCGAAAGGTTTTTGGGGAAAATAGAGGGACTGGTGGTAGTGGTGGTGGTGGTGGAAAAAGTTGAAGAGACGTTGGAATTTCGTTGTTCAACATTGAAAACCTTTTTTTAAATTAATTATTCAGCGAATTTGTTATAAGAAAACCTATGAATTGAAAAACAATAAATACAATATAATTTGATGATCGAGTGAGAAAATTGTTGACATATGGTTAATATAACTTACCCAGTGCATTTTCCAAATCCTAATTCAAAATTCGAATAACAACTAAATCATTTTGATTGATTGAAACATCATACTGGGAATATTTTCTTTGTGGATTGTAATGAAAATTTGTCACTAGTTACAAATTAAAGGTGTCGCCTGAAATAAAGTAAAAGAAATCAATGAATTTTCCGAAATTTGTCTTTTTATTACTTATTAGTATTGCATTAAATCTGAAATGAAATAATGGATAGATTAACCTTTCTCAATTTGCAAGAATGGACCACATATGCTGGATATTGTTTTTTGGGATGCTTTTGTACTTACTAGATTAGGAAAGGGCGGAAGCTAGTCGCCTCAGTTGGGACTCGGTGTGATATATCATCGAGTCTGGTATTTATTCGAAATTCCAAGATTTGCTTCATAGATCTATTTGTAATTCCTTGGTGAGTTGCTGCTAGGTAATACCTAGTTGTCTAGATATCAGAGTCTAGTCTAAATTTAACTACCACATTTCTGTTTAGTAAATTTATAAAAATTCTTAATGTAACCAATTTTTATCTTTTACTTTTTGTCAAAGCTGCGTTCTGGACACACAACTACAATGAGGCTTACGTGAAAAATATCTATTGATTCTACGTAGTAGTTCTTTGGTTGGTGCCCGCCCTATCAAATATGGAAAATCAAAAACAAAATTTTCGGCATATTTTACATTTTTACTATGGAAAAGGTAAAAATTATGTTCAAGAAAGAAAAAAATGAAACGACGTATACCTATGCAGAGGATGCTAGTGTCAAATGTGGTTTGCAAAATTTCAGACCGGCAACTTTGATGTTGAAGATGCACCCCGTTCTGGAAGGCGAGTTAAATGAAAGCTGGAATTGATGCAAACCGACGAATAACAACTCGGAGAGATCGCTGAGAGACCTAATTTATCAAATTCGAGTGTTCATGATTATTTTACACTCCTAAAGTTTATCTTAAAACTAGACTTATAGAAAGAAATTTGTGTCACCGCGTTGAGGTCAGCGATTTGCTTCTTCAACATCAAGAAACTGATCTATTTTACAAGCGTATAAACACTGGAAATTAGAAATGGGTTGTTCTGTTTTGTGGGGTTTCATAGGAATTGTATTTTTTGAGCTTCTATCAGACAATACAGAATAGATGTAAATAATTAAAAATCATAAAAATAAATGACTTAATATCTTTCCGAACAATTCAATAGTACTTTATTTACTGTTTCCGAAATACCCAAGTGTGAATAGTAAAGATTAAGATTCCTTTGGCTAAGGCAGATACCAATTCAAAAATATTCAAAAAGGATGGACGTGTAGCGCGAGCGAAGCTTTATGTGAAGCTATGGTTGCTCTATGACATTAAAAACTAATTGCATTCACCCCCACAATCTCGCGGCCTTAAACATCTTGAGCATTTGTTAGATTTACTGGATCATAGGATTCGGAAAAAAAAAAAAAAAACCCAAAAGAAATGCTCAAAAGGGTTTTTGTTTTATTTATTAGAACGAAGATTATAATTACAAATTATAACATAGTATTTTAATATGACCAATAGCGACAGTGGCCTTCAGCTCATTGGGAGAGTTAAGAAGGAGAGAAGGGAAATGAAATGTCGTTTGGTTTAATGTGCTCAAGGTGTCAAGGAAGACTTAAGAACACGGTGCCAAGCACATGGATTAATAAACGTCAATCAACGTCCCCTTGGATATATATCCGCAGGTACCAAATTCGAGTCATATCTATTTTGGTAAATATGACTCACTCCTTGGTCAGGAGTTGGGCCTATCTTAAATATCAGCTGCTCTATGGGTTGCAGCAACCGGTTGTATAACGCAACTCCACGCATTTGGATATTAAACCACAGCCACCACGATACTCCCACAAAGGGGGCCGTACCCGCTGGCCAGGACGGAAACAAGTTCCGTGGGCTCCTGACCACCCGTGGTACCAGAAAAAAGCCTCTGTTCAGATTTCACACCCGAGGTACTACCAATTCGATCTCCAAAAAGTTCATGGGTTGGTGGCCCAAATTGGAACATAGCTCTCTGGAATAGAATGCAGGTTTGGTAATCCACAGATGGCACAGTATAAAGCTATACTCATGGATATAGCTTCCTCACTGTTGGGAGCGAGGTCTATTCCTACCTCTTCCGCCAGATTGACAGGAAGTTTGTAGCAGGCAGAAGGAGAAACCGAAAAGTATATTATTTTTATTTATTTAGTATTTTTTTTTTTAATATGAGCTAAAGCGAACATACATATACATACATATATATGTCATCTAAATGAAAACCCTTAGACCTCACTAATTGCATTAATATAGTGAGTTTATGGTTTAGTAATAAATATTTCCACATAGAGACAAAAACGAACATAATGAAGTTTATTTCCTTTTTAGTAAAGTAAAGAAAAAAATATGTATGTAAGTATTCTATTTTGCCATTTTTTAAAATGAAGATGAATATGAAAATGATAATGATGATAATAATGATGATGATGGATAACACAAATGATGCATATTATGACAATAATGTTGGTTCTCGTCAATATCTTTTTTAAAATTTTTCTTCTTCTTTGACTATAATTACATTTCATGCGCTTATATGTAAGTTTCGTTGTTGTTCATCAGTTCGCTTTTGGTATTGCATCTTTCTATCTATCTAAGTATTTATGCATGGGTGTATGTATGTATGTATCTATAGATAAAAAAGATATCTTTGGCATAAATATGTATCTATAACTAAATAGTTGAATGCTTGAATGATTTGCAAAAAAAATATAATCAGAAAACAAAATACCCAAAAAGAAAAATGTGCATCTTATTGTTTGCTCTTTTAATTTGGTTTTGCTTTTGCTTTTGGTTTGCTTTACTTTATTTTACTTTATACTTTACTTCAAATCGATTCAGATCAGTTCGGTTTGGTGTGGTGTGGTGTGGTGTGGTGTGGTTTCTATAGGCTTTTGAAGCCGCTAAAAACTTGCATTGCATTCGATGCTTCTTCGATGACATACCGCACTGAGATCCGATGAGATACAACGACCCCAAAATACAAAAACACACAATATATAAAGCAAAAACACAATGAATATGTGGCAAGAGCGTTAGCGTAGCGTTAACTTTGTTCGGCCTCAGTTCAGTTCAGTCGAGCTCGACTTCGTTTATAGTTCCAAGATGTGTTTGTATCTACTATACCATTACATTAGCTAACGAATGAACTGGTACCGGTCTTTGGCTTTTGTATGCCGCTACTATTATTATTATTATTATTATTGTTGCTGTTGTTTTTGTTCTTGTTATTGCTTAATGCATACAAATGTATCTCACAAATACATACATACATACATACATACATGCTACATCAATCCAACATATCTAATACATCGGTTACATCTGTGTAGTAACCGCAACAACTACAACATTCAACAATTTCCCTACTAAAGAAACAAAAAAAAAAAAAAACACAAGGAACAAGAAATAATATACAATTAAATTTCCTGTTTCAACGAATATTAAATACCCTTAATGGATTTTTCATACAAATTAAAACATGCAATAAGTAGTGTATGAGATGGAGGAATATATTGATAACATAACAAGATATTGTACAAAAATATATTGAGCAAACAGAAAATGAAACTCCAAGTGATGCATTGGCAGCGACGACTCTCAAACAAAAAAGTCGGAAACGCCCCATTCAGGATGATAAAAATGAACTTAAAATGGAGGTGAAAGCATTTAAACGCGTAACAACAAATAAACTTTTTGTCGATTGCGAGGACAAGGAGAATCCACAAATATTACCACAATAAATATTTTGCGGAGGAGCACATTAATCCCACATTATATAAAAGTTCTTTTATAATAGATCCCGATAATCTTGAAAATAAGGAACGCAAGATTAATTACAAAATATTTCATTATCATATAGAGCATAGGTATAATACTCCTGTATCGGATTATAATTTTCGTTTACATTTTGCCATAAAAGATTATATGCACAATGAGGATATCGATGATGCCAATAATGATATTGATGCATTAGAAGCAACAGATGATGTAAGTTGTTTAGCATCATGGGCTCCACAACAATATCTTGAAAAGGCTATTGGCTTGGAAAATCAAGCGTTTGAGGGACAATTATTAGTGACGGACTCAAATAAACGTAAATCAAATGGTGAATTCCAAGATCCAGTTGCGAAACAACCGCGTTTTTCTTTAGATATTTCAAATATACACGATGAAGCATTAGAACAACAAGATTCAGGGATCGATAATAACTCAAATCTTATCACAGAAGATATCCCAATGGAAGAAGGACCCAATGTTGTTGATAGCATGCAGGCAATTGAAAATGACTTAAGTTTTAATCCCGACACTCAGGCGGCCAATAGCTCCGAAATCGCAAATCATACCATTCCTGATTTCAATCCATCAAGTTTTCTAGAGAGCACAAATTTGATCCAAGCACAAGATGCAAATGCTAATACAGATTTGGGTTTTGCTGAAACCGATAGAGGTAAAAAAAAAATGGTGTTTCTTTTATGATTCTCATTAAATGTTTATTATAAATAATGTACACACAATTCAATATTGATAACTAAGAGAGATTTAATTTATAAATCAAATTTTATAATTATGAATAAATCTTTAGAAAATCCGAGAGATGGCGCTCGTAAAATAGATAATTTTTTTTTTTTTTTTAAGTTAGAGTCTCAGTAATATTGACCACATGGTTTCAAATTTATTATCAACAAACTTTTGTGTAATTAAAAATTTACAAAAGGCAAATTTCGTGTGCTCATCAAGTGTTAATATTTGCGTAAAAAACAATCCACCGAAACCAAGAAAAGGCTTGTTAAACACTATGAGGACTGTGCACCATCAATTTCAATGGTTAAGGAAAGGTTTACTAAATCCTACCAGTACACTTGGTGCCGTCGGTTTAGTTTGCCGAAAAGAGCTGGTCACTCCAGGAATCGTGGATTAAATCCATGGAATGATTTTGGAAGATCGAAATTTAAAAATAACCAAGGTGAGGCTGGGACTGGAAGCATCTACACATTTTAGGGAAATATTTCGACATGGAATTGTGTGGCCACATGAAAGACATTCAACCACAATCCGAATAAGTTTTTGCACTGTGGATGAAACATTGATCTAGCACAATACACCAGAGACCAAGGAAAAGTGAGAACAGTGCATTTATCCGGGTGAATGTGCATCAAAGGAGGGCAAGGTAGATCTGTCGGCCAACAAGGGTATGGTGCTAGTATTCTGGAATGCACGCAGTGTCATTCACATCGAATACCTTAAAAATTTAAGAATATTATTTAGAGCTGTTAGAAAAAGGTGATTCTCCACCATGTGAAAAAAATCCATAAATTAATCTACGAACTGCTGCTACCCCATATAGCATATTCTCCAAAATTTCGTTTCGGCGCTAAGAAATTTGATTTGAAGGAAGGGGTCATCAGGGAAACAAACGCCCATTTTGAGGACATTGAAAAAACTTATTTGGAAGGGATAAAAAATTGGAAAAATTCTGGATTAAATGTATTTAAATTGAAAAATTATAAGAAAATTACGAAGAAAAAAAAAACAGAAATGTTTTTCTATCTTTTACTAAGGACTTATTGATCAACTCTAGTACAATGGTGGAGAGAAGATTTCTGTATATATATAAAGGTCTATCAAGAGACAATACATAATTTCTATATTTAAAATCATATTATGTTGTACTCATTTTATGTAAATTTTGTACAATCTTGCATTTGATTTTGTTTTTATATGGGGCACTATTCTTTTCAATAATCCTAAGGATTTCTTATGCAGCAGGGGAAAGAACGATTCCATAAAAATCTTCAATATCAATAGATTTTGTAGAAATTTTAAATTAATTCGCTGCTCGATTTTAATTAAACTAATCATTTTTCCGGCACTTCTATTACACAACACTTTACTCAAACTAGGTTTAAAAGCAAACTAGACTAGACAGAGAGGCGGGATCAAGTGGATTCTGCGCAGTAGGAATCAAGGTCACTCACCATCCATCCCCACTCTTAAAGCTAAAGACAGACGACTGTGGTATACTCAGTCCCGTTACTTAATTGTCACACCTCGTATCTATCAGATTAAATGGATTACTGCAAATGGAAAATTGAATTATTAAATGGCAAAATACATATAAATCTATATCACAGTTTTGAGAATATTACAGAAACATCTAATAGACAGATGGATCGATTGTTTGAAAATTTTCTATACCTTCATTATCATCTGTCAATTATTCCCAAAACAGGCTTTATTTATATCTTCCCTACCCATAAATCAAACCACAACAGAGTTTCGCAACGTCTTAAGCGACTTCTCCCCAATGAACTCCCCCAATGGACCTCCCCCTTTGATATCAAATTCTTCTAAGCACACGTGACTATCCTAGAAATTGACGATTCAATTGATTTAATTTGTTTTACTTATAAAAAAAAATTTGTACACATTTCCGATTACAAAACTTATGAACTTTATAATTTTTGATATTTAATATTGTAGGGTATTGTAATAATGATTTAAGCTAATCTTAATGTTGTACAATAAATACCGTTATGAAGTTGAGTACCGCAAAAGATGAAATCTTAGGATTCGACCGACCAGTGAAAGGTTCAAACTTTATGTTGTTGAATTTGTTTTTGGTTTTGGTTTTGGCTTGTGTATTTGTTTTTAAACCAAACATTTTTAGGTTCATATTATTCGCTTCAATTCGCTTGCAAATCATGATGATGATGATGATGATGATGTGGATGATGAAGATCGGATATTGAGTTGGGGGAGATTGTGAGGTAAAGATTGTGCCATCATGTCGGTGGCGGCCTACTCTATTTATGCAGCGTTACTATATAGTTTCATTTGAGTTTGTTTTAGTTTTAATTTTTGCGGTTGCAACTACATACATGATGCATACACGCATACATACATACACACAAAGTCCATGCCACAACCATCAGTAGTCACGTTCATACTCGTATCACAAAAGATACCATAACATTTCAACCAACTATCTGATTTACTATTATACTATGATGGTCTTCAAGTCTTCAACTGTTGGTGGTACAGCAATCGATCAACAGTAAAAGCAACAACTTCATGATAAACGTCGCTTGCCAATTAGTGTCGGTTCAATGTTGTTCAAGATGCAGTCGTTAAAAAAAAAAAAAAAAAAAAACAAAGAGTAAGTAAAAACTCATACTGATCTTTCGCATGTCTCTGTGAAAGTTAGCTTTTTGATTCTAAATAAGATTGACCTTGTCAGGTGAGAATGTAAATGTTTTAGCTTTATTATTATAGAGATAAGAATTAAAAATTGAAATTACCATAAAAAAAAAATTAAACAAAAACCAGATCAATTCTAATGAGACAAATATTAAGTGAATATTGCAACTTAAATTGCATTTCAATGTTAGCAATTTTACAAGAACTACAATATATGATTTAATTTTTAATTATTTTATGTAAGAAAGAGTTGACAAGGTTTTGGAAACTCAAAGAACAAATAAAGAGATTGAGGATCAATCAATTGTCATACATAACACACGTCGACAAAAAAAATATATATTTTTTTTGTTTTTTTTTTTTTTTTTTAAAAACTATATTTTTATTTGCAACTCTCCCAAAGGGAGAACCAGCGAATTTTATGAGTTGAGAATGACATGTTACTTAAGAGTTATATTTAAATATATTATTGATTGAAGAACATCGCTTAGTCTTCCGGTGATCTGAAAGGGAGATCCAGGGGATGGTAACGCATTAACCTACGAGTGTGCAAGCTATTGTCCAACAAGTTGACAGCTAGGTGATTTTCATGTGAATCAAGTCGAAGAACATGTTTCTTACTGCGGTTCACAATTTCCTCATTTACAGTTAACACCTGCAAGTCTCTGTGGATGACTGAGTTGCGGACATACCATTCAGCGTTGACAAGTCTCCTTAAAACTTTGGACTGAAAACTTTGAATGAATTTTGCATTTGATTTTGAAGTTGTGCCCCAAAGTTCAATGCCATAAGTCCATACTGGTTTGAGGATGGTTTTGTAAAGAAGGAGCTTGTTGTTTGTGCTTAATTTTGAATTGTGCCTCAAGAGCCAGCTCATCCTGATTAGTTTGAGGTTCAGTTGTTTCCTTTTGATTTTGATGTGGGGTCTCCAGGTCAAACGCCTATCAAGTGTCAAACCAAGGTACTTCGCTGAAGTGAAAGTAGGTATGTTATTTCCATTTAGTTGAACCGGGGGACAGGATGTGTGTCTCAGAGTGAAGGTGACATGAGAAGATTTATCTGCGTTGGCACCAATATTCCACCTTTTAAGCCAAGGCTCAATAATGTTTAACTGATTCTGCAAAATTGATGAGGCAGTGGTTGGGTCAGGGTGAGACGCCAGAAGAGCTGTGTCATCAGCATATGTAGCTAACATCAGGTTATCATCACTTAGAATCGGTAGGTCAGCGGTATAAAGCGTATAAAGTATTGGCCCTAGCACACTGCCTTGTGGCACTCCAGCTCTGATTTGTTTTATGTCCGATTCTGTACCATCACATGTGACATAGAAAGTTCTCTTGTCATGGTATATATATATTCTATATTTTTTGTTGTTTATTTTTCTCTGACCTAATGCATAAGTTGCTTGTTTCGACTCATGAACTTCAACTTCATCATTACTTAAATTCCAACAACAGTCCCCTCTCATAATTCTGAAACTTTCAAATATTTAAAAGGATTCTTTACGAAATCATCTATTGCTAAAGTAAAAGAAGGTATTTTCGTCGGATCACAAATTTAATTTAACAGTATTGAATTAACAGAATCACTCAATACTAAAGAAAAACAAGTTTCAGTTCGATAGGACAAAAAATAAAAAAAATTTTCTAATAAGAATATGAATTTTAATGAGGGATTTGTATGGGAGGTACCCCCTCCTTAGTGGTCCGATTTGGGTGGTTCCGTTGAAATTGTGCGCCTGTCTTCTTTTTTTTTCTAATAAGAACATGAATTCAAATGGGTGGTTTGTATGGGAGATACCCCACCTAGTGGTCCGATTCGGCTGGTTCTGCGTATGGTATAATAAAAAGAAAGGTTCGTGCAAAATTTCAGCTCTCTAGCTCAAAAACTGAGGGACTAGTTTCCATACATACAGATGGACAGACGGACATGGCTTAATCCATTCGTCTAATCGAGCTGATCAAGAATGTATATACTTTATGTGTTTTTTTTTTTTTTGTCTCCTTGCACTCGCACCTTCAGCTACTCTATATGTTTGTCTGGCCAGGGGTTAGAATTGTCGAAACATCTTCTAATACCCAAGGAACACATGTATAAAATCAGCTTTCAGCTTTTATTAAAGTTTAAGGGTCTCTGGCAAGGGGTGGCCACGACATTTAATGTCTGGCAAAGGATGACATTATTTGTAGTCTTAAATTCCATAGAAAATATAAAAAAAAAAAGATTAGACTTTATTAGTTGCTCAATTTAAGTTGCTATTTTATACACCTTTCCTTTCATAAAAGCCCATCGTTCCCACATGTGTTAGAATCATGCACTGAGAAATTTTTAACTTTTATAAAAAATAAAAGAAATTCTGGCATTCATGGACTTTTGCTCTATTTATGTGGGCAGCAATTTTTTGTACATGAAATTAATAAAGTTTTTGAATTTTTCTAGTTGACTTATAGGACTTCAATGAACAATGATGATATGATAATCAATCTTCTCCATAATGACAAATATTCAATTAAAAAATCTAAAATATTATAATTGAGTTTGACTAAATCAATTCGCCTCATCGTAGGCTTTTGATTTGTTTAGTCATAGATCACTTTTTGAAAGGCAACAAGTTTATTGTTAGATGATGAGATCCTATTGTCTAGAAATCCATATCACTTAAGGGAAATATAAAAAAATGTTTGATCAAATAAATACAACAATTTAATCCATTATCTATTGCCATAAGAGTTTTATTGTGTAAACAAAAAATTAAGTTTATAATTTTATATCTTCCAACTCCAAATTTTTTTGTGGTGCATCTGCAAACGATTTTTTACGCCACAATTTTAGATTGAAGATTCAATTAATTGAATGTAAACAATACAAACGGCAACAGCAAAAACAACAACAACAACAACAACATCAATAAACAAAATATGTTGGTTGCTAGTTTCTCACTCAAGGGGATTTTAATGATACTAATTCGGGTTGCTTTTATATTCGATTTGGTATTTACATAATTAAAGTCATAGGCATTTCTAAGTTTGAAGAATATCTCTTATGCTTGTAAAATATTCATAAATCTAAGCATTTTAAATAATGATACACATTTGTATGTATCAGAACACTATAATCTAGTTAGGTCTGATCAATTGATTACCCTACATAATTTTAATGACTAAAATTATTATTAGTTTCTTAATCACCAAAATGCCTGAACAGTTTAAATTACTATACTCCAGAGTACATTATTAAACATCTGATATTTCAACTCGGCCCTGTCTCACATCTTTACACCCACCGGCTTTAAGGAGTTAAAGAACGTCAATCCCATGCTTTAAAAAGCCGGTTACCCATCAACTAAACAAGACAGGTATACGGGATATACATGGGACACAACACCTTCTAAATGGATCAGTCCGTACACCATTCCTCATTCTCAATCTATTTGTAAACCATCTTCAGGACTCCTGCCAATACTTAGAGAGCATTAGCGCCTTCCTTCTTTGTTTCCCAAGTCCCATCTCAATTGCTAATTTCCATGTTATTTTAAGCACTGCATTGATTTTTTGAAAGACTTGCATTACGTTTAAAACAGATTACTCGCTGAACCACTATACTTGTGACTTATAGCGAATAGATGTCTGTCGCACCAACCATTGCTAATGGAAAATTTTGATTTTTCGTCTGTTCCTTTTGGGGTTTTCAAATTTTCTTTTTTCTTAAAGCACCACCAGGATTGACGCGAACAAAACCAAGCCATTCTCGATCTTTTACCAGACTAATCAAAAGAAATAGATTTTTATATAAACACTTACAGTTAAGATATATTGTACACCCAAAATTAGAAGAGTAGTAGCTGCCACAATCTACGACTCTATGATGAGATCTATGAGCATTTATGGTTGATTAGAATAGAGAATTACAATGTAAACTAAGTCAATATTATATGAAGAGTATTTTTTTTTAAAGGTTCTAATGGTTTCAGGTTTAAAAAAAATATTGCCCTTGCATATTCCCAAGCTTGGACAGACAGGATTGTGGCAATACATACATACTATGTATAAACTGTTTATATGAATTGTGAGCTCTGCCAAAATCGATACAGAGTGGCCTCTAGGTGTTTCATGGTTGCTCTTAACTGTTTCAGTTCTTAGCAATACCAGATGTGGCCACAGATGTTTATGTCGACACATAAAAGATAAATAAGTTTATTCTACCGATATTTATGGATATTTTCAGCTCGCCTACGGAACTGAGGAGAGATCCCAAGGAGTTTTAAGAATGGACTTATTTTGTGATATTCAGTAGATTGTTAAGATGTTAATACAACTTACATAATATTTTTTTTTTTTTTTTAATAACATATTTTGAATTATTTGGCTTTTTTTTTTGTTTTTTTTTTTGTAATTTAATGGTGTAACGCATGATGATATTGAGATCACAATTGAAACACGCATAAAACAAAAAAAAGAAACACGGGACGCCCGAAAAAATATTTTGTATGTTTGATTGTTTTTGTTTTTTTTTTTTACACTTCTCTTTTCCTTCTTCAGCTTTTGTTTTTCATTATTTTTCTTGTTTTTTTTTTCTTTGTTTTGTTTTGTTTTGTTTTAATGGCTTCAAACACAAAAAATGCTGCCAAAACAAACGCCCGCCACGGTGTATTAGTGCGTAATTCAGCCATACAATGGGCCCGGGGTCCCAGTCCCAATATGGTTTCATCATTGTTGCTTGCTTGCTTGGATGGTTGGTTGTTTTGTTGGTTGGTTGGTTGATTGGTTGTTTTTGAGGGCGAAAGAGTAGAGAACTAAGCAGGAAATCAGGGGGTGTTTACAAATAGGAAGGGCGGGAAGGGAAAAGTATGAGAATGAAATAAAAGAGGGGATGAATGGAATGGTGAAGATGGAAGAAAACAGCGTGAAAGGCAAAAAACAAAATTCATTTCATTTCAAAATTTAATAATTTCATTATTATTTATGAGTAAAAATATGCATGTGTGCATATGTAGTATGACTATTTAAAATTGGGGAATCAAAAATGTAAAAAAAAAGTATCCAGAAAAAGTGTTTGTGGTAACTAAAAACTATTGTTAGTATTTCTATATACGTACATATGTATGTCCAATTGTTGCTCACTCACTCAGTCACTACTTTGTGCCATGTGATGTGAAAACATAATTAATAAATATAGTACTTACAACAATTTTCGGGAGTTTTGTAACAATACAAAATAATTATAGCAACATTTAAATTTGAATTTGAATAATAATTTCCATTGAACGGCAAAAGAAACATTCATTTGATTTTCTTTTGTGATATGCAACTACTAAATTAAGTACGATTAAACATGAGGGGGGCGTATGTTGTTTTTAAAAAAAAAAAAAAAACAAATAAAACAAGGAGATACTTGGTGGGGATGTTTGATATTTTTCATCTGTTATGTTATCTCTTATTTTACAGTTCCCCCTCCGGGAAATTCTTCTGAGTTTTATATCTTTATGTATAGAACTCATATTCCTGGAGGGAACATTATTTTCATTTATAATTTGTGATCCAGGTAATCCTCTATAAATTGGATTTCTTGGCTACTACATGAATGAAAACATAATGGGGCACCAACCCATGGACTTTTTGGGGTTCGAATTGGTAGTACCTTTCGGTACGAAGTCTGACCAGAGGCTTTTTCTGGTACCACGGGTGGTCAGGAGCCCACGGAACTTGTTCCGTCATTCAACTCTTACTATTAAACTACAAGTTTAACCTCCATACTCCACTATCTGTGCTGACGAAAATATCGCTTTACATAAATATTGTATATACTTAAATCTATAAACTTAATCAAAATCACGCACGGCAACAGCATAAGCTGTTCTGACTCCATATAAGTTCTGAAACCGATTAAAAAATTTCGAAAATCATAACAACTAAGAATCATCCATAAGGTCCCTCCTAATACAACATTACGCCAACATAATATTGTACTTCTCTGGATTCCAAAGCACAAAGAAACCCACATAAGCATCACGGTAACTTCTCTGATATAAACAAACTCTTTAAAAACAACCTAAGATTAATAAGACTCAATAGACATCATCATCAACCTGGTGCAAACACTCAATACAAAAAAAAAAAACAAACAGCAAACCAATTTACCAAATCCATAGCCCAATAATACCAAACATCAAGAATCAATCAAACAAAAATAATAAAACTACATTTAGGTCAGGTAAACATCGCACATCAACATTACCTGGATACAACCAAATTCATAACAAATGCCTTTGCCTAAGGCAAATTATCGTATAAATTAAAATAGATCACATATTGAATATACTCATGCCCTAAATATGCAGTCCAAAATCCTTTCATGTATCAACATCACTGAACTATTTATTATCAGATCCATACCAAAATAACATAAAAAGTACTATAAAATTCCTTTAGTCCAGGGAATAAAGCGAAGAAATAGGTCAATCTGCGGAGTAATTAGGGAAAAGCTGAATTTTGGCATAGACCTTTCTTTTGTAGTTCAAAATAATACCCCAAAAGACCCACCTGATATATGTGGCAGCATAAAATTTTCTACAAATTCGGTCTTATATGGAGAAAGAGAGAGAGAAAGAGGTAGAGCGCGAAAAGTGAGAAGTAAAATTAGTTAATGGCAGTTACTTTTACACATTTTGGTATGTAGAAGGCAAATGGGTGAATAGAAAATTATGAAAAAAATATCAAATATTCCTTAGATTGTTAACAAAAGATCCCAGAAGTTATTTTAGCAAAACATAATATAGGTGAGATAATAAAATAATAGAAGCGAGAACTACCTGCATACAATTATACTCAACTAGCGTTACCTGGCGTGCCTTGCTACACGCCCTATGCGCTAAATGAAAAAATGTTTAAAAAATGACATAAAACTATCTATATTTGGACAATAGCGCTACCTACCGGATCTAAACGTAGCAAATAACCTGACTAGTAACTCCATGAGTACCACAAAAAAAAAAAAATCATCAAATTTGGTCCAGCCGTTCTCGAGTTTTGCGGGGTCATACTATTTTTTGGGTTCATTTTTATATATATAGATGATCTATTCACGATTTGTTGAACATAACATAAAGAAAAAATATAATTTCTGTTAAATTTTCTTCTAAATTAGTACTTGTTTTTTATATTAGTACATTTGCTCAGACATATTTTCTACCAATTTGTGAACATGGGTTCTGGGAATATTGCTCCATTTATGGTGCATTCTACCGCCAAAGTAAATCATCCTTAGTGAGCGCTTTATTGAATTTTGAATGCCATCCCTTCTCCAATGGACGTAGATTTTACATCGTATTGAGGTCTGGACTTTAGGTCGGCTACTACTTCACAAAAATGATGACTCTGACATCTAATTAATAAAAATAATCCCATTCCATACATACATACTTGTGAGTAAACCACTATGACATACCTAAGTTGTACCAGCTGACCAAGCATTGTTTGGGTAAAACGGAATCAGACACTTAAAGTGTCGAAATTTCAGTTTGACAAAAAAGTTTTTCTAACAAGAAAAATAATCGTATTGAAATTTAGACGCTATAAGTTTTTGACCTATGCCTACTATCTTGTAAATTTCAAGACCCTATCATATAGCTCCCATACAAACTCAGAGTCAAATTCATGTTTTTCTTAGAAAAACTATTTTTCTTTCGTATTATCGAACTGATATTTCGATAGTATATATGTCAGACTCATATTCACCAATGATTTAAATTTCAAGACCCTAGGATTACTGGATGGGACAAACCCAAAATGAAATTCATGTTCTTATTAGAAAAACTCTTTTGTTTTTTGTCCTATCGAACTGAAACTTGGATACTATCAGTTTCCAAGAAAGGCCCAGGACATTTGTCAGAACCAGCCGAATCGGACCCCTAGGGGTGTACCTCCCATACAAACCACCCATTTGAATTACGTCCCGTGAAGAGTATTTCATCTTCGGCATAGTCGAAGATAACCTTCTTTCTAGTTTTTTTTTTTTTATATCTCATAAACAGCAATAGCTAGAGAGTTGAAATTTTCACAGAATGTGTAGTTCTATCCGGGCATCAGCAACAAATATTTTCAAAAACTTAAAAAGGTCCCCATACAAAAAACTTTTTGGTTTGTATGGCAGCTGTACAATCCAGTAATCCCATGATATTGAAATTTGGATGGTGCGTTACATTTGTTGTAATCAGTCAAATCGGACCACTAGGGAGAGTACCTCCCATACAAACCTCAATCTGGTACGGAACCCTCCGTCTGCGAGTCTGACTCGCACTTGGCCCATTTTTATTAAATTGTTTGTGTGCCTTTAATTCTAAAGATTTTTAGACTCAACTGTATGTGGAGTTACTCTAGGTAGGATTGGATAGGTTGAAATATGTTTCTAAATCGAATTGCTTACAAGCTAAGTTTTGCCACTTGGGTATTACCATTTCATGCTTGTAGTATATGTATTTGTTGTACAAGTATTTTGGTTTTTGTAAGAATTCAAAAGGATAAAAGGATTTTTTATTATTCAAGTTGTTGAAGTTGTTGGCAGACACTGCGCAAATATTCTTTATAACTTTACGCTTAAATTCATTTAGTGCTTCGCATTGTGAGTGTCTTTGGCATGTGACTAACTCAATGCTGCCAAAAAAAGTGGATAAACCACCCTTAGAATAAAGAGTAAGACCGACCTCAGACCATCAGACACGACCGATCGAACTACAAACTCTATTCAACAACAAAACAACATTTGGTGGACAATGCCTACTTTTCATTGAAATACATAAACGGGAAAAGAAAGTCACATGCATGCATTTATCTGCTTGTCGCCATTCAGACAACTCGGCATTCATTCATTTATTCAGTCAGTCAGTTAGTTTGTCATTTTGGGTGCACTACGATGCTTGCTCACCTCTTTCATTCTCCTAATATCCTGCCTGCCTACCAGACTTTCTGCCTATGCTGCCAATGCCAATTTGTTTGCCTCTCTGGCTGCCGGACTGAATGCCAGTTTACCTTGCTCCTCACTCAGGAAGGGTAATCAATCGGGGTGAAAGCGATTGCGTCACCGATAGCGACAATTGCGGCGTTACCAATACGCCCCAGTCTTAGTTTCCTTAGTACACCACCCTACACCCGAATCGCACTCTCTTCCTCTCTCCGGGCCTCTTTCATTCTTTTTGTGAGTTGTTCATAAGGTCATTGCTGCTGCTGCTACTGCATCGCTATGGATCGAATTGGAATTGGTTTGATTTGAGTTGGTGAATGTATAAAATATGCAGCATTTGCGTTTCTAATCAACGAAAATTGGCAAATGCTTGTGCATTTTGTCAGGCTCTGACTTAGGCTCGCTTGCGGGAGTTTAACCTTTAACCCTGATACGTGCTCGTTATGCGTTAAGTGAGAAATAAGCAATGTGACGGTTGCGACAATGGCAACGACCCGCGTTTCTTATAATTTTTAGTGTGTCGTGGTTAGTTTCCGTGTATGGGACACTCTCACTCTCACCCTCATCTACGCCCTCACTCATGACCCGCAGCCGGTGCAATATAACAACCCTTGAATAATAAAAGACCCAAAGAACTTTCAATCAACCCCCTTTCTTTCGTGTTTATTGTTTTTTCTTTTCTTTTTGTTGTCTCTTCTCTGTTCCTTCCTTGTTTTTCATTCGATTCTTCCTTTCTTCCTTCCTTGCATAATCAGTCGATTTTCGCAATAAAATGTCGTTAGACCAACACCGGCTCCATGAGAATCGCCCACGCAGTATTGCATGCCTCATGGCCAAAGCACATGGTGAGCAAGCAAGTTGCCACAACATTACGTAAAAGTAGTAAAATACTTTGATAAGCGTTTAGTGAAAGACAATATATATATATATTGTATCTAAATGTTTCCCATCAAAAGGCAAAGGCAAGATGAGGCCTCTATCATTTCAATTTCGTCTAGACAACTTATTTTATTGGCAAAGCATTTAATCTGCAACATTGTAAATCAACAAGCTCAGTTATACTAAACTAAGCAAATGAATCTAGATATAAATTTTGTAGAAATGTATTCGTACTCCTCTCCTTGTACATATATGAAAAGTATCTAGGTTCGGTCTGGTCTGTCAATGCTATACGTCTTTCAATGTTAAATAAGAAAATTGTCGCATAAATTTGTTATAAAGTTGTTAAGTTGCCAAAATCATTTTATCTAGATACAATAAAATGTATCTTGTACACTTAAGATGACATAGCAAAGCGAAATATTGCTTTCAAGTAAACTAAAAGAAAAATATTGAAAACATTAAAAATAATCAATTTTTACACAAAGTCGCTAAAGCACTACATAAATGCTGTACAGCCGAATCGGACCACAAGGAACACGAAAGAGTCACTTCAGACAAACCCAAATTCTAATTAATGTTTTTTATTACAGAAAGTTTTTTGTTTTTTTTTTTGCATGATGGAAATGAAATTTAGATAATATAAGTCTTTGACCTATATCCACCAATCATGTAAATTTCAAGACCCTAGGATTATAGCTCTCATACAAATATTTCGGCCTCAATGTAGAAATGCTATATGAATACTGACTCTACACTTAGCATAAGTGCAATCAATCAATCTTATTAGAAAAACCTTTTTTATTTATTGCATGATTGAATTGAAATTTAGAGATTTATTTATGTCTTTGACTCATATCTACCAACCATGTAAATTTCAAGACTCTAGAATTACTGGATCATATAGCTGCCACACAAACCCCAATTCAAATTCCAGTTCTTATTAGGAAAACTATTTTATTTCTTGCATGATTGAATTAAAATTTAGATATTATAAGTTTTTGACTTATATCCACCAATCATGTAAATGTCAAGATTCTAGGATTACTGGATCATATAGCTCCCACACGAACTCAAATTCTAATTCCAGTTCTTATTAGGAAAAGTTTTTTATTTCTTGTATGATTAGATTGAAATTTAGACATTTTGAGTCCTTGGCTTATGTCCACCAACCATATAAATTTCAAGATTCTAGGATTACTGGAACATATAGCTGCCAAACAAACCCCAATTCAAATTCCAGTTCTTATTAGGAAAACTATTTTATTTCTTCCATGATTGGATTGAAATTTAGACATTATAAGTTTCTGACTTATATCCACCAATCATGTAAATGTCAAGACCCTAAGATTAATGGATCATATAGCTCCCATACAAAGATTTAGTCCTCAATGTAGAAATGCTGTATGAATACTGAGTTTACCCTAAGCATAAGTCCAATCAATAATGAAATATTTCTATATGCTAAAATACGCGTGGGCAGGGATTTTCTAGAGTTTCTTTTTCTATCAATAACTTTGGGTCTTAAACTTTACCAGTAGCATAGTTCAAAGGTAATCAAAAGTGTGAAAAGTTGTTGTACATCTAAAATGCAGAGTGTCTCCAAAAAAAAAAAATAAAAATGGCCCTGCCATGGTTACAATTCTCTTAGATTATTAATAATTTTTAGCCTACTTTTCTAGATGAATGTAATGAAAATGTAAATACTTACCAGATTTTCAGGTGATATCTAGCAAACTGTGACAAATACAGTATTATTATATTATTTATCGTTGGGGCTCCTGAAATAGAAATTGAAACAAAATAAGAATCAATGCTGATACTGATGAAATAATGTACTTTAAATTAACTTTCATTGAGTTTATGCTATTGTACTTGGTGTCGTTTTAATGCATCATTATGAACTTGACCCTGCCTCTTCACAGGATAGACAAAATTATGTCAAAATCTTTTGATCTAACAACAATAGATAGAGAAAATAGATATGAGTATAGACTATTGTATTTATAATATATATCTACATATGTATATACATGAATGTAGGTAAACATAAAGATATGAACGAATGAACACTTGTAACATTAAATGTATCTATAATGTTGTCATGTTTACATAAAAGGTGCAAAATCGGTCACGCACTTTGTGTTGTATCTAACAGAGAGTGTAGTCACATCAGGCACATACATACAATATCAAATAACAGATGTAAAGTCAAGGGAAATATGAAGACGGACAGACGTCCTCATTCATATCCACGGACATGGACATGAACGTGGGCCAACTTTGTAAAAAGCTTTACAAATACTACAAAGTATTGCGACTCTGGACTCTCGATTTCCGTTTGTTGTTTCGCGTTGGGTAATAAACACCTTAATTTAACCTCTTGTTATTTTTCTTTCTTTTCTCTGTTGCTGTTTCTATTGTTGTTGTTGTTGTTGTTATAAACAAAACAAACAAATTTTTATCCAAAGATCATGCAAAGTGTTGAATGACATAAACAATATTATGGAACCATTGAACCCCGAAAGTTCAGCACTTGGCGTAAACGCAACATTGTATTGGGGAATACACAAACACTTAATGAGCCCCGGATGCAGTTGTGGATTGAATTTGGTTGAGTTGTTTGGTGTTTGCTGTTGTTGGAATATCATGTGGATTTGTGTTAAATATGCGACTGAGGCTAATTTGTCTTAATCAATATTATTAAGGGCCAAGCCCATTTTGTTTTTTTTTTTTTTTTTTTGTTTTACTTTTCCATAGGCGTTATTTTTTTCTCTCGTTCTCTTGTTTAGTTTACAATTGTATCTTATGTTAAGAGATATAATAAATAACCTTACATGAATATGATTGATTGCAAAAGTATCTTAAGACACTCCGTATTCCATTAAGCAACCCAAAGCAGCTAAGAAATAAATAAATAAGTCAAGCAGAAACAAGCTTAGGATTATCATTGAAATTTTGTTTGGTAACTTCTCAGTTATCAGATTCTTTAGGGAAATTGACCCCTTTGGCTGTTAACAAAATGTAAAGTACTAATACAAAATCCTTAATGAATGAATCCTTTCGAAGTACACGGATTCTTATGCTAGACAGAACTTAAAGAATACAGAAGAACTTTAGATGAAAATTATTTACTACATATATCTTAAAAACCCCCAACATATCATTTAGGTAAAGACAGCATAAAATGCATCCTCATTTGTATCCTTCGAAAGTATACGAGTACATGTATATTCTTACAAGCTATTTATATGAAGAAGTCATTGGGATTAAATCGATGCCACCTAAAGAACGAATAGACCTTTGCTTTAAGGTTAAGGTTTACATATCCAAGAATATTATTCTAAATTATTATTTTCACCAAACATAAAATTCTCTTCAACATGAAACAACTTTAAGTAAACTTCCATGACGCCATTCGTGTTCCGAAAACGTCAAATATTGAGTTGAGGAAAAAGAAATCCATTATTTTGTTGTTAGTCAAATTTAATATGTATGAGTTCTTCATTGGCTGATTAATTTGTGAGACAGATCGTATCGTGTTGAACATGGAAGTCGTCAATAAGCAAAAAAATTCGGTATATTTAAAATTTTTTTTTTTTTTTTTTTGATAGAGGCGAAATTTCAAGAAAGGCGCCTGAAATTGTGTACCATGTTAATGGCCCTAATACTATCTCAGCCAACTATGACAACTTTGATTTCGACGGTTCCGTACCGGAAATTTCAATGTGACAGGAAAACTTTGTCCAGGTAGATCCATCGTTAAAAAATGCAATAATATCTTAGAAATGACTCAAACATCAAAGACCCTAACATTAACAATAAAACATTTTGAAACCACTTATGAAAAGTTAGATTTAAAAAGAAGCTCGATATGTGGCGCCACACGATATCTGAGAGATCACGCACGATATTGTTGTGCGAACACGATGTTGGCCAAAGCGCAGTGAAACAGCTCAAAATGATTTTAGGGCTAAGGGCCAGAAATGCTTTCTGTGCAATTGATGGGACTGAAAAAGGAATCATCTAAAATGAGCTGCTTCCATATGGTCAAACACTGAACTCGGACCTCTACTGTCAACAAATGGACCGTTTGAAGCTAGCGATCTCCCAAATCAACCAGAATTGGTCAATGGGAAAGGCGTTGTGTTACACCAGGACAAAGCCAAACCGCACACATGTTAATAATAACTTGCCGGAAATTCAGGGAGCTGGATTGGGATTGGATTGTTTTAATGCATCCACCGTACAGTTCAGATCTGGCGTCAAGCAACTATCACCTTTCTTATACTCCTCACGCAGTGAATAATATTATATTATAAGTTTATTATCATGAAGTTTGTAACAGTCAGAAGGAGACATCGGAGACAACATAAAGTATATAAGTATATTTTTCTTCTGCTCGATGAGACGTGTTGATTAAGCCATGTCCGTCTCTCCGTTTGTATGCATGCAAACTAGTCCCTCAGTTTTTGAGCTAGAAAGATTTCTTTCTACCAGAAGCTGTACCTTTGTCGGAATTAGCCGAATCAAACCTCTAGGAAGTGTCAAATTCATGTTATTAATAGAAAAACTTTCTAGTTTTTTGCATGACGTGTTGATTAAGCCATGTGCGTCTCTCCGTTTGTATGCATGCAAACTAGTCCCTCAGTTTTTGAGCTAGAAAGATTTCTTTCTACCAGAAGCTGTACCTTTGTCGGAATTAGCCGAATCAAACCTCTAGGAAGTGTCAAATTCATGTTATTAATAGAAAAACTTTCTAGTTTTTTGCATGACGTGTTGATTAAGCCATGTCCGTCTCTCCGTTTGTATGCATGCAAACTAGTCCCTCAGTTTTTGAGCTAGAAAGATTTCTTTCTACCAGAAGCTGTACCTTTGTCGGAATTAGCCGAATCAAACCTCTAGGAAGTGTCAAATTCATGTTATTAATAGAAAAACTTTCTAGTTTTTTGCATGACGTGTTGATTAAGCCATGTGCGTCTCTCCGTTTGTATGCATGCAAACTAGTCCCTCAGTTTTTGAGCTAGAAAGATTTCTTTCTACCAGAAGCTGTACCTTTGTCGGAATCAGCCTCTAGGAAGTGTCAAATTCATGTTCTTAATAGAAAAACTTTCTAGTTTTTTGCATGATCGAAATGAATTTTGGACACTATAAGTTTCTAATTCATATTCACTAACCATGTATATTTGAAGAGCTTAGGATTGGATCTGGATCGTATTGTTCCCTACTCACCCGAATTCAAATTCTTTTTCTTATTTGAAAAACTGTTTTGTTTTTTGTATTATCGAACTGAAATTTGGATAGTGCATTTTCTGGAGGTGCATGAAGAGTAGGACAACTGCGGTATAGCCAAAGGTAATTGTTTCTCATTGGAAAATTTTCTTGGTAATAAAAAAAAAAAAAAAAATATTTCAATGGAAGTCTGCGAAAACCGTTTGGCCGAGTTTTTCAGCAGCAAGGATTGACAACAAGTCATTGCATAAAACGGGACACATTTCACATATGTAAATCGGAAAATCCATACAATATGAAATAATGTTTCAAATTAGAGTACAAATAATGGATTTCTTTTTCTCCAACCCAATATTTCCTTAGAATGTAATTGTCTTTAAGTATCTCACACACGTGGTACTTTACTATGGTAAACTAAGAGTAAACTAGAACTGAAAGATCTTCATGGTCAATGACATGGGAGAGTAATTTTACGTTTCCATTCCATGTGGATTCTTTTGGAAATTCTTATATTTTGATATTTCTTTTTTTTTTTTGGGTTTTTTGTTTTGTTTTTAATGTTCATAAATTACAATCGCGTGAGAGTCCAAAAATTTGTCTTGAACCAATGAAACGGGCAATAAACCTTTAAAATTTATGCGAATTTTGCCAATAAAAGTCGCAAGTGTGTACTGCAGAATATAATCTTTTATATTTCTCCTTGTTGTTTTCATTCCTTTTATTTCATTTTATTTTATTTATTTATTTTTGGGATGGCATGGCATGATGTATTTAACTGGTAGTAATTCAAGTCGCAGGTAGTTTTTACTTAAGTTTTTAGCAAGAAGAAACAAACAAATTTCAATATTTTATGTTGGTTGGTTGTCGGCTTTTCAGTTTTTTATTGTATTGCATTTATCTTGTTTTCTTCTTTTAGAAGATTTACTTTTCAGAACTTTAGAATTTCTTTACTTTGAAAAGTAAATCAAGAGCTTAGTTAGTTAGACTAGACAATTGTAGAAAGATCTTCTTTTGCAATATTCAAAGAAGAGATGAAAACGATAAATAAATAAGAATCATTCATCATCATTTTACATTTACTTATTGTATATTGTAATAAAACTTAATATAGAAGAAGTTAAATTACCAAGTAAAATTTTCTATTTCATTCATTCGAATTTTCTCACATTTCACTTGATTGCTTTATTTTAATTTGTGAAACTTTTGCTTGGATTTCTTTTCAAAGTTATTATTATTATTATATACTCATACACATAATGAGTTCACTCCAGACAGCATTAAATTGAATGTTGACTCAAATTACAACAATATTTATGCTACTCGCATTTGTAACGTGCTTTTTTCTTAGTCTCAAATTGAAAGTTGACTAAAAGATCATTAAAATATCAGACAAGCCTTATAACTAAAAGAAGAAAAAACAAAAAAAAATATTACTATAAAATCATTGAAAAACAAAAAAAAAATGGTTAAACAGCAGAAAAAAAAAATAAATTGGTTTTGTCTACCAAAAAAATAAAAAAAAAAGAAACACGAGAAATTAAAAACAAAAAAAAAAAAAGAAAAGAAACCCTAAAGCTTTAAATACCCTTTAGCTGTATGTACATACAAACATTTCTATACACTTCATAATACTGTTGTATTTAATATAATATAGTTAATGATCACTTGAATCCAATGTTCGTAACGCATAGACATCCCAAAGTTTTTGTTAACGACAAGTGGGAAAATTTAAAATTTTGCACATGGTACTTTTTGAGCAAAGCGTATAAGTACAGATTATTGGCAATAAATATTATGATGCCTCATTACTAGAGGACATAGCTTCCTTCATAGAAAATTTTATTTATGTACCTCTGACACCGAGTAGGTTAGGTTAGATTACACAGGACGCTCTCGAGTTTACGCGATTTCAGCCAAATGTTATACGGAACATTCTGATGCCTGATTATAAGAAAAGAAGGAGAGGGAATAGGGTTAATCAAAGAAAATGGAGCAATACGTCTCGCCTAAAATCAACCTGAAGAATCCACGAAAGCAGGCAAGTCATCTAGTGTAACGTTTTGTCAAACTGCCTAAATCCGGTTTCACAAGAAAACGGGTTCTTCTTTCTACCAACAAGAGCAGAGCAATCACAAATGAGGTGTGGACTGCTCTTTGATTATTCCTCATCTTGACAACTACACCTGAAGACTTGATGCGGAATGTGCAACTTTTGGACAGAGCCCTGTTAAGACTTCCGTCATCGTCCCAATACTTTATTTTTTAATCTGTAGGTCTGTGAATATCAGCAACTGCTAGAGAAAGAAGTAGTGCCAATTCCTTTCTAACACACTCATCCGCTATCTATTTACATGAAACCCCAGAATGACCAGGCTCCGAGATTAACGAGATTGATTACTATCGTGATTGGTTAAGATCCCCCATCGCTCTTAATGCTATGGCTGCCAACATAAAATCGCTAAGCTTCTAGGGGTCACCCTCACCGAGTATGTTACCCCAAGTTATTTAAAACACACTTCATAAGTGTAAATTATATTCTTCTGAATTGTTTATTTTACTGTCTAATTTAAATCATCTCTTCTTGTAAGTCAACTTTAGTGTATGGAAGCTTAATGAGATCAAAGTTACATTTTCTTTTTCTAAATTTCTCATAGCCCTCCTACTGTTTAATAACCTCCTACTTTTTAAAATATGTAATATGTTTTCATAACCAATGTATGATATGCCTTTTATATACATATGTACAATATATGTAATAGTCGTGGGACTTTTACTTGTTAGGATTATGATGATGGTGCAATTAATCTAAGAAAAATTTCAAGCCACCAATTTCACACATTACAAATCGGATATTGGTAGGGCATTAGACTACAAAGAAGATATCATGAGATCGTTATTTGGGATATAAGGAGTACCTATGTATATTGTTACTTGACATCGATTACTTTGAAAACGATTAAAAGGAGTCGTCATTAATAAAATACTCCTAGATCCCTATCCATATTCAAAGGGTCATATCTTTTGTAGATATTTGTATGGACACACGTCTCACAAACAAGATTTAACAGAGCTGATATTGTTCACAGAACTTATAGATTATTGATTAGGCAAAAATAAATTTTCATTAAATAATTGATCATCTGGTTATCAGATTGCATTATAAAAACTTAAAAACTTGGCGTAAGAACTAGAGCTAATAAACTTGTCACTGCGGCCTCAATGGAATCTATTACAGGAAAAATTTCCCGTCTAACTGAATAGATGCGATTATGTACATAGATGATCAAATGTCTTTATTAATTATATATTTGATTGATATCTTTCCCTTAGAAAGCTGATCAAAACAAATTAAACTGTATGTTACAAACATCATATGACATAAGGTCATACATAAGATAACATATTTTACACTTTTGTGAAGTGTATGAAAAAATATGTATTATACAAAATTATTTGTTATTGTTGAGTTCCAATATACAATACTTAAAACGATGGCCGCTTTAGCATGTTGTACTGATGATGTTCTTAAGTTTAATTCTTGTTTTTTTTTTTTTCTCTTTTTACCATGATTCTTCTTATGGAATATTTATTTGTTCATTGTAATTTCGTTTTACATATTTAAAACGAATAATAAGAACATAATGAAAAAGACTGGAAGCTTCTCTTGTTGTTGTTACTATTGTTGTTGTTGTTGCTTGGCCCCTGTCTGAAGCATTCAAAACTTGGAACATAAAATATTACGCATGCTGCCAGCACGCACTACAACAAAATCCACCACGTTTTACGTTAAACTTTTTGTGGCGCGATTTTGACCTTTTGCTGCTGTTGTTGTTTTATTCTTTTTTGTTTTCATTTTCAAAATATTGATGTGTTCTTTAAAATATTTTTCCATCTATTTACCACCTTCAACCTCTGCCCCTCTTTTCCACCCGATCTCTATATATAGTACCCTTCTTAAACAAATCATCTATGCTGAGTTGTTTAGTTTTTATATTTTCGTTTTGTTGTCTACTAAGGCAAAGTCAATTGTAAGTAAATGATAATAGATCATATAGAGCAGTCATAGATAATCAAATCAGAATGAATCTTAAATACACTCTAATTTCGATGATTTATATTCAGAGAGTTCTTAATCTCCAGTGGCATATGCAAATCCAAGGACAAGGACAGTAAATTTTATTAAATTACATAGGATAATTAATGCCAAGAACACTGTCATACACCGGGATCTATAGATCCCAATGATATGTAAGTTAAGAAAATCATTAGATTTAGCTGTCGGTATTCAGTATTATCCCAATTCCAATCTTGCTATAGCCTTAAGAGATGTTTGTGGGTAAAAACGTCTATAAAAAAACGTGACACCCAAACGACAATCTTTTTTTATACGGACTTTTTTAAGCGTTTTTAAAATAAAACGGTTTACAATTTAGACGAATACATTTTTTTTACACGAATTTCTTGATGTTGCACGAATTCGAAAAAAATTTAAATGCTGTTTTTTTCCAATGTTTTAAAGCAAATTCGTGAAACAAAATCCAATTAGGGAATTTCCCCAAAAAATGATTTATACGCTTTTTCTTTATCTCATTGTTCTTCAAATTGAATTTCGTGTTGAAATGCTCAATTCGAAGGCAGCAACATTTTTATTGCTCATTATTTTTTACTACAAATAAATGTAAAATTGTGTTAAATATTATATTTGAATCGATAAGCAATATTAATATAAATTCATTGTTATAAAAGCCGATAAAAAAAGATGTCTAAAGAAAATACTCCAAAGAGACAAACAATTTCTCTAGAGACTTAAATACAAATCTTAGTCTGTATAAAGAGAGGTGAAGGTACCATATCTATTGGCAAAGCGTTTGGATTAAACGAAGCGACTATAAGAACAATCAGAAAAAATGAGGATTTCTGGATCTAGCTCAGTTCCAAAGCATTTTCATGTAGTTGAAATCTGATCTTGGTGAAAACTGAAAAACATATGGTCTTCTGGATAGAAGATTTAGTAAAAAAAAAAAGAATACCTATCGATTGGAAAATTATGAAAGAAAAAATCACTTAGAATTTACAGCCGACTTAGGGAATTGGAGCCATCAACAATTTGTGGAAGCATGCAAAAGTTTACTATTCTGGATTGTATTACACATGCTTCTTTTGCCATCAAACAGTTGCTCCAATTCACCATCGACGAATTAATGCAAGAAAGCCCTTTGGATGAAGACGATTTGATTGATGTCATGAGAGTTAATGATTTTATGTTAGAAGTCGATAATGACGAAGTAGAAGGTGAAGTTAAGTTCTTAACAGTTGATTTAATTAGAGAAAACTTGAAATTTACTACAAACATGGAACAACACTTTCTTACTTATGATCATATCATGGACCGTGCCTTAAAATTTCAACGAAATTTTCAGTTTTGTGTAGCTGGATATCAAGAATTATATAAGGAACTTAAAAAACCAAAAAAATAACTGCTTATAAAAAGAAAAAAAAAACAACAACAACAGCCTCTAATAACAATAGAAATTCTTCATTTCAATCAAACCCGACAGTTGTGGAAGAATTTGATGTATCTTCAGGTGACGATGGTCCAGCCCATAATATTGTAATAATTATCAAGTAGCGATGAATAGTTGCGAAATCGATTTTTATTTCTTATTTACACTTAAATTTTTATATGATATACCTATTATTACTGCCAATTAAGTTTTTTTTTGTAACATTGGGTTGCTGGAAAAGTAACCATAATCCCGTCTTTGTAGAAATTCTGGGATTTCTGATCAAAAAACTGGCGCAATACCATTTTCAAGTCGCTTGCAGAATTCATTGTTACGCCATCAAGATAATTCTGCATGGAGCAAAATAAATGGTAATCAGATCGTGCTAGGTCCGAACTATATGGTGGGTGCATTAACACTTCCCAACCGAGTTACCTCAATTTTTGCTGACTCATCAAAGATGTGTGTGGTTTAGCGTTGTCGTGGTGGAAGACTATGCCTTTTCTGTTTACCAATTGTGGCCGTTTTTCCTTCAACGCTGCATTTAGTCTTGTTAGTTGTTGACAATAGAGTTTCGAATTTTTCGTTTCCCCAGGTGTGAGCAACTCATAATGCACAGGACCTTTGCAATCCCACCAAATGCACAGCAACAACTTCCTCGTAGTTAACGCCGGCTTTGCATGGTTTGGGCGGGCTGACATTGTTTAGACCATGACCTTTTTTTCACATTATTGTCGTAGGCTACCCATTTTTCATCGCCAGTTATTAATTTGGATAGAAAAGGTTGCAAATCATTACGTTTCATTAACATTTCGCAAATTGAAATGCGATCAATAAGATTTTTTTTCTATCAAATTGTGTGGTACCCAAACATCCAGTTTTTTTGCATACTCCGCCTTTTTTAAATGGTTTAAAACTATCGTATGGTGGATGCCAAGATCCTTAGCGATGTCACGAGTATTTATGTGCCGGTCATTCCCCACCTTTTCAATAATTTGTCAACTTTTTCGGTGCAAGGCTGGCTCACCAGACCGAGGCGCGTCTTTCAAATTGAAATTTCCCGAACGAAATCGCGCAAACCATTTTCGAACTGATCGTTCTGATAAAGTACCTTCTCCATGATGTGCGCAAATTTTTTTATAAGCTTTCGTTGCGGAATAATCCTTTTCATAGAAATACAATATATTGTAACGAATATTCCCTCTTTCGGCACTCAATTCCTTTAAGCAAAAACAGCAGATTTAATAATCACTTATTCATTGTTTTAGCAGCATGATTTTACCAAGGTTGCCAGCTTTTCATTGCTGTATAGCATTCCCAGATCGGATTAATACTTACTGAGAAGTTGCTTTTTAAATCTAGCAATTCAAATTTTCGGAAGTTACTTTTCCACCAACCCAATATATAGTTTTCCATCTTACATGATTTTTTCAAGTTTTGGAACATATTCCCAAATTTATCATATGTCGAATGTATGTTTTTACACGGTTTTCTAAGGAATGTATTCACTGTTATACAATACTACATATTGGGCGTACAAATAGAAAACCGCCGTTTTCCCATAGATGGCGCCAGCGCCGCTAATCGGTCGATAAGTACGATCAGAAACATTACATAGCCAGCTGAGGTATCGGTCAACAACTCTAAATAATCTCGCTTGTGTATTTTGACTGTGCTTTGTCCTGTTCGTTAGCGAAAATGGCAAAATTCGAGCCTACAAAGGGCCATTTGCGGGAAGTGTTGCTTTTTGCATATCATTCGAAAAAAAATGCTACTCAGGCGCATGATTGTAGAAACTTATGGTGAAAGCTATATTAGTGAAAGAACGTGTCGGGAATGGTTTCAAAAGTTTAAAAATGGCGAATATGGCGTGGAAGACAAGGAACGTCCCGGTCCCGTTAAAAAGTTCGAGGATGCAAAATTGAGACAAGTTCGACCGCAAAACCGAACATTCATGGCTCGAAGCTGATGCTGTGTATCTGGTGGGACCAGCTCGGTGTAGTGTACTATGAACTCTTAAAACCAGGGGAAACCATCACAGGAGCCCTCTATCGGACTCAAATAATACGTTTGAATCGAGCGTTGAAGGAAAAACGCCCGCAATACTCGGAAAGACACGACAAGGTGATACTTCTGCATGACAACGCTCGGCCACATGTTTCCAAGGTAGTGAAAACATACCTGGAAACTTTGAAATGGGACATCCTACCCCTCCCGCCGTACTCTCCAGACATCGCCCCTTCTGATTTTTATTTATTCAGATTGATGACGCATGAACTGGCAGGACACCACTTTCGTTCTTTCAAAGAAGCCAAAAACTGGATTGATTCGTGGATCGCGTCAAAAGACGAACAATTTTTCCGACGCTGAATTCAAAAGCTGCCAGAAAAATGGGAAAAAGTTGTGGCTAGTAATGGAAATTATTTGGAGATTGAGTATGTAACGAGTTTTTTATAATAAAGCCTCAAATTATGAAAAAAAAAAAACAGCGATTTTCTATTTGTACGCCCAATATATTTTTGAATATTTTGGTAATGTCAATAAATGTAGAAACTGCGCAGTTTTTTCTTATGTTTTTCATTGAACTTTGTTATTTACAAAATAAGTAAAAAATAATAATTTAAACTTCTCGACTTTTACTTGATGAAATAACTACACAAAATTTAATACACAACATATACAAAGTTTAAAGTACAGTAGAACTCCTGTTTAATAAAAATAAATATTGGGACTTGTTATATACCTAGATAATGTTATAGATGTTCTAATTTTGTATAAGGAAAAATCTGTTTTTGTGCTTGAAAAGCCTCTCACTGTTTACAGTGAGGAATTTGCTATAAATACATAAATTGTTTTTGGCTTATACTTAGTTAGTTCTTAGTTCTTCATAAAAGAGTCCAACTGTATCTTAGACTTACTTCTATTTGATTCTTTTTATTACAATATTTACTCGTAGTATTTGTAGTCTTGTATTGTACATATTCTGTTATTTTTTTTTTCCCCTCTTTTATTGTATCTCTGAAATCATTTTATTGAAGTCAGTTTGTGTTATGTTGTTGTTGTTGTTATTGTTGTTGTTATTGTTGCTGTTATGTATGTATGTATGTATACACAAATTGTATACAAAACACATGCTTGAATAAGTAGTAGTACTTGGAACTTTATTATTTCAATCTTATAGGCCTCTTTAGATACAATACATACATATATATCTTTTGTCTGTCTAATCATAATTACGTATTTCATTCAAGTGCGCGTTTTTATTTTGTTATTTTTTGATTTATATATGTAGATATTTTTGATTCTCACGTTTTCTACTGTCTGCATAATAAATTTTTTGCTGTTTTGTCTCTTTGAAAATATTGTAAAAATGTAAATGTGTTTTGTATGCGATAATTTTGGATCTAATTACCATTTCAGTAATGAAAACCTTTGGGTGGCATATTTGTTTACTGACTGACGACTGAGTATTCAAAAACAATCTGAAATATGTACGCAATGATTGGTGATTGGATTTTTTTTTTTAATGTAAGCCAAATGAGTATTTAAAATCGTGATTGGCACTACAATGAACCTAAGATGTGAAGAAGCAGACAAAACATGGTTAACCAACATCGAAGAAGCCAAAGACCATGAAGTCGGTTGATCGCCACAGTTGTTTTTGATTGCAATTGATTTAAATCACATCGATTACCTTGCTTTGAAGTGAATGATTATTTTCATGGTCGATATTAAAGATTTATACTAGTACCATATATTTTCTATAATATGTATTATATAATAAACCATTAGGCTCCAGAATCAATATTTAGAAGAGTCAAAACATCAAATTGAAAGAGGGTTCTGGAGTGCATACTATATATTATTCCTTTAGTTCCGATTGGAGCTCATGGCCAAGACAAAATCAGATATTCTTTAGTCTTTGAGTTCGTTAATTCAAGTTTTATCAGAAGGAACTAAAACTTCTGCTTTTTATGGGTCAATTAAAAACCTTATTGGAGACAAGCATAAGTTGATGATTGTTTTGAAGTTGTCACAGAAAACCAGAAAAAAAGAAGCTCTTCACAGTTCTCGTTTTTACCTAAGCTCCTGGAATTGAGCATACAGAAATATAACATTTCATTATTGAGACCAAAATATTTGTATGGGAAGTACCCTTCTTAGTAGACCAATGGTCTTTACATTTATATGGTTGGTGAATATACATAGGTCAGATACTTATCGTATAAAAATTTCAGTTCAATAATACAGAAACCAAAAAAAATATTTCTTATAAAATCATGAATTTGAATCTGGGTTTTTGTATGGGAGCTATGCGATCCAGTAATCCTTGGATCTTGAAATTAACATGGTTGGTGAATATATGCCAGAAACTTATAATATAAAAATTTCAATTCAATAATACAGAAACAAAAAAAAAAAAAAATGTTTCTAATAAGAATACGAATTGAATCTGGATTTATATGGGAGGGACCCGTACACACGTAGCACTTGCTGAAACTTTGTGCAAAATTTCAGCTCTCTATCTGAAAAACTGAGGGACTAGTTTGCATACATTACATAGACAGACAGATGGATAGACCAAGAATATATAAACTTTCAGGGTCTCCTCTGTTTCTTTCTGTGTGTTACAAACTTTATGACAAACTTATAATACTCTTCACTGCGGGAAGTGTATCCTTCTTCCATCCAACCTAGGTAAGAATTTTTTTCTTTAATACTTCTGTAAATCTTATTTTTCTGTTCTACAAAATATGTTACTTATGAAACGACCCTCATATTATTGCACTTAAAAGACTTGGCTGCCGTTATCATTTGTCTTCATCATCAAGCTCTGCCGTCTTTTCATGCAGTGTTCTGCATAACAATCAATGAATGAAAATGTAGAGCAATTATTGCATTAGCATGCCAATGGTATCCACCTTCAACCCCATCGTTTCATCACCTCAACATCGCTACTGTCATCACACAATCTTTTTCTTTCTCTAAAACACACTTTTCTTTACCAATTATACATATGTAACTAATAAGCATAGATGGGGGTGACAAAGCAGACAATCCATCAGACCGATTGTCTGCATTCTAGGGCCCCTGGGTGAATCGTAAGCCTTAGTTAGAAGCTTCCAGAAAATACTATAATAGAAGTCAACAGGGTGGTAGTGGCAGTTTAAGATGCACGACTTGAGGTTGCCACCTTCTAAGATTAAAATTTCATAAGGAAAAAAACAAAATAATATTGTCGGTAAATTTCAAAGGAATCTATAAACCAGCGGCAAACGTTCAAAACTTGTGTCGGCTTTCGACTGGTAGAGGGGGGAAAGGCAAGTAACGCAAGTTTGCCTCTAAAATTGTTGTTGTTGTTGGCGCCATTCAACGCATCTCAGTAAAAAAAAAAAAAAAAAGAAACAAAAACAAAAATAGAAAATAAAAAATAAAAAAAAATCGGTGAATATGACGACAATAATGACGATGATGACAACGTACGATTGCGGTGTTTAGACAGAGAACCAAGTGGAAGCCCGTAAATATGTAATTATTGATTAAATTAACAAAACCAAAATGGCAAAAACAACATCATCACAATTACAATTTGGTTTTTCATTTTTTCTTTATATTTTATAAACCGCAATAGAACAAAAATTACAACAAACAAAATTACACTAAATGATTGACCGACTGCTGATTTGTAAACATGTAGTTTTGAGGTTTAACAGCATTAAATTTGGTCTCACCAATTTGTAATTCCCCTTTTATTAAAAGGATCCCATGGATTCGGTTGAAACAATTCAATGTTTTAATATTCAATTGTCTAATCAATTTCACTTATTTGTCTCAACGTGTTTAAGTAGCCATTATCGAGGGTCTAAGAAACAATATATTGTTTCAGGTTTTCAACACTTTTTTTTTTTACAAATATTGATTATATAAAAAGGACCCTCCGACCTCCGATAATATAAGTTTAAGAACCTTTGATATATTCTATGTTTAGAATATGGTGATGATCAATTCAGACTTCACTTGAGTAAAGTGAAATTCTTAGCAGATTTGCAGATTTGCAGCTTTGTACTTTGGTAGGCACTGGTGTTTGTTTTCTAGAGGTTAGTTCCTCATGAAAAGACTTTGCGACTGACTTTATAATTCTAAAATAAATAAATAAATCCACATGATCTAGGGATCTTACATTCTCTTATAAAATTCTCCGTTGGTCATCCTCATGAAAAATTCTCTCAATTTTATTGAAAAAAAAAAAAAAAACCCATGTACAAAATTTCTTTTTAAAATTTTAAAACTTAATATTTGGTTGCATTTTGTTAAACTATCTTAAACACACAACAGACTAAGTTCCATAGTACTACAATATATTCCAAATTATTGGGTAGTGTATGGAAAAAATTTGAAGAAAAAACAACAAAAGTATTGTATTTAAAGAAGCTTAATTGGCAATTACAATAACAAACTGACAGTCAAATGAATGAATAAATGAACGAATGGATTGACAAATCAACAAACTGACTGACCGACTGAATCACAGAGTGAGTGACATGGACAGTCAGATGGTCAGCAACTTGTACTACGATTGCTAAGTAGCATATTCTCTTACATATTTGCGATGCATATACAATAGTAAATATAAAGAATGAAAATGGATGAACAACACAACAACCACAAAGTAGGTTGAATTCATGTCAATAACATTGCATAAATAATATGCAAAATTGAAGCAATTTACAATCAATATATCGGTTTTTTTTTTCAATACTCTATAGATTCTACTTATGGTGGCGGCAGCACTATGAGCAATTAGATGATGTCATAATAATCAAGAAATCATATTGTGAAATAACCAAAACAAAAAAAAAAAAAACCACTTGGGTTAATGCGTATAATTCATTAATCGAATATTGATCTAAATACATCAAGATATATATATATATATTTGTAATATCAACATACACGAATCTAAATAAATTAACAATTTTAGAAATTATATGTACAAGTAGTCATTGCCACACATACAATTCCAGTGTAACAAATGATATTTTCAAGTACCACATAGTACGTTCGATATTGACCTAGAATACTCGTACATTGCCAGTGCTTAATTGTCTAATAAAAATATTGACAATAATCCTCTATAGGATAAATTCTCTAAACAAGACTAAAATTATTGTACATTAAATTGAATCAAATAAATTAATAGAGAAAATCGTCTGGTATTACTGATTCCGAAACTAAAGTACGAGATATGTTGAATATATTGTATTGCACTTACAAATAAAGACACATGCCTCTATTTTAATTTCAGTCAGTGAATATGATTTCCATTGAAAGAATACAAATCATTTGGTTACTTTGGTTTCATCGAATCTTATACACCTTTCCACCGCCTAGTTAAGAAAATAAAGAACTTACGAAAATTATTGTATAATTCTTAGGATGTTGTTTTTAGTTAAACCAGAACTTTTATGCTATTAACAATTAGCCCAAATGTTTGTTTGGTCAATAATTGCAACCAAGGATTATTCAACTTTAGAATCAGAAAGGATTTTTAACAAGAATTTTGTTTGATTTTAGGTATAGTAAATTTTTAAAGATTTTCAATCATATGCAAAGCTGTGTAGGCTTGACTGGTTGCTACGGTCGTCCACTTAATTGTCCCTCAATAACAAGGGAACTATTTATAGACTACAGTAGTGGCCCTTATTTGACGTTAAGCTGTACAAATCTAGGGTACCGCTGCTGCCAGTAATATTCAGAACGTTCAGGACACGGCACTATGCGGCATAAATGAGCCCTCTTGGTTTGTGCGCGAAGAAATTCTTCAAAAACAGCATTCCTCATCAACAGAGCCTGTAACTTAATCTAAAAAGCCTAGCGATGGCCCACTCCCATCCTAATGACTTTTTAAGCAGATCACCAGCTACATAAATTATCACTGCCATATAATTGCTACATAGTCTTTATTCTATACAATCATTCATATGTTTAATGTTAAAATTAAAGCACAAAATAATATAAAAAACAGGACCAAGTGCGAGTCAGATTCGTACACGGAGGGCTCCGTACCAGATTTGGGTTTATATGGGAGGTACTCCGTCTAGTGGTCCGATTTGACTGATTCCAACAAATGTACCGCATCTATATCAGGAACTTATAGTGTCTAAATTTCAATTTGATAGAACAAATAATAAAATAGTTTTTCTAATAAGAACGTGAATTTTAATAGGGAGGTACCCTCCCTAGAGGTCCGATCAAACTGAAATTTCGACAATATAAGTTTCTGATGTGTAGCCACTAACCAACTAAATTTGAAGATCGTGGGATTACTGGATCGTTCAGCTGCCATACAAACCAAAATATTTTTTGTATGTGGACCCCTTTAAGTTTTTGAAAATATTTTTGTTTTAGTATTTTTTGCTGATGCCCGGATAGAACTACACATTCTGTGAAAATTTCAACCCTCTTACTTTTGCTTTTTATGAGATAAGACCAGAGGACGGACGGACGGACCACGAAGTCTCTGCAATAGGGTTCCTTTGGGTCCGGAACCCTAAAAATATAAATTTTAGGACAACAGATAAACTAGTTTCATGAAATCTTCAACTTTTTGATAGAAAACTCATGCAAAATAGAAATACTTTGAGTTTTATTAGGCCTTTGCCATTCTCCACAACAAATGTAAATTTGTAATTTTCTTTGACAGCCTATCCTTCATATGAGCCATAGAAAACTATGACCACAATGACTTCACGATTCGACAAATCTGGAAACTCTGCACTCAACACTACAACAAAATTATCATTTTCTAGGCTCCGAGAATACTTGCTTATTAGCATCGTCGCGTCTTAAATTTTTACACACGCCAGCTCTACGAACTTAGACAACCCTGTTGCCTGTCACCTGTTCGAGCAAAGAAGCTGACTGCATGGGTGCAATTTAAATACAGAAAAACTGCCATCAACCCGACGTGTTCAAAAGCTACCTGACCCACCAACATACAGAGATGGATATGCGGGATATTCATTGGCCTGCGCATTGGACACATATGGAACATCCATTAACACATTCTCAACGGATCAGTCCGTCCACCATGCCCTCTCTGCAGATTTGACCTTATTGTAGAATACTTTCTGGACTCTTGCCAATACTTGGGTAGCATTAGTCACAAGTCCCATCCCAACGCCCAAAAACATTATCATCCCTAAACTTTTCAACAATTTATAATTCCTTTACGAATTCCAACATAGACCACAGATGTTATTCATCACGAAGTCGAAGGCTCTAGCAGCTAGTTAGTCGTTAAATTAGCATTAAATTTAGTATTGTATATATTATAATTATTCTTGTAAAATACAATAAATAGAATAAAAATTAAGATCTTCTTATGTGGTCTTTTGGATGATCTTTCAAAAAAGGTTCTTTGACTTAGCAGCCTGATATCTACCACTCCTATCCTCTGCAAAAGCCTTGAGAATTTGAAAAAAAAAAGAATAAATAAAGGGAATTTAAATTAATTTAAATATAAAATTCCTTTAACAAATTGAATGATATCAGTAAAAGAAGAAAAAATAGAATTTTCTACAGAAAACCAAGAAAAAAGAAGGTTAACTTCGATTATGTCGGAGATGTTCTACTCTTCACGCACTAGGGATGACGTTTTCATTTATAAAATCTAGGACAAACAAATTCTTTCCAATAAATCTCTAAATTACAACATTTAATTTGATGACTATAGGAAGGATGTAGGAAATGAATTTGGATTTAAACAAATATTATATTGTATCGATAGCATAGATCTAAAATAGACTTTTATATAGAAAAATATCAACAATATTGCAAAACTACAAATGCATCAATCAATAAAATTTCTTTTATAGATATAATTAAGAAAGACTTAAACATCTAATTGATGAATGTTTAAATCTTTGAATAAAGTTCATTATGGATGGGGGTCATTCATGCATTCATGAATTCATGAATTCATTCATTAAATCATCCACAATTTGTATTGATTTGGATAGTTCAGATTTTCTTGAGTATAACAAATTACTTTTCTTTTTTCTATTCCCCTCTTACTAATTTCTTAATTGATTTCTTTGAATTTGATTTGGAAAGAAACAGTAAAACAAAAAAGACCAGCATTACGTCAAAAAAATAAAAGAAAAAAAAAAAAGAAAAAAAAAAGGAAAGGTCAAAATTGGTTGACTTTTATATAACTTAAGAGTTGGAAAAAGAGAGGAAAAACAACAAATTTTTATTATTTTTTTTTTTTTTCTTTATTTTATTATTTTAAAGTTTTCAAAAAGTAAAAGAAAAATGTTTAAAATGCACGCAATGAATGAGAAGACGAGAGACAAGATACGAGATACGAGACGAGATGAGATGAGACGAGACCATGACAAATCGATCCATGTTTGTTGCAGTTACTTACTAAGGGGAACAATGATAATAAGTAAGGTAAGTTGCAACACTACACAACTATAGATAAATGCTATGTGAAAGTGCATATATGTATATGTATTTATGTATGCGAATGTGGGCAACAATAACTGTCAATTGTTTGTTGTACTAGTAACCTAGACTTTTGCTTGGACTTTATCTGTTTAATTGGCTCATCAGTTGCATTGCGCAACCCAAGAGCGCAACAATAACAACATTTCCAATGGACAAACGAACGAACGGATATATGAATATGTATATATATACATATACTCGTATATAGTGCTGCTGATCGCATACTATATGTATGCACTTGCATGTAGAGCAAAAAAGAAAAATCCCCAAGTAAAACCAGAATTCAGTAAATCAACAAACTAAACTAAAGTTTGCTCACACAATTGCAATTCACAAACGTGGGACGATGATCTTGCGCTTAATGATGATGATTATGATTATGATTATGATGATGATGATGATGATGATGATGATAATAATAATAATATCACTGATGACGATAAGAATAATAAAAAATTGTAGGTGTCAAGCTTATAACGATGATGATGATGATGATGATGACGACGACTTTGTATCTTTGTATCTACAATAGTAAATATCTGCTTTGCTTTGTGTTGTTTGTTTGCTTTAAAAATATTAAAAATATTCTGTAATCAGTTAAAATGTTGATAAATAAAACCAATAAAAAATGACAGAAAACAGATACAAAACACAAAAAATATTGTGTAAATAGAATAAAATAAATAAAAAAAAATGAAAGAAATAATATTAAAGGAAAATAAAGAACAAAGAATAAACATAAAAATTAACACTTTGCAAAAAAACAATAAAGTCTGTTTTTTCTTCGATTTCTGTTTTTTTGCAAAGTATGTATCTTTAAGATATAAGCTTCAAATTGACGAAAGTAATGGTAAAAGGTAAGAGTGGCAGCAGCAGAGAGAGAAAGAGAGAGTAAAAAGAGTGCAAAAAAACTCTCAGGCGCTTGTGCAAAGGAGCATGGAACATCATCATTACTTGTTCAGTTCTCATTCTCATTCTCATATAATTTAAAAGTATCTTTTGCTGACTTTTATTTTATTATTTTATATAGTTTTTGATTAAACTTGATTTGAATTGCATAAAAAAACGTAAAATCAGTAAAAAAAAAAAAAAAAATTAACATCATTAATACTTAGTAAATATGAGAGAAGAGATACTTTTTTGTATCTGTAGGTAAATTCACCTTGGCAACGTGATAACAATCAACGCGCGCAAAATAAACTTAAACTCTCTCTCACACACGCACACAAACGCACACACACTCTGACACACACAGAAAAACACATGCAAACAAACAAACAAACAAACAAATATGTGTTATATTATTACGAGGGACGGTTATAAAGTAATAAGATTATGAGTCGCTCCTTAATACAAACATGGTATGAACTCATTAAGCCTCCTTGTGCATCATACTGTAAAAAAAAAAAATATGTTTGAAAAAAACGAAATGTTCTTTTAATAGAAAAAAGATTTATCATTGAATGTACATTTTCTAGATGATCCCTTCAGAGGTTTCTATCAAAATCATTGAACAATATTGATTTCCTAATGATGATTCTATATATACGATTCAAAGAAGGAAATGACAACACTTTGTTGCCAACATGGAACATCATTATTAGGATAGTGACGAAGAGGTAACTAGGTTAGGTTCTAGAACTAGATGACTAGTTAGCCATTGGTAACGCATAGACTGTTCATTTCCTAGCGATGCCATATGGATTTATACAGTTTTATTTATATGATTTCAGTGTCTTAAGCGTTTTATTTTTCATAGAAGGCAAATTTGTCTTCCTTCCAGATCACTATCTGGACTTATCATTCTTCGTAATATCCACCTAAAGAAAATCTACATATAATTAAGAGCCATCATACAATTTTTCTGCAAGAGAATTACCAAAAATCGTATGTATATTGCACATAACTTTAACGATTTTGTACTAACGATATCCAGTGTGCATTGCTACGCCCTCTCGGGCAAGTGCTTCAAGTGATTTTTTAAGGACTGTGGCCATATCATGATTTTTACTTATTTAGCTTGAGTGCTGAATGCACTATATGTCCACTATCAAGTAGTGTTGAGGCAATTCCATTACATTATCAGCTAGACTACTTTAAAGGCACCTTGGTTATGTCGTCATATGTACATATATTAGGTAATTTACACAAAACCTTAATGAACTATATACCTTATAACATTTCTCATGAATCACTCTGTTCATTGGTGAAAGAAGTATGAAAATATGTTTGATACTTTTGGAGTTTATCGCTCACAAACAGATAAATGCTGCCAGGTGAATTTGCAATGCCCATCTCCCGGGTGGTTAAGGACTTAAGCAGACACCTGCTAGATATTTTATCAGAATTGGTAGGAGACACTTAGGAGTTAGCAAAGACGAAGTGGGCGAGCGAGCCAGGGTGCTCTATTGTCATATGTATACTAGCTAATTTACACAAAACCTTAATGAATTATATACCTTATAACCTTTCTCATGAATCACTCTGTTCATTGGTGAAAGAAGTATGAAAATATGTTTGATACTTTTGGAGTTTATCGCTTACAAACAGATAAATGCTGCCAGGTGAATTTGCAATGCCCATCTCCCGGGTGGTTAAGGACTTAAGCAGACACCTGCTAGATATTTTATCAGAATTGGTAAGAGACACTTAGGAGTTAGCAAAGACGAAGTGGGCGAGCGAGCCAGGGTGCTCTATCGTCATATGTATACTAGCTAATTTACACAAAACCTTAAAGAATTATATACCTCATAACCTTTCTTATGAATCACTCTGTTCATTGGTGTAAGAAGTATGAAAATATGTTTGATACTTTTGGAGTTTATCGCTTACAAACAGATAGATGCGGCCAGGTGAATTTGCTTTATAATATGTAGAAGATATCATGGCTGAAACTACCAGTAGAAAGGGCTATAATTAGGAATTTTTTATGGATCAGTGCTCTACTATTTTATTATCAACCCTCGTGTATATGAAAACAAATATGTAATACAAACACACACACATAGAAACAGGGTGAGTGAGATGCACATGAAGAGTCAGAAAAACAGTGAGTGAGTGACAGAGAGAGAGGGAGAGAGGGAGAAATAGAGTTACAGAAAACAGCACAGAGAGAAAGAGAGATAGATGTGTAGTAGATACCCATGCGCATACAGATACTTAGATAGAAGATACTTTACTTGATTCTTGTTTAGTAAGCAACAAATTGCATTGAAAATTTATATTTTTTCTGATTAGAATAAGAATTTCCTATGAATAGTTTTATTATTTAAAAAAAATTAGAATTAATAATAATTTTTTAAGAGAATGAGTGACATAAGGAAGAAGAAGATGAAAAAGGAGAAGGAGGAGGAGGAGAAAGAGTTAAGTAAAGAGAAAAAAAAAGCTTAATTTACTTTATCAGTGAATAGAATGAAAAAAATAGAAAATTTAATGGAATTGATAAGATTATTGAAATGAAAATGAAATAATAATCAATTACAATTTAGAAAAAAAACAAAACAAATACTTTGACACACACACACACACACACATATATATATATATATATGTATATACTTTACTATACTAGAGCACTGGTGAAGTGAGAAGGCTAGAAGAAAGGGCCCTCAGTATGGTGGAGTGGCAGAGGAGATGGCAAAGTTCTGGCAAAGGCAAAGGTGGACCCATCGGCTCATTATTAACGTCGAAGAATGGGTGAGCAGAAAGTTTGGCGAGGTCAACCATCACCTAGCCCAGTTCCTGAACGGTCACGGTTGTTTTAAGGAATATCTGCATAAGCGGGGATATGATGATGAACCCTACTGTCCGAGTTACACAGGCGAAAGCGAAAATAGCGAACACGTCTTCCTGCATTGCGCCGAGATTTATGGTTGCCGATCCAATGCTCTCATCTGCGTTTGGTGAAGTGCCGCTGCTGACGAACTGCATTCGGCACATGTGTGAATCGCAGCTGAATTGGGACGTAGTAAGTCAGGCCGCAGCTCAAATCATGACAGAGCTGCAGCGTATTGGACGATTACGACGAGTTCAGACGAACGGAGAAGTGATAGGTCATTAGTTTCATATTGACAAGAAGTTTCAACCTAAATTTGTTTTGATTTACATGGGGTAGAAGCAGACTTTGAGCTTTTATGCTCCCTCTTTCCTCCTAGACGTAATGCTTTGCGGTAGTGCCAGGGGGACTGTAGGACTTGGGACGAACATTTCGAATAGTAGATTCGTTTGACTTTTAATGCTTCCCCATCGGGGGGGAAAAAAAAAACAAATACTTTGACACACACACCCACACACACATATGTATGTGTATGTATGTATGTCCATACTCATAGATACAAATTGTAGAAAATTGCATTAAATCATTAAATTTAATTAATTTATTCATCTGAAAAAAAAAATTGTTTTATATTTTTTTAAATTTTTTTTTTTTGTTTGTGGTATTGTTATGTTTTGTTATTAATTTAATTAAAATTAATTAAATAAATAATTTTCTTTTTTTAAAGGAAATACAATAGAGAAAACTTATTGAACAATTTCTAATAATTTCCAATTAAATTGTTGCAATTATTTTCGGATTTGTTGGGATCTTTTTTATTTTGTTTCATTCATCTTTCATTTTGTAATTACCCTTTTTCTTAATTAAAACTTAATTTTCTATTCATTTACAAAAAAAAAAAATAAAAAAAAATTATAAAAGTAATTTCTTTTTTCACTTCATCATAATTTTTGTTATTTCATTTTTCTTTCATTTATTGTGTTTTTCCATTATTTAAAAAAAAAAAAAAATTAAATTTTTTGTTTCTTCTTCCGTGAGCTTTTGCGCACCGGTTTACTAAATACTAACAACAATAACAACAGCAACAGCAACAACAACAACAACATTTGAACTGTTTTCCTTTCTTTCTTTTATTCATTTTATTCTCTCTTTTCCGCCCTTTTTGGTTTAATGCTTTTTTTGCTTGTAACTTTTTTTGTATTGAAGTTCACATGAAGGAAACAAAAACAAAAAAAAAACATACAAAAAAAAAAAAAATTAATGCTCTGAGGCCATAAAGCTTCAACAACAACAACAACAACAACAACAACAACACAACATTAACAATAGTTAAAAAAAAAAAGCACACTCACTCACTCACTCACTTATTTACTTGGTTTTCATTAGTTTTTGTTGCCGTCGTGTCGTTTTTACCGTGTCTTCATTCATCATCGTCATCATTTGCCGAACACTTAACTTTTCAAAATGAAGCAACAACTTGCACACACACACACACACACACAAATGATGCCTCAATAAATGGCTAATACAAATCAAATTCACTGATAACTGGATGCGATATTGCTGAGTATCATAAGTTTCTCAAGCTTCCACCAATTCTCTTCTTATTAAAAACAAAAAATAAAATTGCAAAAATATTATTTTATATTTTGAACTACATAAATACATACAAAAGTATCTTGTATCTTGTACTAAACTCTGCATAAAAATCTAGTTAGTAATTTTAATTAGACAATAGACATTTCCTTTGACTGGGGACTGTTTATCAACAATTTTCAAATATTGTACTACTTATAACCTTCAACGACCATAACCTTCAAGGATCATGGTCATCAAATCAGGGCAATAGTATTGTATCTTATATCTACTACTAACTGGCATTCTTCTGATGACTATTATTCTTTCTAAAAAAGTAAACTACGGAAGTCTTAAAAACTTAATACACAAGTTTTAATGCCTCTTATTTTACATTTCTTACATCAATCAAGATCACTGCAAGCCTGCAATCACCTGGTTCCTCTCACTTTAGTTTATTTGTTTCTATTACATTTAATTGTTTGTTATCAATTCAGGAACTTCTTAATAAAATCCGATGACATGCGGCCGCATGCGTGCGTGGTTGTACATTGTTTAATTGTCCAAAATTCGAAATTAGACATTTATTAAAGGACAAAATTGAAAAATTCGAATTAATATTATGTGAAACGTTTATCAAAACAACTTTCGTACATTTGCCGGCGGTCGAAAAACCAGCTTGCGAGAATGTGCTTTCGTTGAAAGTCAAATTTCGAGGATACGATTAAGGAATATCATTACTAATATTATTTTTCACTGTTAAACTTTCGTAAATGCCGACGGCGAAAAAGAAACAACGCATGCAAATCCACTTTCGTTAAAAGTCGAATTACGACTTAAAACTAACGAGTAGAAAAATAACGAGTGTAGTATTTTTCTCGAATGTAACAAGTTCGATTGTGTTTGATGGTGTTTTATACGAACCAGTCTTTGACTAATTTGCTGAAAAAAAAAAAATACTAGCAAGCACCCTCGAAAACCGGTTTCCCTATCTAAGAAAGAAAGGGATAGGAAGAGGAGAATCCCTCGAAACCTTAATGTAATTGGCAACGAACGCATTGTCAATTGTAATTGTGAAACTCAATGCCACGCTTTCCAGGCGATGCCACTTTCTATGCTTTCTACGTGTTTCTTCAACAAGTCAAATTCCGCAACTTCTGATTGGAGCGAAATACCAAAATTCGTGTGGATTTTGTGGTTGTGCCTAGCTTTTATGTTTTCGGTGTTTTTCTTGTTTACCTATATATTTTATGTCTATATCATTAGTGTAATAAAAACAACAACATAGTGTTTTTACCTATTTGTGCATTTAAACTCATTGTATTATGCATCATTATCATCCTGCAAGTAGTTGGGTTGCAAGCTGCGGGAGGAGAAGGTGACTACTGTGTGCCAGAACTAAAATGAAAGAAAACTTTTAGTATTAGATTCCCGAAGAGAAATGATTGGAGGCAGAGTAACGCCACTAGGCACGATGAGCTTTCAATCTATACAGACGACTCCAAGACGGAAGAAAGTACGGGCGCAGGCATCTTTTCAGAGGAAGTGTAAGCCCAACTTTCCTTTCGCCTACCTAATTGGAATAGTGTGTTTCAAGCGGGGATCTATGCGGTCTGGCAAGCGGCAAAGTTGATCTGCACCTTGGTAGAAAACCTTAGGAACGTGTCGATTTATGTTGACAGCCAGGCTGCTAGTAGGGCTCTGTCGGCCCATAGCATTAAGAGTAAAATCATCCGCAGCATGGTTAATGCTGTTAATCTAAATAGGCGGCACTCAATAGAGATAATCTCGGTGCCTGGCCATTCTGGTTTCGTAGGAAATGAGATGGCGGATGAGTGTGCCAGAAGGGGATCTGCAATGCCCATCTCCTGGGCGGTTAAGGACTTAAGCAGGCACTTGCTAGATATTTTATCAGAATTGGTAGCAGACACTAAGGAGTTAGGAAAGAAAAAGTGGGCGAACGAGCTAAAAAGCTATAGCCTTCCTATCAGTTTAAAAAGACATTCGAATTCCTATACTTTAACAAGAAAAGGATTCGAATGATGACAGGAGTTTTAACGGGGCATTGTGTAATCGGGCGAATGACTTAAAGGCTGCACGTTCCACACCAGGACTTCTGTCGTAGCTGCCAAAACGAAGAAGAAGAAGAAAGCATTCAGCACCTCCTGTGTGGCCGTCCTGCACTACTCAGAAGGCGATCTCGCTTTCTTGGAAGACCCTGTTTTGAAGACTTGGGTAGTGTGTCGAGAGTCCCACTGGGTAATCTGGCTCGTTTCATAGATTCTTCTGGTTGGTTTCACTAGCCAGCACGACCATAATTACATCCCATTTCCTTTCCTCCAACTACAACTACTCGCCCGTCCCATTATATCTTTTTATGTTAGGCACATCCTCTCTGAAAAAGGACACCATTAAATTGTGTAATCAGCATCAATGTTTCAGTTGAGTAGAAACACATTGCATGTAACACAAAGCAAAAATATTTAATTTCTATATTTATTCCAATTCTAGCCACCAACTCACCTGACGTTTATTCATGCGAGTGAAATCGCTAAATATTTCGTCTACTTGCAATATATTTCAACTTTACTGCAAACGCACGCGCGATTTAACGCGTGACATGGAGTCATACAGTTGGAGAATGATATCATTTACGCTTACATTCGGAGTTTCTTAAAATTAGAAATGCCCTACTGGTCCATAGGTTCAACTAATGGATTAGTGTTGGGAGGCAGAAAGTGAATTTTGGTTAAAATTTATGAACCACTCCTTGCTTGCCTTTACAACTGCTTGTCTAGCTGCTGATGTTCCTGGCGTATTCTCAACAAAGTCGGCGAATCTCGTTTTAGCATTCTCAAAATAAGTATGTGTATTTTAGTTAATATTTTGAACACTTCCTTTGAAGCATTTATTTCACAGATCTTATCCATAATTTTCCCGATGCTTTGCGATGGTGATTTCCCCTTTACGTTATGCAAGTCATTCCGTTAAGCGAGGGTCTACTATAGTAGCAACTGCAACAGCAACATGCAACAGTGGCTGAAGTTTGTTCGACGTTCGATGTTCGACGTTCGTCATAAGTTAAGTTCGTTCCCAGAATGTAGCCAATCTCATTAAGGCTTCGCGGGTGCTTTTGATGCTTTCATATGACCTACCAGCAAATCCGCATCATTCTCGCTTTGAGCTTTTGTTAGTCAAGACTTTTTATTAGTTAGTCATTGTATAAGTTCCCCTAGAAGAAATATGTACATATTTATATTGCAAAACGATCCCCAATGCTACTATTCTTAGCTTATCAGAACAAGTATAGCTGCAATATTGCTTGCATTCACGTCTTTCAATTTTCTTCTGTCTGTTTGAGCATATAGTGTGATCTCTGGCGATGTAGAAACCTTTCTTATTGAAAATTTTGGATCAGTCGATTTACTAAACTAATTTGCCGAGGCAAGATGTTACCACTGCTGGATACAATGCCAGTTTACCTTTATCATAAGAATTAATTAAGATAAAAAGTCACTTGACTGGGTCTATGAAGTCTATTTAATGGGAAAGGTATTCCAAAGTTTGTTGACAAGGACACTTTGTCACATAGAAGAAACAAACTTAGAGAAACAACTGAATCACAAACTATCCAGGATGAACTCATGTGGCACTAAGCTTAAAAAACAAGCTCCTCCTCTATAAAACCATTCCTCTAATCCTACAAATGTTTCAGTTCAAGCTCTTAAGAAGGGTTGTCAATGCTGAAGGGTATGTTAAATTTGACTGAAGATATTTTGAACTACAACGACAAACACATCAACCGGCTTGTATCTCACGAAAAGCATCTTGCCGTCAATTTGTTGGACAATAGTCTGTACACTCGCAGGTTAAAGCGTTACCAACCCCTGGACCTCCCTTTCAGATCACCGGAGGACTTAGTGAAGGATATAATATAACTTGTAACTCCACGTCAATCTAAAATCAAAAACAATCGTTGATTTTCCCCCTTTGGGACAGTTGCAAATAATAATTGCACAGTTAAAGATAGAAACAAGTGAAAAGAAGGTTAACTTCGGCTATATCAAAGTTGATATACTCCTCACGCACCCATAGAAAACGTTTTTGCCTATGCCCCTGTGATAGAGCATTCAGAAATTTTTGATTATACACTTCACTTATGTTTAGGGTAGAATCAGTTCACATACAGCATTTCAACACTGTAATCGAAATATTTTTGTATGGGAGCTATACGATCCAGTAATCCTAGGGTCTTAAATTTCAAATGGTTTGTGGCTAGACACTTATACTTTCCAAATTACAGTTCGATAATACAAAAAATGGGCCAAGTGCGAGTCAGACTTGTACACGGAAGGTTCCGTACCAGATTGGGGTTTGTATGGAAGGTACTTTCCCTAGTTGGCCGATTTGACTGATTCCAACAAACGTACATCGCCTATATCAAAAACTTATAGTGTATAAATTTCAGTTCAATAGGACAAAAAGCAAAAAAAGTTTTTCTAATAAGAACCTGAATTTTAATGGGGGTTTGTATGGGAGGTACCCCCCCTAGTAGTCCCATCAAACTGAAATTTCGACAATACAAGTTTCTAATGTATAGCCACCAACCATCCAAATTTCAATATCATGTGATTACTGGATCGTATAGCTGCTATACAAACCAAAATGTTTCTTGTATAGGAACCCCTTTAAGTTTTTGAAAATATTTTAGTTTTAGTATTTGCTTCTGATGCACGGATAGAACTACACATTTTGTGAAAATTTTAATTCTCTAGCTATTACGGTTCATGAGATATGACCCGAGGACAGACGGATGGACAACGAAGCCTATGGCCTAAGTTACCGAATAGTTCTACATCGTTGTTTATTTCATTAAGTGCAACCTCAATTGAGCCCATTGTAACAAACTCCATAATTACAATTCTTTCGAGATTTGGTTCTAGGTAATTGGTTGCCTAAATATCAGAGTCTTGTCCAATTTGCCATAGCAAATTCTCTGCTGTGTCCCCTTCCTCATTTTATAATCTACATTGTGACTAATCCATATATTATTTAAGTGGTTCACATAACTCTGCAATGTCCTTTTTAGAAGCTTGAGAGCTATGTATGTTTTGTGTTCTTTTGCAAGATCTAGAAGACATGATGGCATTCGCTACTCTATATTTCTTGTATTAGGCCGATATTGGTGCGATTTACTTTCAACTTCAAGGTAATCCGTAAAATGGATCTAGTCCAATAAGAACATTAACAGCTCCATTCCTGACAAGTTCATCTGTCTTTTCATTCCCAAGATAACAATTGTGCCCAGGCATCTTAATGAGATAAACATAGTTATTTGCAATTAATTTTTTTTTTTGGTAATGATAAACAGTTCCAGACTAACTTCGATTTGATCTCGAAGGCGCTAAGTTCTTGTAGTGGAGAGTGTTGCTATTAAAGTGAGTTTAAATGTGCCTGTAAATAGTAGCATATTCTGTCGCTTCTCACATTAAGTTATTGGGTATAGAAAGTAAACTGACGACGTATGAAGTTGATGTAATAATCTCAAATGAAATTACGTATTTATCTTAAACATTATGTAGTTTATTTATTGGCCACTAATGGCCAAAGTCTTGAAAAATCCTATTTAAATGTTTCGTTTTCATTAAAACTATTAAAAATAAAAATTTCTTAAAGAGAAAAACGAAAAATGAAAAATGAACAAAATAAAAATAAATAAAAAACAAAAATATACTAAACATGTAGTACAAGTACTTAGTTTTAGCTTAGCTTAGCTTAATACATTTAGATACTGCTAGGGATAATTGAATTTATTGATCATGGAAGGCGGCCAGCAGTCAACAGCCATCATCAATTATCATCATCTCAGTCGCACGGGATTCACTTGTGCAGCACCATGATCCGGCAACATATGTTTCGCACTAGCCACACATGTACGTTTCAGAGTTCGATCAATTGGACGTTTGACACACTCATCGAAATAACATTTCTCCACATTATGCAAGAATTCGATTAGTAATTTAGCATCATTGCCATTGGGCCCAATAAAATATTCACATTCATAATTGGATTGCTTCAGATCATGAACACAACAATCAAGAAATTCAGCATTCGCCGAGTACCATTCATTGCAACGTTGCATTGGAATGCCTAAGCTCATGCGCACCACACCAGTCAGCCAAGTATCATCAATCCAGAAAATGGGTACCTTGGCGGCACCCCTTATCAAACGCATGGCAGTCGCTGAATTGGTGATATACAGCCAACCGGATAGATATGCTGGATACATAGCATCTGGATATTCTTGCCGTGTCACATACCATTTATTGGCTCTATTACGTATTGGTGGCTTAGCATCTAAAACATAACCAGCTAATAGAGAAGCTGATGAACTTAAATTGGATTGCTTTACTTCTAAGGATTCAAGGTAGCGACGCAAATGAAAAACATCATAAATAATATCATCATCCAGTTTTATAATAAATTTAGCATGTTTGCAATTGGTGGCAGCCCAACGGAGGCCCATGACATGCTTATAACTAAGATTGCGATAGGCTTCAATGAAGTTGCCTTGTAACAAATCACCAAAGCGTTTTTGTTCATTGGCAAGTTGTTTTTGGGTGATGAAGTGTTCGCTGCCAGGCAGAGAAGCTAACAGAAATATACGTTGGAAACCCATTTCAGCGAGTTTACTCTGTGGAATCGCTTGACGGTGGGCAGCGCGTAGCGCATCATGACCAGCATATGAGGTGACTATGAGTATTGCTGCAAAATTAGAAACAAATTGGTATAAATCAAAACATAATCACATACATAGGTACATAATACATACCTAAAAGTTCTTTATCATATTGAAGGCACAAATCGTTGGGTAGTAAATATTCAAAATTTGTAAGGTTTAATAATTGATGGTTGTCACCAATATTGGTATGTTCCATTAATTCTTGTTCTTTTACATTATAACTAATCTCCTTCTCTTGTTTTTGTTGTTGTTGTTGTTGATGATGATGCTGCTTCTGCTTTGCACTGTGTATTTTGATCTTGTCATCAACATCGGCGTGTTTAGCTTCATCATCTTCATCATTAATACCACCAGGCAGGTGTATAATGTATGGATCAGTTTCTTTGCTGCTGCTATTCCCATTTGAAAAATAACCAATGCACAAGATAATAATTAAAACTAGAGTCAAAGTGATTATTATTAATTTACGTCCACGCATGCGCATTATCCAATTTTCAAGACAATTTCAATACAAAAACAATTCACATTAATATCAATAGTTTACACACACAACAAATACAACTATGTACCACATTGTTCGCTTGCTCTCACTCACTCACTCGCTCATATTATATTCGTATGAAGACACCACCAGTGTTGCCACAACCTATTCAGCGTTGCTGCGGCGTAGGCCCAAAAGGAAACTCAAACTTTTGGGACTTTCGACTCGCATTCAATCGGAGGAGAGGCCCATTCATCATCTCATTAGCAGCTAATAATTAATAATATCATAAATTTATATTAAAAATTTATATTATTTTTCTTCCTATTGTTTTTATTAATTTTAATTTGTATTAATTTATTTATTTATTTATTGAGAATTCTAACATACTAATTGACAATTTACTATAATTTATTTATATGAAATCCCTTTCGATTGAACATTTTAAAAATATTTGTCTTCTTTTTCACTATTTTTTAAATTAAATAATTATTTTTGTTATTCATTTCATGATGTGAATTCATTTCACCCTACTCATACTCATACTCTACTCTGTGTGGCACAAAAACAAACGAAAAACAAGATAAACTCAATATATTTGAACTTTAACTTTGTTAACAAACTCAAATTCAGTTCAATATGCAATTGATGCATATGATGATGATATAACAAGAACAAGAAAACAAGAGAAACCGTCGGCGTCGCTGCGGCATAGGATTAAAAGGCTCAAAAGTTTAAAATTCAAAAAAGGTTCAAAGACCAAAAAGTTCACGCTCACTTAGAGGTGGCCTCCTATTATATAAAAATATGCAACTCTGCGTTTCAAAGACCCTTGAAAGTAGCGAGTACCCTTGAAAATAGTATAACGTCATTGATGTCAAGTAGCCTTGAAAATTCGAAATATTGGGTTAGCTGGCAGCTCTTGTGTCCGATTGCCCTTTATGCTTTTGTACTGCAAACGATATGGAGTTACGGCATTCAGCTTTGGGGCACTACATCCAACTTAAACATGGGAATACTCCAAAATTCTCAAAACAAATTACTGCAAAGGGTTGAGTTTGAAACTTACAACGATAAAAGAAGAATAGAAATCAGGTTGGAGGACCATGCAAACGCTACGCCTGAAAAGGTTACACCCCATTCCGCATCGCGATTGAGTGATCAATATATCCTAACGTACTAAAGAGACTGATAAAATTTACTGAATGTCGTCTGACGACAATTGTGAATGTTTTATAAATGGACTCCAAATCTGACTTTGATGACATACGGGAAACTTTAGCATAGCCCAAAGACTATGAAGTTTGCTGTGGATCGGTCCACCGGAAAATTGATGCATCAATTATTGCATGCAATCAATGTGTAGACTTTGTCAAATATATATTTTTGATTGTTATGCTGTTTCACACCGAGCTTGATTCTCAGCACATCATGATTCGACGATTAATTCGAATGATCGACAACAACCAACCACAAAGAAAATGGGGTCATTCAGGGGTTGATTTGTAAAATGTGAATCGATTCATAAATGAATCACTAATTGATTGGCCATGATTCGGATTCGGATTCGGATTCGGATTTTCACTCTCGATGAGATTGGTTCTTTGTACTTTAAATCTGTCATTGATTCTAAATATGAACAATCGAAAAAAACAAAAAAAAACAAAAAAAACAAACAAACGTATAGTTTTATTAAACACTATATGTTTGCTGTTATCACATATCTTGTTCTTAAAATTCAATGTTTTGTCTGAAAAGCATTTGAAAAACAATTCCCTTGCGTCAACAGAAAAGAAACAGAAAGGGATTTCCCCAACAAAAAAAAAAAAAAAGTCTACTGAAGATTAAACACATGACATTGTTTCTGTTCGATTTAAAAAAAACTTTGACTGATTAATTTTATAATTCATTAAAGTATTTTTTCATTGTGTACAGAATTCTATTACAGTTATATTCATTTTAAATATGCCTAATATGCAATGTTTAAATTGTTTATTCTCTCATTTCCTCACTGGCCATTTGTTACCACACCTTACCAGATGTGTTCATTTAAATTTATAAATAAACAAAAAGGGATTAATCATTCATATAAAATGAAGATTATTTTCATTAAAATTAATAATAAAAACACAAAGTTTATTGTTGGTAACATCAATTGGTAACAATTGAGTAGAAACAAAAGAGCTCGTTATTATCGCTAATTTTATAAGCCCCCGACACGGTCATGCATTTCGTATACATACATATTCATCATGCTTCTTCGTTCATTTCTTGTTATTTGAGTAGAGTGAGTAAATGTGCGGACAGCAATGTAAATGACGGACGCCGTCGGCACTTTGCAAATATTTCGCATGTCATCCGCTCACGCGCTTACTTCTGCTCTGTCCAAATATTCCATAAAAGTGAGCACCTGCCTATATTTGCCCCTTTTACACGTACTTACTTCGTGAAGGCGTAAGTGAGACAGCATGTTCAAAGAGAGAATGATGGTGGTGAAAGAGAGCGTTGAGAGAATAAGAAAAAATGATGAAATATCTAAATCGAGTAGATATTTCGTCATGCTTTGTTCATGCCACGCACACATACTTATTTCACAAAGGCTATGATAAATGACTGATATTCCTGCATGACTGTGTCGGGGGCTTATTACGAGTATACTCGCTACGTTTTCGATCATTCATAATGTTTTAGCTCTCTACTTAGCCGCTCTCTTCACTCGTTGCTTTCCGAGAATCGCTATTTTCGTTTCACTCGTTACTTTCAAGTCGAAATTTGACTTTGGCTGAAAGCGATTCGGCGCGTGTCGTTTTTTTTTCGCCGTCGGCATTTACGAAACTTGAAAAATGGAAAAGTTTTACATGTAAAATTAAATAAAATTATGATTTAGGCATTTAAAAAGTAATATTAATTTTACCCATTAAAATTTCAATTTTGAATATTGGGCGAAAAACAACCTCGCAGTCGTCGGCTTGCTGCAAATTTGATAAGTTGTTTTGCATAAAAAACGTTTTAAATAACAGACAATAAAAAAAAGTAAAAGTAATAAACAATAATTTAGACACACGCATGTTCAAAAGAACAAAAATCACGTTACACACACACATACATTGTTGTCGTCGGTCGCGGCGGTTGATCTAGTGACCAACTGTAGTGTGCATATACCTGCCTCCTCTGGAAGAAGAATAAACAGAATCAGAATTTGTTTTATTTTTCCCTGGCTTTTTTTTTAATTTCTGTGCGTGCAAAATACACATAGATACACATACACAAGCATATGCACACGCATACATATGCATAAATGAAACAACGGTAGTCAGCAAGAGTCAGATATTTAACCGTTTTATTTGTACGTTCTTCATACAATACAATTGTATGTGTGTTAATTTTAATTTATTTTTTTTTATTTTTTTATTTTTTGTTTTCTGTATTCTTGCCTTGCAAAAGAAAAAATTAAAATTAACAAAGCAAACAAACAAAAATTTGTACAAAATAATTTAAGCAAATTAATTACCAACACAAACTAACAATTAATTAAATGAATGACATTATTAATTATTGATGAATTTCATTGATTTATTTAATCAACAAAAATAACAAATATAATAAAATAAAACATTGAAAAGTTTTTATAGCAAGAATAATAATATCAATAAATTAATATGTATATTAATAAAAAAAAAAAATAACAATTAATCCAAAACTCAGCAGCTCAACAGCGCCATCGAATGCTATTGAGAGAGGAGAGTCGTCATGTCATGTCATGTCATGTCAGAGAGTGAAGAGAAGTGAAAAGAAGAGCAGCCAACAGTCAGGAATCAGTAGACCACCACGGCAGACCCAAACAATAGAAGAGGAAAAAGCCTGCAGCGCCATCAGCAGCACTGTATGCCAGCAGCAACAGTGGTGGCAGAGGCAGAGGCAGAGACAGAGGCATAGGCAGCAGTGACAACAATACAAAAAACATCAAAAATCGAAAACTAAAGCAAGCAAATACGAAAGAAGAAGAAAAACTCTTTTGGATGCGCAAAGTGGATGAAGAAGAACAAGTGAAATACAAAAACAAAAACAATGCAAAAGTAAATTTTACAAGTTTTTAATATTAAAATCAAAAGAATCATCATGAGAAATCAAATCCAATCAAATCAAAAAAAAAAAAAAAGCATGTGAGCTAATCATTCTATTGAGACTCTGTGTGTTTGTCTCTCTGTCTCTGCGTGCGAGTATATTTTCGTGTGTGTGTGTGTGTGCCGCTATAGCTTATAAGTTCAAATAAGTGAAGAATATGAATGAGTGAGTGTTTGTTTGTGTGATCGAAAACGTATAGGAATAAGAAGAAGAAATATAAGAAGCAGCAGCAGCAGCAGCAGCACTGAAAGGAAAGAAAAAAATAAATAACAGTCAAGAAGAAAAGTAATATAACGGCAAATATTATCAAGTTTATGTGTGTGTGTGTGTGTTGGTGTATCATTTTTATTTATTTTTTTTTTTGTATAATAATAAATAAAATTTAAATATTGATGAAGTTAATTAAATTTAAAACAAATTAATCAATTGGTTTTTACTGCTGCAAGCCAATCAAATGAGAGCCTTTTTTTATTTGCTTCACAAACTTTTCTCTTTCATTAAAAATGCAGACAGTACTATAAGAAGCAGCAAACTACAATAGAAAAAGGAAAACAACAACAACAAGAAAAGACAAAACAAAATTATAAGTGTTTTTTCTTGGTTCTTGGTGATTTTGTTGGTGGTAAAATGAAATTTCTGTTGGTCTCTTTTTCATTCATTTTGTGTTAAGTGTTTCTATATACAAAATATGTATGTGTTGAGGGTTAGAGTGTGTGTATGTGTGTGTGTGTGTGTGTGACTCCGTTTGTGTGTGTTGAGTTATTACATTTTCAAATCATTAAATCAATGATTAAGTTGATTTTTATTAATTTCGTTTTAGTGTGTAAAACAAAACAAAAACATTCAATAAGAAGAGCAGAAGAAAATTAAAAGTACAAAAAGCAGATAATTCGAGAATAAAAATTATAAAACAACACAAAACAACAACAGCAGCAGCATTCTTTTTTGTTTTTTTTTTTATTTTTTTTTTGTTGTCAAATGAAATTTTTATGTTTGTTTTTATCATCTTTAAAATTTTTTTTGTTTCATCCTCCACAATTTTTTGTTTTGTTTTTTTTTTTTTTTTATTAGGAAATGCTGAGGAAAATTAAGATTTATTTTTGTAATTTCTCACATACTACAAATGAGAGAGAAAATTAAAATATAAAAAGATGCCGATAATTTTTAAAAACTTCCATTTCCATAACCTAAAAAATAAATAAGAAATTATACTCACACAAACACACACACAAACGCAAAAGCAAAGACATCATCATATTTTTTTTTTTTAATAAAAAGAGAAAAGTAAATAAATTAAAAACGACGACGCCACCAAAAAAAAAAAAAAAAATTAATAAATTATTTAATCAATAAAATACAAAAAAGAAAATTTAAAAAAAATTAATAAATTTTTAAACACATCAAGCCCCTTCCCTTTACCCATTTCACCACATTCCTCCCCCACAAGGCAATAAATTATATATATATATATATATATATTTTTTTTTTTATTTTTTATTTTAAATGATAACGAAATCACAGAAAAAAAAATTATATTACAAAAAACAAAAAAATTACCTTATTTTATTTTTTCTAAATATTTCGAGTGAAAAAGTGAAAAAAAAAACAAAGAAAAAAGAAAGATTATTAATTTATTTATCTTTATTTATTTCATAGAAAATTAATACAAAATCAATTAAAATAAATGAATTATAAAACAACAAAACATTCTAATTAACGGAAAAATTAAAAAAAAAAACAGACTTTTATAGAAAAAAGACATAAAAAATTTTAAAAATATGAAATTATAATAAAAAATAATGAATCAAGAAATGTAAGTAAAGAAATTTATAAATTAATTTCTGATTTATTAAAATTAAAGTAATTTTATGTAAAAATAACACAAAAAATTTTTTATTTCATTACAATTTGTCCAATCAAAATAGGAAATTAATCAAAAGAAGAAGAAGAAGACAACAACAAATAAGAAAATAATTAAGCAACAGTATAACAGCAGCAGCAGCAACAACAACAACAACAACATAATCATCATGCTAAGAATCACCAGAGACATTAGTCCACCTGCTGCCAGGTTGCAGTTTTGTACATGCAACATCATCATTACTACCATTAACATCTCATCATCATCACCTTCGTCGTCATCACAAAATGACAGACTGCGTGGAATCATTGCTAAATAGTATGGCAAATAAATTTAATGCCGATTGCACGACAGACACAGAAGCCAATGATTCTATATTGAATCTCGATTTGGCCGAGGATAAAACATTAAAATGGCGTAACTTGGCAAATAATCAATTTGCATGCAAAGATAAAGAAAAAAAAGATAAAACTAAGACAACATCATCATCATCATCATCATCAATAACAACAACAACAACAACAACAACAGCAACATCTAAAGCAAATGAAGAAAAATCATTAAAAGATGGTGAGAGAGGAGCAGGAGAAAATGAAGTTGTTGAGAAAAAGATTTGTAAAAATAAAACTACAGCGGCATCAAAATTATCATCAGCAGCATCATCATCATCATCATCATCATCATCATCATTAGAAAATAAAGAAGAAGATGACGTGGAGGAGGAGGCGAAGGATAAAAAGGATGATAAAAAGAAGTTAAAAAAGACACAACCACCACCACCACCGCCGCCTATACAAAAATCAAATTGTAATGATCATGATGATGATGATGGTGATCAAATATCATCATCATCGACAACGAAAAAGAATAATCATAAAAAGAAAGATAATAATAGTAATGATGATAAAAATGATGATGATGATGAAAGTAAAAATGTAATAGTAAGCAATAGCAGCGAAGAAAGCAAAGATAAAAAACAAAAAATTGATAAAAAATCAAAAATGATAAAAGAAACAACAACAACAGCAGCAACAAAACCAACACATAGTCATGATGATGATGATGTTAATAAAAATAAGAATGAGATAAATGAAAGGAAAAATACTGTTGCTGTTACTGATGATGATGATGCTGCTGATGATGTTGATGTTGATGCATTGGAACTGGAAATGAAACATAGAATAATGGTAAATAAAGAGGAGCAGCAGCAAGTGACCATGTACACAACAACAACAACAACAAACAGCAAATACAAAAACTTACATGATGATAAAGAACAAAATGAAAATGATATGAAAAAAGCAACAGCTGCTATGGACAATATTAACATCATGGCAACACAATTCAAGTTTTCTCAAGGTCAACAAAATAACAGGAAAGGTAACAACAATCACAACAACAACAACAACAACAACAGTGAAAAGCAACGCTATGAATCTGATGAAAATAGCAGCAGCAATAAAACTAACTGTATTGATAATAAAAAACAAACAACAAAGAAAATGATTGAAGATACAAAATCAAAATCAAAAATATTAGAAAAAAATAAACCATTAAATGAAACAGAAACATCAGCAGAAGTAGTAACAGCAGCAGCAGCATCAGAAGTAGAAGTAGAAGAATCAATGATGATGAACTTTATAAAGGCGGCGGCGTCGTCGTCGTCGCCACCATCACCAACAACAGCAACAGCAATTTCAAAAACAAAAACAACATTGGCAATAGCAAAAAATACAGAAAATAAATCGTTGTTATCGACAACAACAACAACAACAGCTGCAGCAATAATAACAACAACGAATACGAATGAAACCGATGATGATGATGATGATGATGTAGCCGCCAATGAAGCCACTGAAGCAACCTCTGCTGATTTTGTCAAAGCTGAAGTTGTTGATGTTACAAAAGATGATGATGCTTATGATGCTGCTGCTGCTTCTGCTAACAATATAATAACAATAACAACAACAACAGACGCACCAAAAGCAGCGACAACAACAGTAGGAGAGGCAGCGTCGTCAACGACGAAGAAATCGCTAGCAGCAGAAGCAGAAGCAGCAGCAGCAGCAGCAGCAGATGTGACGACGACAACAAACGAAGTTACATCAGCAGCAGCAGCAAAAGCAAAAGCAAAAGCAATAAATAGAAACATGTTGGTGGTGGATGTGGTGGAGAAACCGAAGTCGCCATCAAAGTTAACTTTGGTTAAATATGAAAATGAAAATGAACAAAAACAACAACAACAACAAGATGAGGAAAAACATGAAAATGAACGACGACGAGCAACAACAGCAAAATTACTAACAAAAGAATATAAGAAGGAGGAGGAGGATGCTGCTACTTCTGCTGCTGCGTCTGCTGCTGTTATTGTTGTTCATAATGATAATCGTAATAATAATAATAATGATAATGATAATAATAATGATGAAAATAATGACAACGACAAATTGCAACATCATCATGCAACAGCGACTGCGCTAGAAATAATGAGAATAAAACCAAATAAACCCAAATCCAAAAACAGTATAGAAAATAACAATGATAATGATGGCATTGCTGTTGATGCTGATGATCATGATGATGACAATGATAATGATAATATCCATGCAACATCATCAGTTAAACAATCAGTTGCAAATTTAGCATCAACACGGACAGGAACGACGGCTTTAGTGACTCCACTTGTTGTTTTACTTTCACGCTCCTCAATCTCAAACTCGTCGATATCATCAGCGGCAGAAGCAGCAGCAGCAGCAGCAGCAACAACAACAACAGCAGCAACAGCAAATTTAACATCATCATCATCGTCGACGTCGTCATCTGGCAGAGGAACAGCAACAACAACAACAACAACAACTGTGACTACGACAACAACAGCGTTTACAGATAAAAATGTAAGTAGTTTTTTTTCTTTTTTGGTTTAATAAGAATAATAATACCTATAAATATGTATATGTATATATTTGTATGTATGCATGTGTGTGTATGTGTGTGTGTGTGTGTGTGTAATTGTGTGAGAATCTGTGAGAATGAGCGGTGTAAAGTGTTTGTTTGTTTTAAAATGTTCAATACAATTTACAATAAAAATATTTTGTATTTCTATCAATTCTTTTCTTGTCGATTTTCGTTTTCATTTTGGGTGTTTTGTTTTTGGTGTGGGATGAATTGGAAACAAGAAGAACAAGAAAACAAAAAGAAAGAAAAAAGTTAAGCAACAATTTTTTTTTTTTTGTTTAATTGTTTAAATTTATTCGACAAAAAAATAGAAATAATTTTAATTGTAAATTTTATTTGATGTGATTTGATTTGATTTGATTAGTTAAAAATTTTTTTTTTTTTTTTTTAAGTTGTATTGGTTTTCTTTTGCACTTTGTGCTGTGCCACCTTAAAATTTTTCCTCTTCTTCTTTTCTTCTTTATATTTGAACTGTTATTAAATATTGTTATTGTTGTTGCTGTTGGTTCTTTCGTCATCATGTGAGCGAGCGAGTGAGCGCACTATGATGCGAGAGCACACAATTATAACCAACCACAACAACAACAAGATAAATGATATATAAATAAAGTAAATAAGTATATGGCAAGCAAGCAAGCAACATTTTTCTGGTTGAAATATTAAGTCAGTCAACCATTCAGTTGATCAGTCATTCATTCATTTGGATAGTCGTCATTCTTTCCTTCAAGTAACAAGAGAGAGAGAGAGAGAGAGTCATTCAGTCATTCATTCAGTCAATTATACAAGTATATTGTTGTTATTATCAACTCGATTAGACTTGTATTGCTGCAGCGGTTCTTAAACTATGTCAGCCATGGACCAACCATCCATTCGCTAAGCTATCATTGCAAAAAATCCTGCAGCCTGCCTTGCAGTACTACAACTACAAACATATAAGAAATTCTGTCGAATATTGATAGAGTGAAGATCGATCTTCCTTTTTCATTTATATAGTTCTTTTTTTTTTCGTTTTTATGTATTGTAGTATAATCCATGTATAACGAATTACCGAGAAATAATTGACCATTAAAGGAGAGTTAATAGATGCTAAGGATTTATCTACAATGGAACAAGACTCTTCTTTATCCATCAAAAGAATATTTTTCGCATCTATACATATAAGAAGATTGATAGATTTTCAGGGAGAAAAATTTAAGAAAAAACACCATATTCATATTTTAAATAAAAATTGGATCAAGTAAAAACAGTACTACTAAAGTTTATAATTTCTACCACGGAGGATCTCCATGTGTGAGGATAGGACCCTGATTCAAACATTGAGTTGCATAAAAGTAATAACTTGTCCTTAACCTTTTCGGGCAGGTGTCGAAGCATCGGGTAGGACACTCGGTCGAATCCAGGTGTCTTCCCTGTTGCATGTTTAAGTGCAAATTCTAGTTCTATGGATGTGAAATTGGATTCGAGATATTTAGCATCGGTGGATAAGCTAGTATTGGAATATGAGTGCCCTAGAATGTCGGCTTTTAGAGAGGTGTAGGATGGATCAAAGTTGTCATCTTTCGAATAATTGCACCACATACTGGTAAACGCGGTAACAATCTCTGCAGGAGAAGAGTTGACGGAATTTTGCATCTTACAACTCACTCACCAACATCTCCTCGAAGGCAAAAGCCAACATCCTTGTCCATTGTGTGGTGACTACTTGTCAATAAGACACATGCTAGATGATTGCATAAATCACCACATCACTAGAACAAAACTCTTCGGAGACATTCTACCTTCTACATTAATTCAATTTCCTTTCCTCGATAATATTAGGAAAATAGTATCCTTCATCAAATCCTGTAACCTTAGTAATTTAATCTTTTTTTTTTTTTATTAAGACAGACGAGTCGAAGGCCTTTAAAAAACTTAGGTTATATATTATAAGTAACTAAATGTATATAATCTAATCCTGTATATAAATAATTTCTAAATAATATAGTAATTTTGAATAGGAAAAGATGCATTATTCTATTTACACCTATTGAAGAGGAGTCAGTCACTGCTGGTTTAAAATTCTTAAAAATCTTTTAAAGATACCATGCAAAGTATATGTAAATCTCTAAATTTAAAAATGCTGCTTGTAGATTAATATGGCGCGGTCTCGTCATCTCATCTCTGGCCTATAATTTATAATTTATAGATGGGCTGCTTCCAAAAAATTGTGAGTTTACCATTCCTTGATGACTAAGGCATTCTGACATATTTGCAATAGGAGGACTTGGTTCTTTTTGTGGGTTGGTTAGACCCTAGGATCATGGAGAGGTTTGTTTTTTTTCCAAGATTCCTTATTATCAATGACTAGTCCCAACCAATGGTTGCAATTTTGATATTGAAAATATTAGTATAGCATATAGAAAAATGCGTTACGATAGGATAGACGACAAGCTTTTCGAGTTAATCTAAAAGTCATTCTGCCCATTGTGATGTCTGGATTGGACTGTTTTTAGTTTTAGTATTCATCGCTTTCGACCTTAGTGACATGAAAGGCCATACGACTTTAAGCTGGAATCCACCAGCAATTGGGACTTATAAGATTTACATATGTTGTTTTACTGCTACTGACTACACGTACATAAGGTTAAGAACCCCGCTCTATATACAAGTATCTGTTGCTCTCTTATTAGCATTTTAAGCTTTTTATGTTATTATTACAAAATTATTTTGAATAAAAATGTATGCAATTTCAATGTATTTACATACATATTTACTATTATATTTATCACATTTATTCGAAATCATACCACATATAAATAAATGATTATCTTGACGATCATATAGATCTAGTTAAATATTTTTCCATGTTTCTATGCAAATGAATCACTTATTTAAGTGATTTAAAAAATTATCTTCATCATCATACTGATAATAATAATTATAAATGAAAATTATGTGGCGGAAAGTTTAAGGAATGTATGGATTGACCCTGAACCTGAACTAGACTCTGACCACAACGCAGTGCGTATTTCAGGGATTGTTATAAAGAAATATGTATGTAAGTACATAATAATAAATAATTTTGTAATTACGTAGATATTTATTTTATTTGCAATTGCAGCCTCTAAAAAAAACTTTTAATATTTTCTACTCTACACGGCGAGTTGAGGTGGAGTCCTTTAGACTGAATGACAACAGTGTCATCACTTTTTATGAATCTCATTTCATTTTAAGTGAACTGGATGACATGCGGTTCGAGTTGTCTTGTCTGTCATGGTGATACACTATAGTCTCTTGCAGCATCACTTAATTTCTATAGCTGCTCTGATCTGCTGTAGATATCGGAATTAATCGTTTTGGTCCTTGAAATCTGATTATCATAGAAGACTGATGTGGTCTAGTCCAATCACACCAGGTTGACATCTTTATCGCCTTTTGCTGCATATCCTATCGTCACCTCAGCTCTTTACTCATTTGATAATGTCACGGACAATCCATTTCTTATTGCCCGTGATTATGCGTGATATAAACTGGATCAGTTTTCAATGCGTTTGGTGTCAGTGGATCGCAAGTGTTCGAAGACTTTGTCAGATGAATTTCTTTAAACTCATGCGATAACCAAATGTTGACCAAAATTTATACTGCAAACAAATGAGCCATGCTGTAATGTCTCGAATACCCTATTTTATATCCGGATAATGACATTTTTAAACCAAAATTTATCTCGCCAGTTGGTGACCCTGGTTTGCTCTAATTTGACTAACTTGGGACCAAAGTATTGATCTCGTCGTTTTTTTTTTCGGAAGGGTGATTTTTTCAATTTATAGTTTTCATATCGTCTTATCGTCTTTGAGTGAAGACCCTGAGCATTTGCCCTGGTTACCCTTAGGAAAATGCGCTTATGGATGTCATCGAATAAAAGTCTCTGGAAGTCGGAAAGAAATCTGTAACTTATTTTCATGTTTTACAAATGAAATAGAGAAAGGAACATGCGTAAAAAAATCATCATCTTCTCATTCAAATCAAGCCTTAACCATTAGTATTTTGATCTTGTTTTTGTTGTGTTGTGGTGTGCAAACATCTTATTATAAAGACTTTTTTGTTTCTTGTATGATCGAACTGACATTAAGTAACTGTAAGTGTCTGCCTCATATTCACCAACCATGTAAATTTTAAGAGTACCCAATTACTGTATCGTATTATCGTATAGCTCCCATACAAATTACGATTCAAATTCATGTTCTTTTTGGAAAAACTTATTTGTTTTTCGTTTTATCAAACTAAAATTTGGATAGAATAGGTGTCTAACTCATATTTACCAAGCATGTAAATTTCAAGATCCTACAATAACTGGATCGGGTAGCTCCCATACAAATTACGATTCAAATTCATGTTCTTTTTAGAAAAACTTATTTGTTTTTCGCATTATCGAACTGAAATTTGGATAAAATAAGTGTCTAACTGATATTCAGCAAGCATGTAAATTTGAAGATTCTAGAATTACTGGATCATATAGCTCCCATACAAACTCTGTTTGAAATTCATGTTCTTATTATAAAAACTTTTTTGTTTTTCGCATTATCGACCTGAAATTTACTAACTATAAGTGTCTAAGTCATATTCACTAACCATGTAAATTTCAAGAGCCTACAATTACTGGATCAATACAAAATCCGATTCAAATTCTTATTGAAAAAACTTTTCATCATATATGTAATGATTTTATAAGTTTTTTTTATATTTATATTGCTTTCAAGCTTCAATTTATTGTTAGTTTGATACTGAATGAAAATAATACAAAATATTATTACTATATTTGTTTTATTTTTCGGTTTATTTTAGGAGATGCGTGGAAATAGTATCAGCCCTCAAAGACGTTCACGTCGAACACCAAAAACAGTTGAGGAGATTCCTCCAACGACAACACAATCATTATCAGCTGATGACACAAATACAACTGAAACTATAGCAGTTAATAATACGAACGCTAGTATAATGGATGTAGAAAAGATGGAAAATACAAACACAACAACACCATCACCGGCACCTTTACCACCAAAACGTGGTCGTGGACGTGCCAAGAAGATACAACCAATGGTAGAAGCATCATCAATAATAACAACCATTGATCAAATCAAAGTTGAGCCTATGACGACGACGACAACATCACAGGAAACTGGTGCCGCCATAATGCGAACATCATCATTAACCGAACAACAAAGAAAAGTTGGTGGACGCAAACGAAGGAACATTGATGAAGATGGTGGCAATGGTATAACAAGTGGTTTTGGTGGTGTTGGTGGTATTGGTACATTGAAAACTGAAGATCCTAGCTGTGATTCTGAAGAACAACAGCATCAACAGCATTCAAATGGTGATGGTTTTAAGAAAATGAGACGCAGTGTACGCATCGAAAATCGTATGGATGGATTTAAGACACTAGTAAGTAAGACACAATTCACATAAATCACATGATTCATTATTCCTCTCTATTGGTTCCAATGTTCCAATGTATGGAACAGAATCATTATTAAATCATATCATGGTTGGTAAAAATAGTTTAACACTTCACACATGTATTATCATTGTAAATTTGATTAAAACACAGAAACGTAAGACCCTATAAAGTACAATATTGTATGTCTGTATATCGCAAGGGTAATTAATCCATGTCTTCCACATTGATGAGGGAACTAATATAGTTTCTCATTGTTTTTGAGATAAAATTTTATACGTTGTCTCTTGTCTTGCCTTTTTTATTATTTTCCATGTAGGTATGTACAGATGTCCAGATCATTTGTTTCAGTCATCTTAATTCAACCACTAAAGAGCATTGTTAGTCATAAAACCAAACCCATCAAATGAATTGAAATTTTGTCCATAAGAGTATTTTTTTTTTTTTCTCTGCTTATCTTAAACAACAGTATGAATATGTCTCTGGAATAGTGTTACAAGTTATGACAGAGTGTCTAGGTTCTGCCCCATGCTCTGTAAGTAATGTAAACCTTAAACATACAACGCGTGGTTGATCTTAAGAGAAAAGAGTGTTTTGTAATGAATTTATATTTTATTTCAATCATATTGGTTCATATAAAAAATCTCCTCGGTTTTTTCAATCAATTACATTACATATTGGCCTTTATTATCTATGACCTTTTGCCATTTTCCGGTTAGCTTCATAATTCCATCGGTGTAGAAGTTCTGTTGTTTATCAGTGAAAAACTTGGCCAAGTGATTTACAGCGGCTCTTCGGTCTGCCAATTTTTTTTTGCCATGAAAAAAGTTTTGCAGTCCGAAACAAATGGTAGTCAGAGAGTGCAAGCCCCGGGCTATACGGTGGATGCATCAAAACTTTCCAAGCAAGCTTCGTCAATTTGTTCCGGGTTATTAAAGATGAGTGTGGCCTAGCATCTCTTCTGTTGGCCAATTCTGATCGCTTTTTCTCGATTGCTTAATTCAAAAGGTCGAGTTGTACACAGTAGCGGACCGAATTGACCGTTTCGCCATATTCTAGCAGCTCATAATAGACAATTAACTTCCAATCTCACCAAACACTCAACATAACCTTGTTTACCGTCAATCCAGGCTTGGAAATCATTTGTGTAAAGTCACTGGCCTTTGTCCATGATCGCGTTGGATATTCTTGTATTTAATCCATTTATCATCGCCCGTAATTATTCACTTCAAAAATGGTTCCATTTCAGCAGCGTTTCACTGATGATTACTCGGTCAATTACATTTCTTTGAATTAATACATGTGGCACCCAAACATCGAGTTTCTTTGAGTAGCCTGCACTTTTTAGATGACTCCAAACTGTCCTGACAGCTTACGTGCCGGTCTTGCTCCATTTGTTCCAAAATTTCATCGATCAGTGCAAGGTGCATCTTTTACATTGAAATTTCCGGAATGAAATCGAGCAAACCACTTCTGGGCGGACCCAGCTTTCACTCACAGCCTTCTCACCGTAAACTGCACAAAACTTTTGGCAGCGTTTGCAGCGTTTTTCCTTTGTTGTATTGTAGTAAGAAAGCATCACATAGCGTATTTCTTCAGATAGTTCACTCATATTCAAATCAGTATAATTTTTAACACGAGCAACGAATTATACAGTTGTGTTTACAAAAAATATAGCCTGAAATATTACCTTTTAAACACGTGTTCTACACGTGATTCAATCAGATTGGTGTTGCCAGATCTATAGTGGCAAAAAACCGAGAAGATTTTTTATAAGACCCCAATATAACAAAAAAAAAAAAAAAAAAAAGTATATTCCTAAGTTTTGCCTACCCACTTTGTCCAGTTTCTTCTATATTCAACTCATTTTCTAATAAAATCAAGAATGCAATCGATCCACTGCTCCTTGATTAATAATAGATGAATTCCCTCAGATGGTGAAGTTAAGGACTTATTATTTGATTGTAATAGTGATGAGAAATAGAATTACATATTTCATTATTCTCAATTTTTGGAAACCTTTGGGGTCGCGCTGCTCTTTAGAAATTGATTATTTAAGTTTATCATTATTTTTCCCTATGATTCTCCTTCACGATACAGAAACACAGATGTAGCCATGATTGGTTTGAGATTGTTCGATTATTTGTTGTTCTATCTATTCATACTAAAACTGATTGACTAAACGTATTTGAATGAACAAATCACGGAAGTCTATTATGCTATGCCTCTGATGGAGTGGAGATGATAACCCTAATTATGCTTGATTTATAAAATTTTTAGAAGGCGCTTGCGTATTGTCATTATGCTACCACTTAATCAATCATCTCCAAGTTCATGAAAAGGCAATAACAAGATGGTTAGTTATATTTGATTTCACATTTAAAATTCTATGTTATTCATATTTTGTTTTCTAATTTCTTTGGATAAAAGTCTTTAAAGTTGTAGATTAGATAATGGTTCCATTTGTTAGGCGTTAGGTACATACACTCAACACTCTACTCCTTTCCACCACCACCCCCTATAAAAGTTCTGTGATTCATTCACAATAATAATATGAGTTTTTTGGTATTGGGATTTTTGTCTTGAACATGAGTGATCAGTGATCTCCTATTATTATGCATAGGCGTATGTACTAGGAACTTGCATATTTGAATCAGTCATTCAGTCAGTTTTCTATAAAATTTATTATTTCTATGTTAAAATACTAATTGTGTTTATAAGTAACACAACTACAACTGTAACAAAAACAATATAGAATCGGCACTGATAAGAGGCGAGGCAGCACCGGCATTACAGAACAGAACAGAACACAACACACAGCACACAGCACACCAACCACCATCACATCAAGAAGCGAGCGATAAGGTTCAATGTGATTCGTGATTCTTATTGTTGTGTTTAACATTAACAAAAACATTAACAATGAATCGCCTTTGTTAATCACTTGTATATATTATGTTTTTTTTTTTAGTTTCTAGTTTTATCTGATTAATGTATTTGTTCTTTTTGTTTTGTTTTGTTTTGTTTTGTTTTGTGTATTTTTTTAGGATGGAATATCTTTAGATGAAATCAAATGTGACACATCTGTAACTACGTGTGGTACTTATGTTTTGCCCCATGCTGCTGAAGTTCAAGGTTCAAGTGCAACAAACATTTCCATTGCAGCATCAGCATCATCATCGTCATCATCTGGAAATGCTACTGGTGGTGCTAATGTTGTTGGCTCTTTGCAATTGTATGAAAAGGCAGCACCAAAGAAACGTGGACGTAAAGCTAAAGTTACAATAACAGCAGTAGCCCCCACCAATACCAACACTAACACCACCACCACCAGCACAACGGCAGCAGCAGTAGCAAACACATCTGGAATAATAGTATCGATGACGACGACAGCAGCAAATACAAAAGTGTCATCATTATCACCATCAACTGCTGCTGCTGCTGCTGCTGCTGCCGTCAATGCTAAATCATCATCAAATTCAATTCGTCAAATAAATTATGGAAATATCAAATTTGAGCCTAAATCACCAAATGCTAGTTTCACTGTAGCCACCAATGGTGGTGGTGGTGGAGGTGGTGGAGGTGTTGGCGCTACCAAGCGAACAACATCTTTAGCAACGAATGTTGATGAGAATCTTCAAATACCAAAGCGTTCTAAGCGACGCATAAAGCCAACACATAAAATACTTGAAAACGATGAATTGCGCTGTGAATTTGAAACTAAACATATTGAACGAATGACAGCACAGAATTATGAAGTTGCTACCAGGAGTGGACCTGACAATGTAATGCACTTTGAAACTGCAGCACATCATCAATTGGGGATGTCGTCAACGTCTAACGCTGGTGGTGGTGGTATTAAGAGTGAAAAAACTGATGGCATTTGGTCTACGGATCCATCAACTTCTTCAAATTTACAAAATTCTAATGCTGGAGGAGCTGCTGGCTCTATGAAAAAGAGATCGTATACGAAATCACAACGAGATATTGACAATTCTGGTGCAGCAATTGAAGCGAAAGAGGCTTGTAAACGAAGCTTAGATTTAGATAAATTTCTAAGTGAAATTAAAGCAGCCAAATTAAATTTGAATCGTTCACCAGAGGATAAGAAATTGAATAAGAAACAACTAAGAAAATTGGGTAAACAAAAGGAGAAATATTTTAAGAATCTTGGTCTGAAGCGACATAATAGTGAAGCGGCGAGTGATGAAGAAAATTCGAATACCGATAATGAAGAATTTGTGCCAACAACACGTGTTCAAGTGGGTAAGCGTAGCGTTACATTGCGTTTAAGGAATGCCAATAAGGATAACAAGGATGCAAGTGGTGAACAGCGCCATCAAAATGGTTATACAACAACAGCAGCAGCAGCGGCAGCAAATACAGTTTCACCATCATCAACAACCAGAGTTAAGCTTTTATCTGGGGCTATTGCAATGGTAGCACCATCACCACAATTAATAACAACAGCCGCTACAGCTGCGGCCGGGGCAGTATTGAAGACTTTACCATCGTCTTCATCAGCATCTTCAACTGCAATAACAGGACTAACAACAACAACAACACCAACAAAACAAACACGTAAAAATGCAATATCAGTACGACAAAAATATGTTGCTGCCATGGAACAAGCAATTGCTGCTAGTGCTGCCGAACATATGGCATTAGAAATATCCGCTGAACAATTGCAAACATTGAATGCTGCTGTCTTGACTGGTGTGGATGCTGCTGCTGCAGCAGCATCAACCAAGTCACCATTGAATCGAAATCATAGTCGTCAACTCAAGAGTAATAACTATATTTGCTTGTGCCAAAAGAGTTCACATTATTATGCTCGTAATACACCAGATTCATCGTTTTGCTGTGCCATAGATAATATCGATGACCAGAAGATCGGTTGCTGCAATCAATTATCGGGTCAAGTATTGAATCTACTAAGACCCAGTCAACGTGTTGGTTATATGATACTCTGTGATGAGCATCGTAAACGTTTAATGGCGCATAATTGTTGTGCCGGTTGTGGTATATTTTGTGCGCAGGTATGTTGTCTATTCCTACTCCATATAAAATGTTATTTCTTCTTTCATTCACCCATCCATAACATACAACATATGATAAGGTTGTTTGGTAATGACATTTTATTTTCACAAAAAACCAATCACCAATCTACAGGTTGGTTGAAATGTATTGAAAGCAACACCAATTAACCAGTAGGAAAGTAAAAACTACAATCGTATATTAATATTTCATCTTTCATTTGATCACTTTATTCTTTGTTTACAAGCCATTTGAAGTTGCCGGGTTCAGCCTATTTGTTTACAATGGAAAAATCCGAATATCGTACAGTAATAAAATTCTTTGTTTTGGAAGGTTTATCAGCAACCGAAATCCACAAAAAATTGGTGGCTGTCTTGAAAGAATCTGCTCTATCGTTTCAAACTGTGCATCGATGGGTTTTGGAGTTTAAACGTGGTCGTGTCAAATGGGCAGATGAACCACGCATTGGACACCCAAAAAGTACAACATCATCAGAAATCATACAGCAAATTTATAATATTGTATGTATTGATCCAAGTTCGACTTAGCGGTAAATTGCTGATGCCATAAGCATCTCAGATGAACGCGTACTTTACATTTTGTATAAAGAATTGCATATGAAAAAGCTGTTTGGAAAGTTAGTGCCGCATTCGTTAACAATTCAACAAAAACTGAACCGATAACAAATTTCTCAGCGTAATTTGAAGCGTTTTAAGCAAAATAAAACAGATTTTTTGCGCGTGTTCATAACTATGGATGAGCCTTGGATCTACCACCACCATGATCCAAAACTGAAACAAGAACATTAACATTGGACTGAAGTTGATTGTTCAGCTCCAAAACAGGTGAAGTAAAAACGATCGTCAAAAAAGGTTATGGCATCAGTGTTTTGGGATGCAAAAGCGATTTTGTTGATTGATTATCTTGAAAAAGGTAAAACAATTAACTCTGAATATTATTGCAACCTTTTGGATCAGCTGAATGAAAAAATTCTTGAAAAAAGACCCGGTTTACAGAAGAAAAAAATCATTTATCATCAAGACAATGCACGTGTTTACACAATTGTTTTGACGATGGCTACATTCAATGAATTAAAGTTCGAATTGCTTGAACACCTACCGTATTCACCAGATCTGGCTCCCAGCGACTACTACCTATTCAGAAACTTGAAACAATTTATTCGTGGAAAACGTTTTCCGTCGAATGAAGAAGCTAATGCAGCCGTAGAACAGTATTTTGCAGAGCTTCCGGAAAATCATTACAGAGATGGTATAAAATGGTTGGAGGAACATTGGAATAAGTGTGTTGAAGTTAAGGGATAAAAAAACTTATTTCATTTTCAAATTAATATTCTTTCATTTTTGCGTTCAAAACTTTTCTACCAACCTGTATTATGAACTGTTTCGAAACACTTGACTAAGTTGAGTGAACACTTAGAATCACAATGTCGGAGCACAAGGTTTGAAAAGCATCAAACAACGCCTCTGCATGTATGGAGTTGAGGACTACCCAAAACCTCAGCAGCAACCTCTACCCGCATCTGGGCGACCAACCAATCAACAACCTCCACAATACTCTCTTCAAAAAGGGCCGTCAGGATAGAACAAGTACCGTAGACTCCTGGCCTGACCAACCGTGATTCCAGATAAAAAGCCTCTCGTCAGACTTACTCTATTCTCTCATTTATGACCTGAAGATTTAAGTTATAGAGAATCTCTATTAGGCTTGCATGAAAACTATAAACCATACGCAAAAGGTACAAAAGCGATATATCGAACAGAATAATTGGAAATTGTTTTCCATATTTGATGACCCTTCAGAAGACCTGGTAACTTATGCATTATTCTGACACATTAATTCTAATAAAGCAAACTAAGGCAAGGTCTACCAAACAACCTATGTTTACATATATAAAAATCTCAAAGACTTTTCAGTGTTTTTTTGATTTCATTGCTTTAATTTCTTCTAAATTATTTTACAGGGTAAATTTGTGCTTTGCAAACAACAACATTTCTTTCATGCCGATTGTGCCCAGAAATATATTCTAAATAGTCCATTTGATCCACTTTTACCAGCATCCAATTATTCTAGTCCAATATTGGTGCTGAAGTGTCCACATTGCGGCATTGATACGCCTGAACGTAGCTCAACTGTCACAATGAAATGCCAAAATTTGCCTTTATTCTTACCTGCACAAAAAACTAAAATGTAAGTAGCAGCCGCCATAGCAATTTTTTTCAATAATGACTTTAATGTGAAAATACTATAATACCATTATATAATCATTCCCAACAAATAACCAGTAAACCAGCAAAACTCACAATGCCAGCAACAACAGCCGCTGCTGTAGCTGCCGCTGCCGCTGCAAATAATAATAATAACAATGCTGCTGCCAGTACAAGTGCTGCTGCCACCAACATGCGCCTTAATGCTGCTGCTGCAGCGGCTGCTTCTGCATCACGTTTCAAATCGAATGTTATTAATTTTGAGCAACTGATACCAGAATCAGTAATGAATATAGTTGTACGTGGACGTCATACTACCAATGCAGCAAATCGTGCATCTTTGGAGTTCACAACGCGTGATATGTATTATTCTGTTCAAAATGATGATCTAGAACGTGTTGCCGAAATTCTGTAAGTCATCCATTCCATCATCAAAATCAACATCAACATTATTGTCATCATTTATTGTCTGTGTATTTTTATTTAGCTGCTGATTATGATGTTAACACACGTATGAGTGAATTTCTTCATGGCACCTGTTTGCATTTGGTAGCTTACTCTGGAACTTTGCAAATGGCATATTTACTTTTATGCCAAGGTGCTGTCTCACAGGATTTCATCAATATAATGGATCGTGAAATGAGAACTGCATCGATGTGTGCAGTTATGTGCGACAAGTGCGATATACTCAATTTATTCATACAATGTGGTGCTGATCTTGCTATCAAGGTAAGTGTGACGATGATTAATCATTTTTAAAAAGTATGTTTGCTTTATTGCCCAAATACAAGCATCACTATTGTATTGGACTAGCTTGACCTATATGATGGGTTATGTTATGCAACCGCATAACAATAATTAAGGAAAATGACAGAGGAAAACCTTAACGGGTACTTAATAGGGTTCACCAGAATGCCAACATATGGTCATCTATTGACCTAACATCGACTGTAACATGCAGTCGAGTAGTTGCAAAGGAAAATGAGAGATCAAGAATCAATTTTTTATTTGTTTGCGTGCAGATGCATCACATTTCTGAGCCATACTATATCCATTTATGGATGGAAATGATTTTATTGACCTTATCGATGGTTTTACCTATGTGCTCTTTGTAGATAAGCTGCATGTCGAAGAAGAGGCCAAGAAGGTATCGGATAGTTGCAAAATTTGGTAGTGAAAACAGTTTCGCTTCTTAGTGAAGTAAAATCCTTTAGTGTTTTTGGTTCTCAAAGGGTACCAAAAGGAACCTTATAGACTTCATTGTTCGTCCGTCTGTCCTAGAAAACTGTGTTCTATTGAACTGAAATTTAGACACAATGAGTTTCTAGTACAGGTGAGGTACATTTGTTAGAATCAGCCAAATCGTCCAACTAGGAGGGGTACCTCCCATACAAACCCACCATTAAAATTCAGGTTCTTATTCGAAAAACTTTTTTGTTTTTAGGACTATTGAACAAAAAATTTAGACACAATAAGTTTCTGATATAGGCGCGGTACATTTGTTGGAACCAGTCAAATCGGACCGCTATGGGAGAGCACCTCCCATACATTCTGGAACAGTACGGACGGTCTGACTCGCACTTGGACCATTTTTATTTGGTATTTTGCATTGTGGATATACATAAATGCACTCTGTATCATCTGGGACACCACCATAAATTGATTTATGAAGGATTGTGGGAATATGTTAGTGTGTTTATACTCGATAGTTTGTGGATCAGACTTGGACATTTAAAGTTACTATTTAAATTGATTTTTTTCTGAAAGATCTGTTCTTTCTTTTTCTAAACGTTGGATGCAGTTGACAAAGGGTGAAGTGGGCAGTAATTTTATTCCATAATTATTCTTAGATTATATCTTGTTGTATAAGTTATAACATAGTATCTACATGTATAAGATTTGTAAATAAAAATCATCTTTGTATTATTTTGTCTTATAGGGTCCAGATGGTAAAACAACATTGCATATTGCTGCAAAATTGGGTCATTTAGAGTCAATACAAATGATTGTCGATAGTTATAGAGCTTCACAGAATATAACGAAATTCTTAAGCTTTATTAATGCTCAAGATGATGGTGGTTGGACTGCTATGGTTTGGGCTGCTGAACTTGGACATACCGATATTGTTAGGTAAGTTGTTATTGAAATAATGACCACTATTCTATTCGATGTGAATCTAATCAATTTATTAATAGTTATTAATAATGGCGCCGATCCGAATATATGCGATAATGACAATAATACAGTTTTACATTGGGCCACATTGCATAATGATGGCTTAGAGACCATTACGGTATTATTACAAGCAGGAGCTTTTTGTAATGTACAAAATGTTGAAGGCGATACACCATTGTAAGTAGTGATAAATGATTATTTGTATGTTTATATGATGCCTCTAATTTGTGTTTGTTTTTATTTTATATTAAAAACATTAAAATTATATAGACACATTGCCTGCCGTCATTCAATAACAAGACTTTGTGTTGCCCTCATTGCTAATGGTGCTGATCTGATGATTAAAAATAAAGCCCAACAATTGCCATTTGATTGCATACCCAGCGAAGATTCCGAATGTGGTCGTACCGTGGGTTTTAATATGCAAATGCGTTCCTTCCGTCCACTTGGATTACGTACAAGGGTCGTTTGTGCAGATGCAACAAATGGTCGTGAATTGCGTCCCATACAAGTTTGGCGGAATGAATTAATGATGAAAGAAACGGACGATGAGTCCGATGAACTCATGTGGCCCGATTTTAAATATATTACAAAATCCATAATACTACAAAATTCTATACATATTGAAAACCGTGTTTCACAGATGCGTATCTGTTCATGCTTGGATGGGTAAGTAGTAGAGTTATACGTCCTATTGAATGGAGTTTTAATCATTTTTTTGATTCACAGCTGTAGCACCGATCAATGCCAATGCAATGGTGCCTCTTCACAAAATTGGTATACTGCTGAAGGTCGTTTGAATTCCGAATTTAATTATGATGATCCAGCGATTATTTTTGAATGTAATGATGTTTGTGGTTGCAATCAGGTAAAGTCATCATATTATTATATTTTAATTTACATATTTACATGTATTTTAGCTTACGTGTAAGAATCGCATTGTCCAGAATGGTGTACGCATCCCTTTGCAAATAATGGAATGTGAAGAAGCTGCAAAAGGTTGGGGAGTGCGCGCCCTTATTAATGTACCGAAAGGATCCTTTGTTTCAATTTATACTGGAGAAATCCTTACGGAATTAGAAGCCGATCGCCGTACCGATGATAGTTACTATTTTGACCTGGGTGATGGTCATTGTATTGATGCAAATTATTATGGCAACATCAGTCGTTTCTTTAACCATTCATGTGAACCGAATATTTTACCCATTCGTGTATATTATGAACACCAAGATTATCGTTTCCCCAAAATAGCATTCTTTGCATGTCGAGATATTGATGCAGGTGAAGAAATTTGGTAAGTAAGAAAAAGAAAAACTATAAATTCGAAATATTATTATTATCACCAAAATATTATTGAGATTTTTATTCACATTGTTTGTGAGATTAAACTCAGCTCAGCCAGCTCAGCTCATAGAAGCTTATATTGACTGACTTGAGTGAGTGATAATGAGTCGTCTTATAGTATTTGAAGTGATGTCTTTTGTCTTTATAAAGACTCTGATGCCCAACTAACTCAGTAGGTACAGGTACCAAGGAAAAAGGTGTTAAGCCTTAAACCAACGATAACATATGGCATCAGTGTCGGCTCCATTTCTCTAACTGTTCGATGTATGCGAAATTTAGCAGGCTATAAGGCCATACTACGATGACAAAATTAAAGAACTTTACGGAGCAAATTCAAATCGCATAAGTGACGTTCTAATGACGCAAAGTCTGATCATTGACCCTTTGGGCCTTTAGACATACTATGGAACTCAGATGACTGATAATGAGTTTCATTTTACGTCCGCAAATACAATAATCACAAAGAGTGTGGTCCTTTCGAAGCTATCACATCTTTTCGATGCAATGGGTATACTGAGTTCTCCGCTAGTAATGTTCGGGAAGATATATCTTGAATTGAATGAAATGAAGAACTTTCAGAATTAATGCAAGTTCATTGATCGAAGTGCCATTTGTTCTTTAATGTTTCACCGGATTCTATTCCAATCACCATTCTATACAGTTAAATTTAAGGTTGCGGCAAAGTTAACGCTGCAACTGGATCTCATGAATTAGAATAGAAAAGGACCAAACAATAGTTCCAATAGTTGAATGTGTAAAAAGTGAGTTTGTCTTTAGAACAATGTTATATGCGATTTGATTGTCATCACTCGATTTCAATCTTAGAATAAATTTGCAAATATTTTGTATAGAATCATCAGCGTCAGCAGGTTGATTAAAGTTGACGTTGAAGTAGAGAGTTGTCAGTTGGCAACGATAGTTTGCCAATCAAATTGACAGTTGTATTGTAAATATTTTATTGTCAAAATATTGAAAGTGAAAGTTGAAAGCAATTGTTTTGTTACTCGACAACATTTGATGTGATTTGTCATTTTAAAAGTTCTTCTTTATGTTGTTTGCTATTTGCCTGATATTGATTTGTTCCTTATTATTTTCATTTCAGTTTCGATTATGGTGATAAATTTTGGAATGCCGAGCAACGTAAGGCTGGGTGCAAATGCTTAATGCCCGGTTGTCGTTATGCAATGTATTATCGTGATGATGATGATGATGATGATGATGATGATGACGACAACAGTACAATGGATGATAGTGTTATTGATGAACTTATCCAACTACAACAAGACAACAACACAAACAATAATAAAAATAGTCCAATAAAAACAAGTGATAAAAGCACAACAACAGCTGATATCGATGAAGTCGATACAGATATAAATACAAATACAGATGTTGTGCTTAAATTAGTATACATGCAAACAATATCATCTATAAGAAATTGTGATGATTAAACAAAAGAACTAAATTCGTTGAAACATTGTGTGAGCATGAGTAAGCAGCAAACACCACACACATACATAAATACATAACACCATAAATATACATGATACTAACGACGAATAAGTGTAAGGAAGAAATTGTAAAAATAAGGTAACTAACACCTAGTAATAGAGTTAGCACTTAGCAGCACACACACACACACACATATATATATATATATATATATATATATCACAGGTGAATTGATTAGGTTTGGGTGGTTAGCAGCATATTATCTCAAATAACATAGGGTAGAGCAAGTAAATCACACAACAAGCAAACATACACCACATTGATATAAAAATATAGAAAAATAATCAGAAAAAAAAAACAAAAAAATAATATCAGAAATAATACTATTAAAGCAAAGAATAATTTGCTTATAATTTCCTTCTTCTCATTTTGACATATTTTCATTACAATTTCACACTCTCTTTCATACACATGCGCGCGCATACAACATACTCATTCTGCTGCTGCTGCTGCATGCTGTCCTGTCATCTCTGTTTAATTCCTGATCCTCTGTACATATGTAACACATGTTGTGTCTCTTCTTAATACAAGAAATAAAGAAATAAATCACAAGATATCTAACATAACTTATGTTGAATGTTATATGTTGTATACTCGTGTCCATATAATATAATGTATCTATCCATATAGAAGGAAACTGAATATTTTATAGAATGCATTTTATATAGTTTTTTTTTTAATTTCTGAGACTAAGATGATACTTTTTGTGTTTATACCATAAGTGATGAATGAGCTCGAATTTTGTTCTTTGACAGATGGAGGTATCTTCTATCTGCAATTTCTTCAGACTGGTCTGCTGGTTGGCTGCACAAGACACGACTCCTGTTTAATCTGTTAGATATGTGCTATCTGCTTTGTAGATAAAAAAAAAAAACAAAAATTATAATGTTGACTATCTCAGATATATGTACATACTAAAATCCTTAAAAAAGTCACACTGTCTTTATGAACACTTTCATCATGGTGTTGTGAATCATTTATCTAGTTGAATTCGTTAGCAAAGACATTATGCTACCGAGTCATAGCAGATAACACGAGTCGACACGACAGTATAGACAAACTGAGTTGAATAATTCGAATCAGAAACTTACTTGACTCCTTTTTCATATTTTCGCTTTTGAAATGAGTCAATAAACTCATTTAGTTGGTTATTTGCTTGGCGACTCATTGACTCGAGTCTATATAGTCGTGGGACTCATGTCTTATCACATTATTATGAAAATATACTGTTGTGTGACTCGTGCCTTTGGGAATAGCTCGGTGTGACTCGTTTTATCGGGTATCATTTAGCATGAGTCGGTATCACACTGTTAAGAAAATACAATAACAAAGCAAGTGCAAGTGTGAGTGTGAGCGAGAAGAAATGAAAGAGCATGCATGCGATAGCAATAGTATGCACAGTGGTTTTGATACCGAGTCAAACGTCTATCTAATTCAGAAGATCAGATCAGAAGATCTGCCTTCCGTCACATAGTAAATGCTCCTTGGTACATCATCCTCTTAGTCCGTGAGGAAATCAACCTCCACACAAGCCGGTATAATGACCGTCAATAAATTAGCATCCGCTCTTGCCACAAAACACCATCAGGAGGAGGCGCAAATGTCTCCACCCTGATGACCTTTGGGTGGGTGCACGGACGCAAAAGAGGACATAGACCCCGTTTTTGATACCAAAACATTTCCTTGCAAATTATTATTTAGGCTTGAAGCCATCTGTCAATTTCTAGTCTATGTTACTTTAATTATTTATAGTCGTTAAATGGGCGGTTCTTTTTTTGTCCATTTATGTAATAAAAAAAAAAAAAAAAGATTGACTCGTTTCAAACCACACATGACTCGTTTTTCATAGTGTGCACTGTGTGATTGCCTAGTGCAGGGCTCTAGTAGTACATACATCAATGAATTCAATATGAATAGATTCAGGTCTTATTCAGTTTACCCTATCCAACTATATATATATAGAGGAAAGAGGGAAGTCAGACATTTATATTATTAATGTTGTATGTTTTTTGTACTCAAAGGAACATGAGATGAGATTTATTGATTGAATTTAACTTGAAAATATTAAGGGGGTCCAGAGAACTCAGAAAGTTTCAAAGAAACATAATATTCAAACTTTATGGTTAGAAGAGGAAAAGTTGAATTATAATCTTTTTTTTACTTTTGTGCTTGGTTTTTCTTTAATTTTTGATTGATTTTATGTTAAATAAAATTGGATGTAAATGTATAGGAGAAAACCTCGATTCTAGTCGTGATTAAATTTTACTAAGATAAAGTTTTGTTTTTTTATTTTTGGTAATTTTATTTTTAATGTGAAATAGAAGTGCAATTCTTGTTATTTATTTAATAGTAAAATAAAACAAAAACTTGACCAAAAAAAGAAACAAAAAAGAAAAATAAAATTAATTTCGGCTATGCCGAAGTTGCGATACTCCTCACGCTCCCTCCCCTTTTCCACATTATTCATTTGACTTGGGTAGAGTCAGCATATTTCAACAATAAGACCGAAATATTTGTATGAGAGTTAGGGTTTTAAAATTTACATGGTTGGTGTCGGTGAGTATGAAGTTGACTCCTCCTAGTGGTCCGATTCGGCTGATTCCGACAAATGTGAAGATATGTTTCTGTTTGATAAACTTATATTTATTACACATTCACTATGTGAAGAGTATGAAAAATTACTAAACAGAAGCAGAAAATACAAATGTTGAAGAAAGAAAACTTGTCTAAACAAAAAATATATTGTAATACTAAAAAACACAATGAAATGAAATGAAATGAATTTAAATGAAAAATGTTAAGAAGTGATGAACAAGATAAAGAAAGGGATCAAGTAATTAATGATAGACAACAAAAAAAGAACAAAAAGAATAAGGAATGTTTCATACTTTTATTATAAAAAAAAAAAAAAAACACAACAAAAAAAAAGAGGAAATGAAAATGGAATAAAATGAGGTTTCAATGTTCTTTAATTTAGAATTGAACTTACCACAGAATGAATTTGATTTGATCAGAAATAGATCATTTATCTGAATACGTTTGTTTGTATGTTATTGTATTAAAAAATAAAAAGAAATTTATCTTTAAATGTCAGTGTCGTCTCATGCATTCTCAGTCTCAGTCGTCATAAAAATATTAATATAAAATTAATGTGAAAATAATGAAAATATTATAAAATTTAAAAATTTAAACAAAGTTTCCGTAAAATTTTTGTTAATTGCGGCAACTATCAACATGATTATTATGATCATTATCATCATCATCATAATCATTATTTCATAATAAATGAATTTGGATTTTATAATAATTTTTGTGTTTACTTCTAAAAATTACAATTAAAATTCATTTAATTTATTTTTATATATAAAGAAGAAGCATTCAAATTTTATAAACATTTATATAGGGAAATACAACAACAACAACAACAACAACAAGAATAACAACAAAAACAACATGTACAATTTATAAAAATATTTAGTCAAGGACTGAAAAAACATCAAAAGACAAAACAAAAATATTATTTAAATAAGAAAAAAAAAGAAATATAATAATAATAATAATAATAATATTAAAACAAACAAACGTAGAAATCATAAAATTATAATAATAATATTTTTTTTTTTTTTTTTGCAATATTTTGTAACTAAAATTTTTGTCAGACAAACAAAATTAAAGCCGCCGCAAGTGCCTACCAAATAAAATTATATATTAAAATTAATATAGTCATATAGTCGGTGGTGGCTTGTCGTCGATTCGACTATAGAAATGCCCTGTACTTCTTGCTTAACTTTTAACTCCAAAGGGAGTGAAAAACATCACTCAGTCACTGAATCACTTACACTTAGTAGGTTGAATAGATAGAATGGGGTGGGATAGAAGAGCACCTATGATACTTAAAATATAATGATTCATATGATTAAACCAATCTTCAAATGATATGTGCACATATTAGACTAGATAGATCCCTACATTAATGCATTCAAACCCATATGAATGCGAGAAAATGATTGCATGTTCTGTCGTACTACTCATTTGAAGTGATTATGAATGCATGAATGGTGTATTATGTATGTATGAATGGTATTCGTGTACACGTGTTAATTAAGCATGGTACACTTAACAACCATCTCATGCAGTTCCACACAGGACATGGCTATCTGTACAAATTCAAGCAAGCAGATGACCATGACCCGCACTGCCTGTTGTACACAATAACTAGCTGGAAAATGCTTGACATGTTCCCATGGATTGATTCCTGTTTGTGTACCTCAGAGATCTAAACACTTTAAAGGTCGGTGGAATCGAGTTACACCAAATAGAATCCTGTTACGTTCAAAATTGACAAAATTCTTATCAATGGCTTAATAGAAAATTATGTAAACAATACCAGGTATTCCTTAGTGCATAAGTATATGATTCCTTTAGTGAAAAATAAGATGGGAGTGATAATAAACCATAACAAATCAACCAACCTACATCTACTCTAGTAAAGTATTGTAATGTGAAATGATTCGTGCAAGTCTCTAATACATTTTTTACATATTTATTAAAAATATATTTCCATTACAAATGAGATACATTGATTAGGAGTATTTAGGCTATTTGCATTTATGCGATATTTAAGAATCAAAGAACTCTTTTTTTTGTTTTTTACGTCGTTTATTTAAATTATAAATTCTTAAGCTAAATTACAATAAAATAAATAAATGTTTGAATATGAATATAAAGTTGTACCATGTCTCTAATCGTGCTCTCGAGTCCTTATTATTTAATTAGGAACATTCTTTCTAGGAACTATATATTTATAGAAATTAACTAAGTGTATGAAAATTAAGTATGATTGCTATGAAAAATTTTGAAAAACATAGCTTAAAGATATATAAATAAATAACTTAAAAACTAAGAACAGGATAGGGAGAGGAATAGAATGTAAGGTACAATATTTTTAGGATGTTTTCCACCAGCAATATTTGGTGATTGTTGAAGATACACTCCTATCCATAAATGAGATCGAGGTATCAAATCGTTTGTTATCTGCATTTAAGATTTTTGAGCAAATTACTTTTTTCGAATCATAGAACTCTGTCACAGTCAAATCATATTAGCAGAGACCTGCAACATATTAGTTATAATCCATAGAAATGCGACGAGGACAATAACTGATTGATGATTTCCTTTCATCGATTTGTTTTAAACTGATCTGATCATGTTTATTATTTTAAATAAATTATACAATACTATTCACTAAGGTCTACGACTTTTAATATTTTCACTCATTTGGTAGCCTGAAAATCCAAGTCGAAAATATCTAAGGTTATAAATTATAAGTGAAATACGAGTATTTAATTTACCTTCTTTAAATTAGTATTTTAAGCATTGTGGTTGGGCTTGCATTGGGAGTATAAATTATCCGTTTTTTTTGTGTTAAAAAAAAAATACATCATTCGAAGTATTGTCCGCCGGAAGCGACTACTTTTTCCCAACTCTTTGGTAATTTTCGAATACCATCTCTAAAAAAATAGTCCTCTCTGGCCTCGATCCAATCATTGAGCCATTTTTCGATTTCTTCAAAAGACCTGAAACGGTGACCCTCCAAATCGTTTTGCATCCGTCGCAAAAGCCAGTAGTCGGAAGGAGCAAGGTCTGGGGAATACGGCGGGTGGGGTAAGACCTCCTATTTCAGCGTTTCCAGGCAATTTTTGACCGTAACCTTTCCAATGGAATAGGTAATCGCTTCCAAAATCGGCCTCAACTTGCAGATGGAGCCATCTTTTGAAAACGGACCGAACTAATTTGTACTTCCAATATAAAACTCTAGAAATTCCCAGAATGGGAAAATATCGTTTTCCTATGAGAAATTTCAGCTCTTTCTTTTCGATTAAGATTTCATCCAAATTTAAGATCATTTAACCCAATAATTTTAAAATACTCAACTTATTTTGCAATAAATTTCTTACATTTTATTAATGTTTGTGGCCACTGAAGGAAGGTGGAAAATTATTCGATTATGATGAGTTGAGTTTTACACAGAAGTGGTGTGAAGTGCAGGGTATAGAATAAATGTATAAGATAATAAAACAATATTCAATAAAGCAATTGTACTTTTTGTTTCAAAAACAAAGTTTGGAAAAAAAAAAAAAAACACAAATGACAAATTATAAAAATTAAGATAAATGTAATTAAAACAATTATAAATAATTTGAAAAATAATTTAAATCAATCTTCAAATTAATCAAAATATTCTAAAATATAAATAAAGAGAAATTATACATAAATATAATTATAATTAAAAAAAATCGATATTAAAAAAACAATAATAGAAAAAATTATCAAAAAAAAAAAAAAAAAAAATATCTAAGGAAAACACTAAATAAAAATATAAACAAAAAATTAAAATAAATACAAATTAATTCAAATAAAACTTAGACACAAAATAAAAGAAGAAACTTAAAACTATGACATAACAGTGGCTTCATACGAGGCCTTTAAAAATTGAGCTACTTTTGTTTTGACGGCAAACATATGTTGTTTGTATTTTTAAGATTTAAGATCCAAGATGACGAAATTAATAGATAATCCTCACTCAAATCATTGACAAAGTGGCAGGGGGTGGGGTGGAGTTGGGGGTTTCTTCGTGGCATTGTGACAATTGCCTACTTGACAGACAGTTTTGTTAATCTAGCGTTCTGTGTTCCATTGAATCACGTGGAAAGTTTGGTCTATACACTTTAAATAAGTCTGTAAAATGGGTTGGCAATGTAATCAAGCGATGTATCATGACATACATATGTATATGGCAAGTCCAGAGTTTTAGAATAGAAAAAGAACGGACGGAGGCTAAACACCTTGTTCTCCTATTGCAAAAAGAGTTTTTCTATATTCTATTCTAGTCCGTCTGCCTCTCACTCTCTGAAATCCGAAATACGCAAAAGAAAACATTGGCGGAGTGCTTACCTTCTCAACAAAGTAAAGTCACGAAAGAGCGAGCTCTGCCGCTGAGTTTCTTTATGTAAAAGCAGACTTACTCCCAGCCTAGGATGATTGGCAAACTCTCTTCTGCCAAAGCACTTGATTTGGGACAACAGTTTTTCTCTTTTCTTTCCTATCACTCTCTTTCTCTCTCTTGCCATCTGTCTGTCTCTAAATCCCATTTATCGCGCTCTCGCTCACTCGTTAGATTGATTAATCGATCGATCCACCAAAATGTGTAAATATCGATATACATATACCTAGAATAGAACATCCCTAGCATATTTTTCCCCTTAAAAACAAAAATCGCCCAATGCGCCTAATGAAGTTTTCACTTCAAATAACCAAAACAAATAATAAAAATTATGTAAAAATTAACTAAATTATTTAAATTTAAATTTAATTTTCATTATCTTACCACAGACCCCCCAATATTACAACAATTTATTAAGCAAAATTTGTTTTGTTTTCTTAAACCAACGAGAAATATGACCAACAAATATAAAAAAAAAAAATTATACTTTTCTTTATATAAATAAAATATTTAAAAAAAGAAAATACTTTCCAAAGAGACTGCAATGGCAATTCAATTTATACATAAAATATTATAAAATAAAATATTAATTCATATATTAAAATAATTATATATACAAAATAAATAAAATTATTATTATTAATATTATAAATATTAATTATGGAAAATGTTGATTTTTGTTATTTTTACATTTACATTTAGATTTTGTTTTTTTTTTTTTTTATTTGAATTATATGTTTTATATGATTTTGTTTGGTTTTTGTTAGTATAATTTTAAAAAATCCTTTTAATGAATTAATTTTAATAAAAAATTATGTTTTTCTTTTTTTTTTGTCGTGTTTATTTTATATTTTATAGAAAATATTCAACACCTTAAAAATAATGTAATAATTTAGATAAAATAAATACTAAATTATTATTAAAACAAAAATTACAGAAAACAAAAAAAATATAAAATATAATTATAAAAAATATTAAAAAATAAAAAACAGAAATTATAATATAAAATTAAAATTGAACTTCACTTTACATAGAAAAATGTTTGCAAAAAGAAATATAAAAAAAAAAAAAAAAATCATGAAACCGAAAAATATACAAAATATGAATATAAAATATAATAAAACAAAATAAAAAAATAAAATAATATTGTCATAATAATACAAAAATTTGAAAAAGTTAAAAACACATAATAAATACAATATTATGAAAAGTTCTTTCTTTCTCTAAGTGTAATACTAATACTAATACATATTCATAATCATAAATATATTTAATATGCTTAATTTTAATGAAATTTATGTGGAAATATAAAAACAAAACAAAAAGAAAATTGTGTCGGAATTAATTTATAAAAATTATTGTAAGTTAAATGAATAATATGTATAATCATTCTTTCATAGAAGTTGGATCTATTCAACTAACATAGCATGATAGCCCTAGGGACCGTTTGCCTCGTACATACCAAAATGTATACAAAATAACGACCATTTACTCATTTTGTTACTTATAATACTAATCGCTCTTCATCTGAAGAAAGGTTAACTGTATAAAAAATTACCACAGACCAAATTTGTTGAGAATTCTATGCTCTACAACTTTTATCTAAGCTTATTGTCTTTCGTTCTGCTTTCCTTCGTTCCCTTTTTCACTTTATTTGACTGGGAAAGACGAGAAATCAGTACTAATATACATTAGATTATATTAAATTTAGGAAAGGGAGGAAGCTAGTCACCTAGTCATTGAGACATTGATTGGGTCAATTTTAACAAAACAATAATCAGTATGCACGAAGATGTGAGTATTAACAGTAGCAAACAATATTTATGCTCTATTGCATGCATTCTGTACGTATACAATATACATGGCAATCACAAACGGGCTTTGGTCTTAACAGTTCAGAGTTTGTTCTATCCAGAAATGTTGCTTCGCAATTTTGCTGGAAGACTTCCACTTGCGGTTACTAACAAACAAATCATCGTCTTTGAAATGAATTCAACGAATCGGCGAGTGAAAAGGCTTCAGGCATAGGGATATCAATAATGCAAAAATGTGTATCAATGTAATCCAAATAAATTTCTGCTTTGTGGAACTTATATTACACACCCAATATAAAGGAACAGTCAAAAAACGATGGAGAATACTGGTACCAGAAGCAGGTGAAGTTCGTGAAATTTATCTTGAAGGCGTGTTGTCTGCTAAATCTCTGTCCACTCCCACTTCAACTTCCATATTTTGGCTATTGTCATTAGTTTGTGATGTCGAAGGGTGTTCGTGTTCGTCTTCGTCATTTCCTCGATGCTTCCTAGCTTGAGATATTGAGACATTTTCTTTGTCATAGCATGTTTGCTTCTTCACTAGATTTATCTGAGTGCCAGATTTGGTGATTGCTTTGAGTCCAGATTGAAAATGAAATAAGAAGAAAATTAACTTCGCTTATGGCGAAGATGATACATGTACTCCTCATGCACCCCTAGAAAACGTTTGTGCTTACGCTCCTGTGATTGAGCATTCAGAATTGACTTACTTTTAGGGTAAACTCAGTACACATACAGCATTTCAACACTAAAATATTTATATGGGAGCTTTATGATTCAGTAATCCTAGGGTCTTCGGTAACACAAAAAATTCAAAAAAAGTTTTTCTAATAGAAACATAAACCTGAATTTGTCGATCCAGTAATCCTAGTCCCTTGAAATTTGAATGATTGGTGAAAATGTATGCGAAACTTATAGCGCTAAAATTTCAGTTCGATATTGCTAAAAACAAAAACGTTTTTCTAATAACTATGGGGGAGTTACCCTTTAGCACAAAAAAAGGCGGAAAGACAAACAGATGGGCATGGCTTCATCAACTCGTCTCGTCAAACTGATCAAGATGACTGATCTGATGCCTCCTTCTGTCCGTTACAAACTTCATGATCAAATTATAATACTATTCACTGCGTGAAGAGTAGTATATTGTACTGACATTTTTAAAATTCTAGGTGCTAACTGCTTCTCTTGTATATATTGAAACAGTAATGGAAAATGCCAATGTATTCTAGTTCTTTTATGCGTTCACTAAGAATGGCAACTCTTATCGAACAGCTGATTCAATCTTAGGTTAAGTCATATGTTCAATACTTGCATCTCGCTTGCGCATGGAGGAAGTTACTACAAGTTTGTATTTTGTAATTTGTAGTCAATGGAAAATAATTTCTAACAGCAAAGAAAAAGAAATAATCAACAGTACAACAGGAAAAATAAAAGGCTAATCAAAATGAGTTTCCCGACCAAAGAACAACGCACGCTATGCTGGTCAACACGTGATGAATACTGGAAATGTCTTGATGAAAACGCACCAAAGCACAGTTCAACAAGCGGCGAAAAAGTGCCGAATTCGTGCCAACAGCTACGCAAAGATTTCGAGAAATCATGTCCAGGACAATGGGTGAAGCATTTTGATCGCAAACGCACCTATGAACAATTCAAGGAGAAAATGGCTAAGGGCTATGATCCGTTGGAGGATACCAAAGCTAAGTGAAGAAAATGAACCGCAACCCATACACAAATGACTGAAACTCTATATGAAATTGAGGTTGTGTTATTTTCTGTTCTTTTCTTATAACTTTGTTCTTAATTCTATTCTATATATATATTTATAATAAACGACAAAATGTTTACGCGAAAAACTAAATGAAACACAATTAGGCAAAACAAAAAAAAAAGATATTGCTTACAAATCACTACACTCGGCCGCTGGCATATCCAATGATATTGAAACTATATGCCGCCCCGGCACCATAACATTGCCAAGGAGTCGTTCATCTTTACCTTCCACCAAATATTCGGCACACATCGATAACACAATGTTGGCATCACGATCAGTGCAATTCAAAAATCCTACAAGAACACGTCCATCCGTAATGGCAATCCGGACTACTCGACCAAGCCAGCCGCGTAACTTTAATCGGCCCGGCGTCAATCGATCCTCGTCATCTTGATTTGGTGCATTTGTCAAAACATTATGCAAAGGATGTGAAGGATTTATTGTATTCAGATTCTGCTGCAAATTTAAACAGAAAAGAAAAAGAAAACACATTGTTAAATTGATATGGAAATTGATAAAAGAAATTGTTTCTACCTCAAACTTTTCACTTATTTCAGACATTTTGCAATTATTCTAATATAATTGATACACATACTAAGTGTATTTAAAATAAATAAAATAAACTTTAAATTTCAAAAATATTAAACAATTTTCATATAAATTATTCTATACAAATGAACATTTCCACTCTTTTTTTTTTTTACCCGGCCGGCCCATTTAGGCTTACCGTTTTGCATCAAAATGCATTTAATGTGAATTGCAAAATCGTTTGAATGTTTGTCACTTTTGCGTTGAAGTTGCTATAAATAATGCTTTACGTTTTACGTTTTACAGTTGATTCTTTGTTTTAAGAACAAAGAGAACAGAAAAGGGGATGTCATAGAAGAATGGTGGTGTCACTGAATAACAGATTCAGGCTTTTATTTCTTGTTATTAGCTTATTTGCTGAACACAATAAAATCACAGTTGTTCCATTGCGATTTTTGTACAAAAGGCTTCCTATCAAAGGTCAGTCGGATCGGATACGACTGCAGCAAAAACATAGTTAGAATTAGGCACGGTATCAGTTGGCGTTCGTTTTGCCCCCAGAGAGTGAAACTTTGTATGAATGATAATGAACTCCACTTTATTTTTATGTTTTTCCCCCAATAATTCCCAGTAAAGATTTAAATTCTTTTATGAAATTAGCAAGTATTTTATTTATTTATTCTTATATAATTTTAATTTTCTTCTTTCTATGCTCAAATTATATGGTTTGTCCTTGGCAATGACACAATTATTTTCTATAAATTCCAGTTTTAAGCAATTCTGGATTTATTCTTATGGTTCCCTCGATGAAACTTTTTTCGGTTTCAAATCCTAATCCGATAATTCATATTTTTTGGTGCTTTCTCACAAAAAATTTCCCAATCAATCTCAATCGGATTGAGATCTGAGCTTTACGTTGGTCATTTCATTATTTCAAAATCCCTTACTATTTTGGCTTCTTCTTCTCTAGGTAAATTGATCTGCAACATTTCTGAATAAGTTTTTTTTTTCATTATTCCTATGAGCTTTACTAATAGACCACGCAAAGCAATCCAACCACACAAAATTAGGTTGTCCCCATCATGTCTTATCGTTTGTTATATTTGGTTCTTTTCTAAAGAAACATACTCACATTTTGGGTTCGTCAGACCAAATATGCAACACGTTTCCAATCATCCACAGTTCAGTTTCTGTTGTCTCGGCCAAACTTTAGGGTTGCTGTTATATATTTTATCGTCCTGGCAGGTTCCTTCTATGTGATAGCGCACACATAGGTTATGTATTATTCTTAATGCTCTTTTAGCAGTCGATTCACTCACGTGAGTCTTTAGTTGTCTTTAGTTGTCGGCTCTCTCCTTTGTCCAGCCTTCTTACTATTTAGCGAGTATCATCATGGGTGAACAAATGTGGACGCTCTCCAATATTCGGGGTTGCTATTATTTTTAGTTGTTTTTTTTACAGTAGTAGTAGTAGCAATTATTGCTTTGCAATTTCACGCTTTGCAATTTCACGCTTTGAAGCACCGCTTTTTGTTTATTCTCAAACACACAATTTGGATGGATAATGAAATCAATCGTATTTGTAATTAAGCATAGCTTCGTGTTCACTTGTCTATCCCATCAGCATTCAATGACAATTGACAAAAATCAACTCCCAATGCATTCATTTGCTTGTCTCTCAAAAATATGAAATTCAAATAACGGTTAATTTCCAGTGTTGGTGAAACGAGCAAAATTATACTGAATGAGTTTGTTTTTAGTTTATATGATATATGACTGTATTCTCTTTGTTCTTGGTAATTTCTGTTAATTACTATTTCATTGTACAATAACTAAATAACGAATTAACTGTAAAAATTTGGTTAATTTTCAAAAGTCCTTAAAGAATTTATACTTAGCAACTTGAACGCAAAAGTGACGTGAAACTAATAAAATTATAGTAAAAAAAAAATTAAAATAATTATTCGATTGCAATGGAAATGTTTTTATAATTATTATTACATATTATTATTATTTGTGTTATTATTCAAAAATAATGAAATCTTTAAATACAAAGAAACATTTCGCTAGTTTGCAGCCCTGTTGCCGTACCCTTGAAAAAAAGCTTACCCTCATGTTCTTGAATATCGAATTTATTATTGTAATTTTTCATACTCGTTGGTTTGAGTTCACTCGCCCGGTCTTTCATTCTTTCCTTCTCATAAAGCTCGGTCGCTCGCATTAACTTTTGTGGATTGACGCATTTGTTGATTGCAAATTGTTAGTTGCTGTGCGTTCGGTTTCGTTCGTTTTAATTATTTTAACAAAATATTCGTGCGGATTTGTTATTCATTAATTTCTTATAAACTCATTCAATTCCTACGTGCTTTCGTTTCTTCTTTTTTTTTCGTTCGTTCTAACTACGATCGTTTGTTAAAATTGCTTTGGTGGGATTAAAGCGCAATCGCAGATTGTCAATTGTTCGGCTTTATTTGTCTCAGTTATTAAAGAAATATTCGTTTTTTTTTTACATTGAGTAGCAGATTTCTTATTCTAATTTCTCATAAGCCGACGCTGCGCTATAAGCTTAATTACTCGCTGGTTTGAGCGTGCGTTTTTTCATTCTTTCGTTCCTTCTCACTCGCTCACATTACTTAAGTGGGTGCATTTTCTGATATCAATTGCCAATTGTTGCGCGTTCGGCTTTGCTTGTTTCAATTGCTTAAAAAGAAAAAAAAAACAAACATCCAGTACAAAATGGAAAAGGAGGATCGCAAGTATAGTGATCATTTTCTTGTAGTAACAGGTTAGTTTATTTTTTTGTTGTTATTAAAATGTATGTATATATGTATGTATTTGTTATTCACCCCGCGGCTTTAGTGAGCGATACGTGCTTTGCTGATCCCAGTCAGGATGGTAGTGGTACAATATTACAGAAACTGATGCAGGATACATTTCCAGATGGCGATGTCCAAAAACAGATTGTACCAGATGAATTGGATACAATCCAAAATACATTGATTTTTATGTCGGATATGAGGGATATGCGCGTGATTATAACGACAGGCGGTACAGGTTTTGCGCCGCGTGATGTTACACCAGAAGCAACAAAGCGCGTTTTGACCAAAGAATGTCCACAATTAACAATGGCCATTACCTCGGCTTCGTTACAGAAAAATAAATTTGCTGCCTTGACACGAGGAGTTTGTGGCATTCGCAATAACACTTTGATAATAAATTTTCCGGGTAGCAAAAATGCAGTTGTGGAGAATTTTGAAGTAATTCGCGAACTGTTACCACATGCAATCAATTTGATTACAAATAATTTGCCGCTGGTAAAAGAGGTGCATGAAGAAATGAATACTTATCCTCGTACTCATATTGTACAAAAAGTACAACCACATGCAAATAACTTTAGCACCAACCCAACTGCTGCTGCATGTACTGCTGCGGGCCCTGTATGCCGCCCCACCTCATATAATCGCAAATCAACATATACTATGTTACCAGTAGGCGAAGCCCTAAAAATACTGTTCAGAGAAGTGAATCGCCTGCTTAACCTCGAAGATATACAAGGGACAATAACTTCACAAATCAATATTCCACCGTTTCGTGCCTCAATCAAAGATGGATATGCCGTTAAATCAAATGGGCTTCCAGGTACCAAACGTGTTTTAGGTGTCATTCATGCGGGAGATAAAGTAAGATCACCACAGTCATCATTATTATCATATCCATTGATTGAATTGATCTATAAGATATATTCTTTTTTTCTTTTGATTGTCAGATTATTGATACTCCTATAAACGAGGATGAATGCTATAAAATCAATACCGGCGCACCATTACCAAGGTTTGCCAATTGTGTTGTTCAAATCGAAGATACAAAATTAATTTCAGTTAATAAAGCAACAGGAGAGGAGGAATTTGTTCAGATTTTAGTTCAACCAAGTCCCAATTTGGATGTTAGGTAAAGATAATTTATGAACTTAAACCATGGTTTTTCTTTCTTTTCTTTTCTTTTCTTCTTTCCTCTTTCTTCCTATTTTTCATTGTTTTCTTTCTTTGTTTCTTTATAGACCAATTGGACATGATTTAGCCATACGGTCTAAACTATTTCCCACTTTAGATCATTCCAATGTTGTCATACGTTCGTTATTGGCATCTGTTGGCAGTGTTGAAATTCTGTCAATTCCTCAACCCAGAATTGCCATACTATCAACAGGCAACGAATTGATGTCTCCATCTGGTACATACAACGATTTCAAAATCTATGATTCCAATGCAACCATGTTGCAAGATTTGCTTGTTTATTTTGGTTTCAGCTGTGAAAAGGCATGCATAGTTGGTGATGAGTAAGTACTGATTTATTCCTTTCTGTCTTCTACTTTTACTAATAAGAAAACAACATATGAACAAACAATGCCAATTGATATGGAACATTTAATAGCATCAAGGCCGCCCCACCCAGACACTTGCAGGCAGTAATAGATGCCCTTGATCAATATAATTCTGCATCATTTCTGAATCATTTGATATAATCTCCTTTTTGATTTTGATTAAGTGAATGATTTTTATTAATTCCTGATTTTTCTTGCAGTTTCCAAAATGTTTTAAAAATTATTAGTGATCTCTTTCACAACGTGGACTTCATTATTTGTACTGGCGGCGTTTCAATGGGCGACAAGGATTACATTAAAAGAGTATTGCAGCAACTAAGTTTTAAAGTGCACATTGGACGTGTTGATATGAAACCAGGGTAATTAAAATACATTTAAACGATTTCATTTATAATGTTTACTTACTTCTGTGCTTCTGTGTATAGAAAACCATTTACATTTGCTAAAAGGCACCAAAAATATTTCTTTGGTTTGCCTGGTAATCCAGTTTCGGCATTTGTCACATTCCATTTGTTTGTATTGCCAGTATTACGTTGGTATCAGGGTTGGCTACGTGATAAATGCAGCCTAACAACTATAAATGTGAAGGTAAGTTTTCAATTTATCTATAGTTAAATAAACTCATATGTACATCATATCTTGAAAAGATCTTATGTGTCTTTTGTGTCTGATAAGACAAATTCAATTTCATATATTTTCTATTGCATAACGTTCAAATTATATGATAATTTTTAAACTATCATTCTTTCAAGTGTTTTGTGCTTCAAGAAGTTATTGATAATAGATAATGGGGTAGCAAATCATATTACATACTTATATTATGAAATTGTGCGGAGAATTCAGTTGTTTTTTGTGTCATTTTGTCTCGTCTGTGTCAAATGTTTACAATATCATTGAATAATCCATTTGTGTTTTAATTAAATTGGCACATTAATTAAATAAATCATTTTGAAAAAGGCGTTGCACTAGTCTCTGTGTCATATTACTTAATATGGATTTCAAGATTTGGAACGGTGCGGTTTTCAACAGAGCTAATGAGTTTGAAAGTAGTGTGTTTCCGAAACTCAAATCAGAAGCCTGACGAGCGAGCCCACCACTTCTCATAGCGATACGATCAAAACTATTAATCTGTTGAGACTTATATTAATATATAATTTTTGCTTGGAAATGGTACATACATCAGCGTACACACACACACGTTTGTAGGACTGTCGGACTGTGAGTGATCACAATAATTTAAGCATTTATACTTAGGTGTAAAGATGCTGACGGATTGATCCTTCCAAAAGGAAACCATGGCATAGGTATACTGCATGTTCCCCAAAGTAATGCTGCTGAGCGAGAGAATCAAAGTGTGCTAAATACCATTCAAGAACACATGGAATATGACCATCCAGATTGGGATTTATATCTCCCGCAGATTGAATTGACTCATGCCTTTTTACCTTTTGCCCATCACTCAATTCTGAAATGAGAACTAACAGGGGTGATCGTGATCTGTTGGGGGTCTTCAATGCCAAATATATCAAACTCTGATGAAAAGCCCAACACGGTCGATAGTGAATGAAACTTAATCACAGGAACATGGTTCGCTTTGCTTTTGAACAAACAGCGGCAAGACAATATTGTGAATTGTATGCTTATGTTTTTGAGATATCTAGTTAAATTGTAATGTCGTCGTCAGATAACTTGAGTTCCGCGATTACTAAATGAGGTAGTCACCATAGAAAATGCTCTCCAAAACCTTCTTATGTTGTGAATTAAGTTGTGTAGGATGTGGATGTAAGTTCGAAAATATTGCTTTTTTCTTGTCAATTCATATATACATATATATATCTACTTATTATGTTGCATAAATTGGAACAAATGAAACAATATTTGATTGATGATTTATCTAAAGCAGACATATTCGTATGAACTTAAACCTTTTGCATTGTTAAGATAACCAAATGAAATTGCAATCACAATAAACACATGCAAAATATGTATGTAAATTGGACTTGAATGGATAAATAATATTAATATTTTTATTAATTTTTAACAGATGCAAAATAACATTAGACTACTGGATACTCGTCCAGAATATGCTCGCGCGACAGTAACCAGTAAGGATGGCACACTCTATGCTTCAATTAATGGTGATCAAGTAAGTTGTTGTTGTTGTTGCTACCTTTATATTAATTCGTATAATATAATTTCATTTAAAATTCTCAGATAAGCAGTCGTTTACAAAGCATTTGCGGAGCCGATGTACTCGTTCATTTGCCTGCTTCTTCTGCTGAGAAACAAGTCGTAAAACAAGGCGATGTATTACAGGCATCTGTTCTTCGAATGGATTTCATATCAAAATATGAATGAGAATACATTGCTAAATAACCATCATAATATGGTTCATTGAATCAATGAACAAAATATGATGAAGAACAATGTTTGTGTGTTCCAGTAAACAAAATGGAATAGAAATACACTTTTATAATATAAGATTTTTTATTTTTTTTTTGTTAAGTCTAAACAAGAAGAAGAAGTTGGGGGCTATCGGCAATAAAAATAATAATAATAATAGTAATTACAAGTCAGAAGAACAACAACCTTAAAATTGTATAAAAATACAATTTAATAAAATAACATTTTTTTCAAAATTTCAAACAAACAAGAAGAAGTTAAAACAATAATGGTTATTACAAGTCGAAAGCCAAGAGCAAGAACAATAACAATAACGATAACAACAAAAACAGCAAGACAATGCTATATTTTAAAAATATAATTTTATAAAAATAAGTTTTTTTTTTGAAAATTTAAATCAAACAAGAAGTTAAAACAATAATGATAATATTGTTTTAAAAATGATTAAATGCTGATTGATTATTACAAGTCAGAAGCCAAGAGCAAGAACAATAACAATAACAACAAAAACAGCAAGACAATGCTATAAAATATAATTTTATAAAAATAAGTTTTTTTTTCAAAATTTCAATCAAACAAGAAGAAGTTAAAACAATAATGATAATATTGTTTTAAAAATGATTAAATGCTGATTGATTATTACAAGTCAGAAGCCAAGAGCAAGAACAATAACAATAACAACAAAAACAACAGCAACACAATGCTATATTTTAAAAATACAATTTTATAAAAATAAGTTTTCAAAGTTACAAAAAAAAAAAATTAAAAATAAGTTATGGGGTATTCTTAATAAAAATTATAATAATAATAAAAATATTGTTTTGTTTCTAAAAAAAAAAAAATAAAAATAAAATGAAATGAATTGAATTTTTGAATGATGCAAGGATAATTGTTTTTATTTTTTTAACTTAAATTTGATATTTTGCAAAGCATTATTGGAGATAAAAGATTGTCAATTGTGCTGGAAGGAAGTGTACTTACATTTAACCAACCCCAAAGAATGACTTGTGTAAATAATTCTCAGATGTTTTTTTTCTTTCTTATTAATACCCTACATTTTGTAGCTTATGTTAGTATTAGTTAGGTTGAATCGTCTCTCTGCCTAATGGTTTTTCAAATCTAAACATCATTAGTTTTAAGCATCTGTTATTATAAGATAAGTTTTAGTTTCTTATCAAAATCAAGGGCTTACTAATTTTATTATGAAGACTTTGTAGGTAAGAGTGGTTGATCACGCCGACGCGTTTAATAGAACAGATCACCTGAGTATGGGCATTCAACAAATTTGTTTATAAATGTAGAATTGTATTTTAAGATCTTTTTTTTTTTTTTAATACATTTGTATTAAAGAATGAAGAGTTGTTACATATATGATTTTTAAATGTGTGGCATGAAACGTTTACCCTTAATAAAATGAGAATGCGGTTGCGTAATTTTAAAAATAGAATTTCTAATACTTAGTTCAACAATTTGGATATGCGAAGTAAACTTTGTTGGTTGATGTTTGTTTTCTATTTATTTTCTATAGATTTTGGGTGGTTTTTGTTTTCTTACGTACGTATATTTGTTGAAACAAAAAAGACCCTACTCGTATGACTTATGGGATTTAAGCATTCATAAATTTATCAAATATACTTTCTTACTTCGAAAGATAATAATGCGCCAAAAAATTATTTATTGGGAATTAATGTTTGATAGACAACAAGAAAACAAGAAAACTACTACTAGTACAAACGTGTATGTAGAAGGTTTAGGGCTCAAGCCTTAAAGTAATGGTACTGATATGTGTTGATGTTTTGTACAAGGAGTGTCAAATAAGAATATGAACATGCAAACATGAAAGTGAAATTTTGTTTTTATTGAGTATAAACCTTATTCTCATTCCCATTTCCATGGTATTTTTATCCATTTTTATGTTGCCATTGAAAACATTAGACTGGTGCAGATTTGAATCAATTTGAATGATATTTATTAGTTGTCCATAATACAATAAATACCCGTTCTTGATCTTAAGAAAATGTAACATTTACTTTTACAATAAAATATTAAGGAGAAATTTGCAAATTGAAATTCAAAAAACTTGGAATATTCTAGTTATTAGAACCAAGATTGGTGATGCATAAAACGAATGAGTTTAAAATAAATAAAAAGTCTTTGCTAAATGTGTGTATAAATTGATGCTTTGATGATGATTGGCATGAGGCCAAGCATGATTTGCTCCTAGCACAATGCGTATGGATGGCAAAACCAGGGCAATCAAGCAATCAATATCTCTAAAAAACTTAAGCACTAGAAACAGAAATTAATCCGGTTTCGTGTCTAACTAAAATTGAATCAAAGCATGGCAAGCATACAGACATCAATGAAAGAGAATCAGACGAAATAGGATTTTTTCTCTGATGCCAATGACAAATGGATGGATTCCATTGATGAAGAGGATGCCCATACCGGACCAGCGATTTCTTATTCGTTTGCCATTGAAGCCGCAAATGCGAACAATTTAATTGGTGCAGAAATAAAAAAAAATTAGAGCCTTTTTACACCTAAGGTGGGGCTGTCCAACTAAGGCAGATATCAGTGCGGTCCAAGGCAGGTATCAATGTGGGTCAAAGCAGGTATCGGTGCCGCCCAATGCGATCCAAGTGCCAAACGAAACTTAAACCGGTGACTTTGTTTTGTTGCTTCTCAACTGAAAACAAGAGGACCTTTACTTATGTTTGACAAGTGAAACAATGTTTTTGTTTGTTCGCCAACTTAAATTGTTTTTTGGTCGCCAATTTAAACTGATTGCATTACTTGTTCCAAATTGGCTCTGGGTACCAAAAAAGTTTGCTACACTTCTTTGCATGAACGGACTTCTGAGAAAGCAGCTCAGCAGAGGCACGATGGAGAGAAGCCTGGGTTAAGGAAACGGTGTTTGTAGCAGGATACTGGTCGTACTTGCCCTTCTTCAGCACAGCGGTGAAGCATTTCTTTTCGGCAGTTGATACAATGTCGACGGTCTTCTTGTGTACGAGACCACTGTAGTAGAAAGAGCTGGACTTGGTCAAGTTGCTGGCTTGAGTACTGAAACAACAAGAATGATGAAGCAGTTAAGATGTTATGAAGTGGTCATCTCATGTCTTTTTTGTAGAGCACGAGACAGAAAAGGAGGGCATTTAATTGTGGTACAGAAAAGTCAGTGATTATGGACCAATGATTCCACCGGCTTATTAAGCACATCGAACTGTGGTTTTTCAAGGATGCAATGGTGTTTACATGAGGACTCTTCTTCACTCCAAATGATGCCTTGGAAGACAACATTCACCTCATTAGCACTTTTGTATGTATGGACTACATTGCTTCTAAAAAACCACCCGGTAATAAAATCCAATGCATTCTCAGTGCTGGATTTACGCCTATGGCCGTGAGTTCCGAATATGACATGATTTTAGGGGCGGTAGGATTAAGAGTGATCCATTTTTATGGAATTTAAATGAAGAACCCGCATGAGATCTCACCTTCTGCGCTTAAAATCATCACCCTTCGTCATAATTAGTTCAATAAAAATAAATAAATAATCACGTGTATTTAAATTATAAACTTTATTTTTAGTAAAGTTATTAAAAAAATATTTATAAAACATCACATGTTATAAACTTTATTTTTAGTAAAGTTATTAAAAAAATGTTTATAAAACATCACATGTTATATTTTATTTAGTTTTGAGTATCACTTCCTTATGAAATAAAAAAAAGAGCTTAGCCTATGGTGACAACGAGCATAAATCCGCCAACGTGTATTCTATAAAGTGAATGCTGATACTGATGATGATGCATATAACAGTCGCTGTATCCGGAAAAGCTTGTCTATGCCGAAGCCAAATCTTCATCCACAGCATTGTTCAATATGGTCTGAATGACCTGAGTAGTCTTTCTTTTGATTGTTGCGTCCTTTATATGGTTTAGTTTGAACACAACCTGATCTCCCAACCATTTGTATTCCTCTTGTGGAAGAAGCTTTCGCTTCATAATTAAATCTTTGACTACTTCTACGTTTTTGAGTACATCAGCATGCGGATCGGGCTTTTTCTGAAAAATAAAAAAAAACCAATTAAATTTTTTTTATTACTGTGCCCAACAACAACAACAGATGAATGGAAAGGTATCGTTGAAAACTTCTTAATTAAATGGAGTGGACAAATCGACCAAAAATTGGGAAAGGACGAAAGTTACCCAACGTAATTGTTGGAGATGATGCTTTTGCATTGCAAAAACATAGAACAGAGTGAAACTTCAATAGGCCTGAGTGAGATACAATATGTTAATAGGTAGGTAGGGTATAAAAAATTTCTTCATGTTGAGTACAAGTTCTTTTCAAATTGTTCCTAAACCACAACACATCCAAAGGAATTGCGAACAAAGGTTTTTCTTTGAATTAAAGGTGACGACCGTATTCACTGTAAGACACATAAGAAACAGCGGTCTAAAAGATATTCGATCTGTCATCAACTAAGTATCAATGATGTTACATTTTTATGATGTGCACCACCTGTCACAACGCGCATGTAACAATCAATTTATTGCAGCAAAGATTTTTAGACGAAATCATCCAACGAAATTGTGATGTCAACTGGCCTAATAACATGCGATTTAACGCCGTGTGATTTCCTGCTTTGTGGATTTATGCAATCTCGGGTTTATGGAAATATACCAATAACCATTTTAGAGCTCAAGACTGAGATGCAACGCATCATTGGTGAGTCAGACGAATATTTTCTTTTACCATACTTAATCGGAACATGTCAACTTGACAATGTAATAAAAATATCACAACGTATTTTTATTATTTACATAAAATCTTGCACTCTTCTTGAGACACCCTTTAGTTCTTGCAAATCCCATTTTCATTAATGCTACGACTTTTATTGAAATTTTAACAAAAAGTTTACACTTTTAAATTTACGTAAGTCAAAATCAGCTGTTTTGTGTTTGAGCACATGTATTGTGCTAATAAAAATTATGATTCTCATTAAAATTAGTATAATTGTACATTGAAGATAAAGTGAAAATTAAAAAATATTCGTAATTTTTTAAGTATTTTTCTTTTTTAACTAAATTTTCAAAACAATATTTAAATATTTTCAAATTTTTTGTTATACATGAGACAAACCTACTCCGCAAGCCTTCCGTACAAGTGACTCAAGAGAGAGTTCTGCTGGAAAATCTCATAATGTAAATGTCGTAAATGCAGAAATGGACACTGAGAACGGCACTCTGCATTGAGAATGGGCACATTCGTGATGCAGTGCCATTGGGAACTAGTGTTCGGTTGAAGAATTCCCAGTGAAGTAAGGAATACAGATTTATTTTATTATTTTATGTCATTTAATTAATGATAATTAATTATGCTCATATTTTATTTGAATTAAAATATATTTGCCATGTTATTTTCGTGAACATCAGTGTGAGCAACTCAGCAATGAGAGAGAGAGAGAGAGAAAGAGAGAGTTGAATCACTTAATCAGTGCGAACTACTCTCTACTCGCTGTAAGTATTTTCACTGCCTTTACACAGTCTATCGATGTTTCTAGTTTTCTTTTTTTTATACATTCGCTGCCCACACTATAAAATTCGTATGTATGCTCTGCATTTCCTTTTCTCTGTTTCTCTTTCAACTCTCTTGTAGAACGTTGCATGTTGGCTGCTTTAAAGGTACCCATCCACACAACAAATCTTTCTTCAAATTGTTACTGTTGTAATTCGATGCTTTCTTTACCCATCCACTACTCAAATTTATTTAGTCAAATATTGATTTTTAAGTGCACACAACGAATGTGAGGCATCAAAGACAATAAAACAATATAAGTATGTATAAGACACTTCCCGATGGGCTATACAAAAAAAAGTTTCAAAAATATGTAAGTATAATGGGATAACAAATGCTGAGTTGACAATAATATCTTGATTTAAAAACAAACTGACGTAAGCCACTTTCAATAAAATGTTCATATATATATATATATAGATTATGGGTCTTCGATGTTCTCTGCGTGTCATAAAACGAAAACCAGAAAGATGTGTGAAAAGTGTGAAACCGCAATGTGTACGTTCTTTGTTTAAGGCGACTGCAGTACAATCGGCTTCACTAACGGTATCTTTCCATACCATTTTAGGGGTTTTGTTGTTGCCATGTGTTCCGTATGTGGATCAGTTTGCAGTGCAAGCTTTGCCACAGAATGAAATATGGGCTTACGTAATCGAAGAACTAACTCACCAGATATTGTTAAACGTATGTCTGCTTGAAGACATTGTTCGGTACACTTCACAGATATCCTGGTTCCAAAGGGCCATATCTTTTAAGCATTCTTGATGTACTATTCTTGGAGCAATTTGATTTCTCGGGTTTCTCCATTGCGATCAAGTTGGTAACTTACCTTTGTCTAAAACTTCAAATTCATCAGCGATGACTGACTTTACCTTTAACAATGCTACCGCCCATTTCAATACTATTTCCTTCAATACCAAAACTAAATATTTTATTGTTTTTTTTTTTTTGTTTTTTGTTGTTTTTGTTCAACAATCCACTTATCATCAAATGTTTCTTCGAATGCAAAAATGAAGAAGATTTTGATTTTTTTCAAACATTTGATCAAATGCAAAATCAGAGCCATTCACACGTCAAATTGCTTCCGATGAAGATTTGATATGTGGATGGGTACCTTAAGAGATTTCGCATTAGAATTTCGTACTCAGTTTCGGCAAGAGAAGTAAAGAGAGAGAGAGAGAGAGAGAAAGATTGAGAGGTAGTGGGCTGTTGTTGTACAGAGAAGCGTTATTTTAAAATATAGAAGTACATGAGAAAAGTTGCGGGCATAGAAAGTTGCAAAATAAAATAAAACAATCTGCTGACAAAGTGGATTTAATAACGAAAACGTGCTGCTTTCTTAATAATTTCTTGTTGGATGATAAAAATCTATCAGTTGCGTCGGAATTATCGGTCTCCACAACATTTCAGTGTGACCAATAGTCTGCAAACCCGGAAGGGAGCAGCACCGATTGCCAGACAAGGCTTCATACTAATTTAATGGAGAGGTCAAGGATGATTGGATTGTAGAAAGAGCAAATACTGAGTGCTTCTCCATTTTCCATACGTTTGTGGCAATGTGGACGAAGAAAGTCCAACATTTGAATTTTGGTATGTACTTTTGGTTGGCACCACTTCCACTCTTTTTGGCTTCATCCATAGCGCGTATTTCCCTCATATATTGGGCACGCAGGGTTTGCAGTTTCTTCTTAATATCATCTACGGTCACTTCTTTTATATATATTTGTAAATCATTTACGAGTGATTCATATGCTGCAGCCTTTTTTGCTCTATCAAAATAATCCTCAACTTGTATGTTGTACAAATATTCGAATTTTTGAAAATTTTCAATTAATTTCTCAATGGCTTCAACCGACCACCATTTTCCCGGCATTTTTATTCAATCACCTCACTTGAGAAAAACCAAACGAAATTAAAAACACAACGAAACACGTTAAAGAGGACAAAGAAAAACTGAGCCAACTGCTGTTTTTTAATATTGGCGCGTCAAATATCATTGATTCTTCTTTGTTGTTGTGTTTGTTATCGCCGTCACAGCTCAACAAAAGCCACACCATACACGAAAGAATACAAAGAAAAACGACGCAGAGCAGTCTGTTGTTTTTCGTACAATCAAAAAGACTGCTAAAAGTAATCCTCGTGCTTCCCTTACCGACAAACAAAAATTGCGAGAGAGAGGTTTGCCGTTGTGTTCTCTGCAATTGAGCAGAGCGCGAACAACATGCTTTACATTTGCTACAGGTTATAATAAACAAAATAAAGAAGAATCAACGATAATTGACGCGCTTATATTCTTGCGTCTAATGCGGACCGCACACGATCAGGCATGCATGATCTTCCACGTCATGGTATAAGAGAAATAACAAATATAACAACCACAAAAAATAAATTAGAACAACTTCAAACAAACACAAAAGAAAAACAACAAAATTTTTAACACACCGCTACAATTGCAATTAATAAATACTTCGTGCGTCATCGACAGGGTCGTCTGCCTGCACACTTCCAAACATAACAAGAAATAAACGATTGAATGACTACAAACGAACTGTATGACCATGTATGCGTGATCGTGTGCGGGCCCATAATACATGCCATAGTAAACGATCGACATTCACAATGAAATGAATAAAAAAAATCGGCCAAGTACGAGTCAGACGAGAGGTTCGTACCAGATTGGGCTTGTGTGTCCAACAAATATACTTATAGAGTCTAAATCCGTCAATAGTGAAAAAAAAAAAACAACAAATAGATAAGTTTTTCGGATATGAACCTGAATTTTAATGATCCTAGTTGGTCGATCAAACTGAAATTTCTACTATAAGTTACTAATCCAAGTCCATCAACCGAACAAATTTAGATACTGGATTGTATAGCCAAAATGTTTTTCTTAAATTTTTGAAAATATTTTAGTTTTAGTTTTGTTATTGTTGCCGATAGAACTGCACATTCTGTGAAAATTTCAACTCCCTAGCTATTATGGTTCATGCACAACTAAGTCTCAGTAATAGGGTTCTTTTGGTACCCTTTGGAACCAGAACCATAAAAACTAAAGGATTTTACTTCACTAGAAGCGAAAGCAATGTTTTCACTACCAAATTTTGCAACTATCCGATACCTTCTTGGCCTCTTCTTCGACATGCAGCTTATCTACAAAGAGCACATAGGTAAAACCATCGATAAGGTCAATAAAATCATTTCCATCCTATAAATGGATATAGTATGGCTCAGAAATGTGATGCATCAACAATGTAAAACAAAAACGAAAGGGAAAAGAAACAAGAGAAATTAAGGTTATTGTCGGCTATGCCGAATCTATAATACTCTTTATGTTTCGCGTTTTTGCCTAGACTCCTATGATTGAGCATACATTATTGATTTGACTTACATAGGTATGTTTAGGATAATGTCAATAATCCTATTGCATTTCAATTTTCACACAAAATGACACTTGTCTCCAAACTCAATTCAATTCGACATTCATTTGAATGTGAGCATAAAACATTCACTCATTTAAATAAATTTAGTCGAATTCATTAAAATCAAATGAATGCTAAATGCATTCATTCCGTTTTGAATGCATTCATGCAGACCAATATAGCAAATTAGTGAGCTGCTTGAGTGCAACCAGAGTGGTAATGTGTGACACTCAAAAACTTGTGTATGACCTACACAACGAATAACCAGTTGTTTTGGTTTGAGTGAAAATTTTAATGGTTCAGCGAGGATTCAAAAAAAGGGAATTACTTCACTTAATTGTATATAAGTAAGTAGAATAAAACAAACATTCAAAACAATTTGAGTGAGTACGTTTATGTTTGTGCTTGGGTTGCAGATAACACTAATAATGACGAAAAAAAAAGAGAATCCACTTTGGTAGGTTTTGTCAGATTTATAATCTATATCCAAAATATAATTACACCACTACTAAAGGATCAAAGAATTTTTTATCATGAGTGCAGACTGTTACGCATTGCGGGTGGTAGAGGGGGAAGCGTACAATTTCGACTTTTTTTTGGGTGTATTTTGTCCTAAAGCCACTAATTACGTCTGATTAAATTTTGTAGCGATATCACTACATTTACAGAGATAATACATACATATTTAATTTGATCGTATAAATTTTCGTAACTGCCCAATTTTACAAAAACATTTAGTACAAAAGTTCAAGCCCTTTAAGCTCGCAAGCTAATCTGATCCCTGAACTTACAGAAACACAGCCTATCCCTCCTGTCAAGCATGACGAAGTGCGTTTGCAGATTAGCAGGTTTAAGCTGGCTGCCATGGGATTAATAGCCTCACTCCGCGAAAATGGAGTGATGTTGCTTTTAATGTTATGACACGCATCCATTACTTCCCCTCGCAATGAAAGTGTGCTATGATACCGAAACATGGTAATCCGGAGTATATCGACCTAACTTTGCTGCCAAAATATTCGAAAGAATATTTCTTTGAACTGAGTGTCTTTTTTACCTGACGACCGAAAAATAATTTTTCATCAAGACAATGCACGTGTTTACGCATGGCTAAAATCAGATTGCTTGAACACCTACCATATACACCGTTGGCATCCACGATCTCAGAAATGGAAAATTTTTTGTGGCATTTCTTGCAGCTGTGGAACAGTGGAGAGCTTCTTAAAATCATTACAGAGATGGTATTTATTGGAGGATCATTGGAATAAGTATGTTGAAGTTGAGGGAGAATAAAAAAAACTAGTTTCTTTTAAAAATGAACATTCCTTCAACCAACCTGATTTCATGACATCTATATATAAGTTTTATAGATTAAACTTATTTCGATTTTTGAAGCTACCAAGATGAAGGCGTGAAGAAAACATCTAATGATCCTCTTAGACATTGATTTGATATTGGCATATACATGTCAGGGCTGTTCAGAGTAAGGGGAGTATGGCGTATCATAATGAACCATTAATGTATGCATTGCCTTACCTAATCATTTGTTCCTAAATCAGTATTGCTTACTTCAAAGGACACATAGATGAATGTAAGTACTAATATATCTTCTTTCTCATATGTAAGTCATTAATTCAGTCGAAAAGTTTACATATTCCCAAATGCTTTAACATAAAATAGATCAATTCTATTGCATTTCGTTCAATAGTTCGAAACAAACCAAAAGTCATTGAGAAAAGTATTATGAGGATCTCTTAAGAATGATAAAGCATATAATACCAATACAATAATAGCAAGTACATAGATTCAATTGAGGAAAATCCATAAAGCATTTAATGATTTTAATTAAACAAAAATCCGAATTCAACTAATAAACTTACTGAATCATAATGGTTTAAGAGATTGTCATTGATATTATTGTATATTATATTAGTATGTACATATCAGATAATTGTATGATATTGATTCATTAATTTCATTAAGCTATGAAATTTGATAACAAGTAGACAAATTTATAGTAATTTACTTCATTCAGAGATTAAACACCCAACAAAACTAAATGATAAATGTAAAATAAACTTAGAAATTTTAATATAACCTTTCACATTAAGTATCTATACTATGAATAGATTCAGATATTATTCGTACATTACAGTTTGAATGCTTATAACTTGGTGCTTCCCCTGTGGAAGGGCTTTATCCACTATTACAATCACATTTACCTATGGAGTTTGTCCTGGAATAAGTCGATTTGTTATGCCGCAAATGAATAACTTTCCATTCGGATTTGATAATCTCCATCTAAGGGTTATATCAAGAGCTTTAATAAGTGGCAACTTGATTGATAAGCTGCTCACATCTAAATTTCTACACACACCAAAAATAACTTCAACCATAAGAAAACTATAAATAAAATGCCTTAAGGCATTTATTCCCTAGTAGGACCACTACATCCATACACTTACTCATGAACATGCTATGACCAACTCCTTTGACAGTGCCTTCTTAATGCCATCTCAATAGGGAGCTTCGATAAGATCATATATATTATTAGGCGGATCATCTTAGTCCAGTCAGACTGGACTCGGTCATTAACGTATTCTATTACAATAGTTTGAGTTACAATTTATGCACGCATTTCGGAGCTGAGAGAAATCCTTTATATGTATATAAAGACTGAGACGTTTCAATTGTTAGGGTTCCCGAATCAAAATGAACCCTATTGCAGAGACTTCACTGTCCGGCCATCTGACGTCAGCAACAAATACTAAAAAGCGTATGTCACGTGTCATATTTTCGAATGAGAAAGTTGAATCTCATAGGACCCGATGGTTTCTATTTGAATAAATCTAATAGAAATTGTTTCTTTGAATATTTTTAGTTTTTCTATTTTCCGCATTAGTCATCCGTTTAAGAATGGTTGAAATTTCACAAAATGTCAAAATGAAGAGGGTTTTAAGGGTTTCGTACCCAAAGGGCACCAAACGGAACGCTGTCCGTCCGTCAGTCCTCAGGGTCTTTTTGATGAACCGTAATAGGTAGAAAGCTGAAATTGAATGTGCAGTTCTATTGGAACCACAGCAACAAATTATAATAATAAAATGAAATTAAAAATATGAAGGAGCCCCCATACAAGGTAACTATATAATCCAGTAACCCTAGGGTATTGAAATTTACATGGTTGGCGGAGATGATTAATGGAAAAAATCGGCCAAATGGGGGTTTGTATGGGAGGTGCTATCTCTAGTTGTCAGATTTGGTTTAAATCAACTGAAATTTAGACACTATAAGTATGTCCATTGTCATTGCACTGATTCCGTTGTTGTCTAGATAGATTTATTTTTTCAATATCAATTATTTTATAAAAGTGATTCGATAGTTTGTTAACTAATCGTTAACAGGGTCCATATCACCTCCTCCATTTAGAATCCCCTTTTATTTGTAATTTACATTTCATTTTTTGACATGACTACGACACTGATGTGGATTATGATTATTTTCTTTAAGTCATTGTTTTTGTTTTGCATACAAAAGAGAAAATTTGTTAAAATTTTCCATTTCCGCTTATCACTTACTTCTGTTCCATACTAAAGAGAGAGTAATACAACACAACAAAAGCCAACCTATACTTCGCAATGTATCATACGACGCTTGTTGTCATCTTTAGATGATCTTGAAATCTATAAAAGAATGTGCGCATTCGACTTTATTTCAGCTCGACTCTCCTTCACTTTACATTGTGTAAAATGAGAATTTAACAGGAAAAAATTTTTTTTTTTATGTGAACAAGGAAGAATATAAGTTTTTTTTTTTTAAATTTAAATATTCTAAATCGGCAATTGAAATTGTCTTTATAAAGGAGCATGAGCGTGTATTCGAAAAGTGTTTGCCAATGTAGCAGTTTAAGCATACAACAAAATTTTGATAGAACTAGTACAACTACAAAACAAGAACAACAATTTTATAAAAAGAAACGTATACGAATTGCATTCATTTGGCGTTGTTCGATCCTTATTGGTGTGGTTTTTATATTTTATCTATACAATATCCTAACGGACCCCAAAATACCAGAAAAAGTTGAAGTTCAAAGTTCAGTGGAAAATAAACCATATTTTGATTTAGAAAGAACGCGAGAAGAAAGTGTTAATAATCATCATCGTCATCGGCATCGTCATCGTCATCGTCAATCGTCAATTATTGAGTGCTCTTAGTTTTGCTGCTACTGATATTTCTAGCGGAGTTGCTGGGTCCAGTAATCTTAAAAATAGTAAAGATAATTGTACGAAACCGGCGATATTGGAATTTCCATGGGATGGATTGAAACGGCAGGAACGACAAAATGGTTGGATTATATTGCATATGCTCATTGCAATATATTTATTTTGGCTATTGGCAGTTGTTTGTGATGAGTATTTTGTACCGGCTATCGAACATTTATGTGAAAGTAAGTCCATCATACCTATTTATCCTGCTCTATTTTACAGTATCATATTGAATTGAGTTTTTTCTTTTTTTTGTTTTTTTTTGTTTTGTAGCACTTTATTTGTCCGCCGATGTTATTGGTGCTACTTTCATGGCTATTGCCACTGCAAGTCCAGAGCTTTTTATGAATCTCATTGGTACGTTTGTAACACATGGTGATATTGGTCTTGGTACCACTGTTGTGTTCGGCTGGTCTTTAAATGATTAGATGGTCGTATTGGGATGTGGTATGTGTCATTGCTTTTGTGATATGTTATGGTTATTCTACTCATATATGTTACATGATGAATAGTGCTCGTATTACAGCTATTTAAGCGTATTATCAGAAATTGGAAAGGAAAGCATTTTCTTGATGAGTTTACGCCATTGTTAGTTTCATCTAGCAGTCGTTAGCGGCAAGCAGTCTGGATAGTGTTCAGATGAGGCAAGTGCTAATGATGATGCAACAGGTAATTTACAATCCAATTCCCATATACATCTTTCTACTTAAGGTTATGCTTCAAGTCCATGGCAGCGGAGAGATCCACATACATCTTGGTTTTTGGTATCTGGTAGGCCATACCTGATCATACTAAGTCAATGCACTTAAGCTGTAACGTTGGTTGCTCTTATATCGTAAATGATATGCCATCACTATTATTGTAATAATGAAATTTCAATTATCAAGCATGTAAGATAAGATTATTACTGACTTATTGTATAATATTAAATTATTTTGATCTAGAACTGAAAATTTAACCGAATGCCATAGTCATAATTTCAAAAGTGCATTCTTTGTTATAGGTGACATCTGAATATACCTGATTCGTCTCACTGTACTTGTCCAGTATGTAAGAACGTTTGCGGTAGTACGCTAATGTTGTCAAATACGTTTGGGTATGCGATGGTTTTCAGGATCCTATCTCCTTCGTTCTTGGCAGATGAACCTTGGATAACACTTCTTTGTTTGCTCATGTAACTCATCCCATTGGTCTCATTCTATCAACAATTTTCCTCATGGCAGTTTATTCTGGTGGTGATTACTATAAATAAATAACTGATGTGGTGACGGCATGTATAATTATTGCTTATCGCTGGCCATAATTATTTACTTTTTTTTTCAATGTTGAAGTTTCTTGTTGTTATTGTTAATGATTAAACCTTAGAGATTTTAATTTATAAGGATCTTATACATATAGTACTATATACAATAAAAATATAACAGAAACTGCTTAAAAACGCCAACACATGTCATAGGTATATGTCTTTCTTTTGAATTCATATTTCTTAGGCTTCAATGAAATATGTGATCATGAGTTCTTTTATTCGTAAATAAATTCAAAGAATTATCGAATTTGTAAATGCAATCAGCTTAGTGTTAATTAAATAATAATAAAAAGGCTTCATATTGGGGTGAGGTGGAAGAAGATGAGCGCGCGGCTGCACACCAATTTCTTAGCATTGTCACAGTTCTTAGTCGCTTTATGACGGAATCACAGTCATTGCATACGGCTTACCGAATCGAACATGTGAGTATGTCGCAAATTTAGTAGTTTCTTATGAATCAACACAACAAAAAAAGAAGAACAAACAAGATCAAGGCTATGGCAACAGTTTTTTACCGAATCGTCGCCGGCGAATATTATTTTACAGATTCGACATTGATTTTAAGTCTCAGTGAAAAATAAAGTGTATTTCCACCATGACACGTGTGTAATTCCCATCGATAAAGTTAGGTCATCTCAAAACTATTTCAGGTTTCTAAGATTAAGAAGAAACATCTGAAGATTATATTAAACATTGGATACAATGCGCTTTATCTCTTTATGATCATATCTAGTTGCCATACATTTTCTGAAACTTCATTATCGAGTATATAGTAAATCAGAATTATGTTTTGGTGAAGATACAGGGGAGGCCATATAGACACAGAAGTGCTCAATATCATTTTCATGACATCTGTTAAAATACCACGATAACGGTCATTACGTTTTCTGAAAGTGATCATAGCCCCACAAATTTCGCTCCAAACTTCCACGAACCCAGTAAATTAAAAACGTGAGATGGTAGATGGCTCCTCAAACCAAAATGTTTCTTGTATACCAGCATTTTTGAAAATATTTTAGCTTTAACTGATTTGATGATTTTTTTTAGTTGCTGATCATTGGATGCGACAATTCTTGAATTGCACTTCTGGTATACTTCCTGAATATGGCGCGAAGGCGACCTAAGTTTTAAAGTCTTTTAGCTTTAGTGATTTCTAGGGCTACTATGCTGCCTCTCTGTACAATTTCAACAATACTTACTCATAGATTATAGCGTCGACACGAATAATGTTCCGATGTTGGATTCTTAATGGTCTACTATCTAATACAAAATACTACTTAATTGTATTATACTTACCATGTATGTATATATTTCTCTACTAGACTTAATGAAAACCAAAACAAATGAGCTAAAACAAGTTATTGGAGTTGAGATGCAAGTATAGAGTTAGAATAACAAGAAATTTGGTTCCAAGATAATCATGGTCAATAATAATAATTTAAAAGTATACAAAACTACAAAATCAGATAATTGACAGTAGGAGTTAAATAAGAAATGCACAATGCTGCAATAAAATGGGAAAATACCCTACTATATTATTCAAGTTTTATTGGATACAATAGGTAATTAAGAGACAACAATTTTTTAAGTTTTTTTTTTCCAAAATCTTATAGTAAACCCATAAATTTATTACTGTAAACAAAATAACAAAATTTCCTTTAAGAACATCCAATGATTCTTTTTATACTCTTCACGGAAGTGAATAGTATTATAAGTTTGTCCTGAAGTTTGTAACAGGCAGAAGGAGACGCTGGTCTTTTCGTCCGTCTGTATGTATGAAACTAGTCCCTCAGTTTTTGAGCTAGAGAGCTGAAATTTTGCACGAACCTCTCTTTTTGCCATACGCAGTACATTTGTCGAAACCACCCGAATCGGACCACTAGGGGGTACCTCCCATACAAACTACCTAATTGAATTCAAGTTCTTATTAGAAAAACTTTTTGATTTTTGTCCTATCGAACTGAAACTTGGACGCTATCAGTTTCCAATACATGCGCAGGACATTTGTCGGAACCACCCGAATCGGACCACTAGGGGTACCCCCCCTCCCATACAAACCACCCATTTGAATTCAGGTTCTTATATGAAAAACTTTTTTGTTTTTTGTCCTATCAAACTAAAACTTAGAAACTATTAGTTTCCAAGACAGATCCAGGACATTTTTCAGAATCAGCCCAATCAGACTACTACGGGGGGTACCTCCCATACAAACCACCCATTTGAATACTACAATAAAACATTCACTGCGTCCCGTGAAGAGTATTTCATAATCGAAGATAACCTTCTTTCTAGTTAAATATTACAATTATTAAATTTAACTAATTAGTAATGAACTCTGGCACTGGTTTGATGCTGAACTTCATCTAACGATATTCGAAAACATACATAGTTTTTATTACATACTAAACTCACTTAGTATATTGTTTTGCAATTGGTCTAATGATATCTAGAAACAATTTCAAATGTTTAAAGAATAGACATTATAAAAATAGCATTGATATAACTAAAATATTAGATTCGGCAATGTAAGGGCAGGCCTTGTCGTACAGCAAGAGCCCTCCATGCTGCCGAATAGGTCTTTTCTATTGCATAGCCGCGTTGAGTTGGTCCATTCATTAAACATTTCGTCTAAGCAATTCGTAATGGAAAATCCGTTTCCAGTCCAACCATACGCGAAACAGAAGATCTTCTTTGATGCATGATGTACTTTTTTAAACCCTTTCTTGCGCTGATGTAAAGGCACCATTTTTCGTCTCCAGTAACAATTCGATTAAGAAATCATTGCTTGTGTTCAAAACTTGCGTGATGACGAAGAATCAAAATAATGAAAATTGTGGCTTATAGATTTTGCTTATTGTAACTTAAATCTGGAGGAAGCCATGCTCCTCACTTCTGAAATTTTGCAATCGACTGAAGATGCTTCTGTATGGTACTATGGGATCTTTGTTTGATGGAAATTTTAACAAAATATAGACTCTGGTCGAACGAAACATCCTTATTCAAATAAACTACAACACCATGCCGAAAATATTATGTTTATTATAATAATATGTACAATTTTAATGTGAACAAACCCGCAGGAATTTGGTTGCTAACCCAATAAATAGTTTTGAAACAAGAAAGATTCAAGAGCCAAAAAAAAAAAACTTATCGATCTGAATAGAAATAATCTAAAGTAATTAGAAATGAATTACTGAAATGCGAACTATTTTCTTAATATTTCCACCCATTTGAATCTTTCCACTGAAAGATATGGGTATCCAAATTTTCTCCGTCTTCTTACCTCAAATCAAAGCCAAATAAGAACGAAAATAGTTTATCGTCACACCGATTAGCTTGTTGGAAAAATTTTCCAAAATGTTTTTGAGAAGACATGTACCGTTTCTGAACAATCTCGCTATTATACCGAAAAAATCATAGCACCTACAAGTCCGTGACCAATCGTTTAAATTTAAGGCCCTAGGATTAGTCAATCATCTGTTGAACGCGACCATTTTTTGTTATAAATGAAAGATGGAACAAATGGGGTGAATTAGATATTTTATCGTGATGATGAATGGTTAAGTAAACTTTCTTAACTTGCACTTACATATATATCAGGGAGTAGTGGTGAATGTAATTTGAGTAAAAACTAATTAATATTCTCATGCAACAGAATATACAAATATGGGTTCATCTCATCTGGATAATATAAAATCCATCCAACTCATGATTGGTCATAGCAAACTAACTCACGTTTGTTCATTTGACCCAACAATATCCTCAATCTACCATTTCTGCGCCAATTATGTCCCGCTCACAATAAACCACATCCTGAAAAAGTGCCATAAATTTGACGCCAATTATCCTGGTCAGGTACCCTTATAGCACAAACTATTTGTTATTATAAAACCAATCGCAATATTACATATTACCGATAATTAGAGGATCTAGAAGAACCATATCCAGTAGGTTGTCAAACTGTACAATATAATGACAGATAAAAAGAAATGGGGATAAACTCTCATATTTCATTAATACAAAATTTGTAATACAATAAATATATGTACAATATATTTACCTATACTTCATTTTCTTCTCTCTAACTTAACTTTAACAAATCCCATCAATCGATAAACAATGAACTTTCCTCCCGAATATTGTTTTTTCTAACAATTAAGATAAGATAAGGATTAGACTCATCTTAAACTTAATAATCAGATTTCGAAAAATAATTGAAGCAAACTCAATCTATACCAAATCTATCAATGAGTGATGAGCACCTGCAACTCGAAATAACAAACAAAATGGAGTAGATTAGGTGATTGATTTCTTTTTTTATTTTCTTAACAATAGTAACTTGTTTGCAGTAAAACATACTGGAAAAGTCACCTACTTTATCTATATCAGAACATAAGTCATTTATATATTGTCTAATCGATCGATACCTGAACCAAAGTACTCCGAATCGATTTGTGATGATTAATAGTAAATCTGCAATATGCAAAATGCATTTAAAAAAAAACATCATGTCCCCCACTGGAGATTTTGGGAACAAAAAGATGTCTCGATGAGAAACAAAATCAGCGCTAAGTCAGTTAATAACAACAAGGTCATTGTCATCATCTCGACAAACTCATCTCTTGACCTCAGAAAAGAATTAGTCAAATTGAATCACTACGGTGGTACCCTCCTCCCACTTTGACTCGTACTTGGCCGATTTTTCTTTTTTGAAATCAGCGCAGCATTTTGACTGTGAGAGCTAAAATGGTTTGAGAACAACAGTCATCCACCATACCCATGTGATAGCTCTCACACAAATTGAAATTTGACACAATCTACTTATGATTTCGCTTCATGAATCATTTTAGAATTATAAGACACAGTTGGATGAAAATCAACTCACTCTTCTGCGTAATGATGAGATGATGAATCTCCAACATTGCTGCTCAAAAGTAATTTTTGTTTAACAAAAACAAATTAAGCAGTGAATTTTGTATAGAAATTTTATTCGCAAGAAGGTAAGCGCCACCGCTCGACCATTCTTTGCTACAAAAGTCAACCTCATGTATAACCACTCCAAGGTTTGCAGCAAGCAAATTGGCAGCTTTAATGTACTCATGACTTGGCCTTTATAGCAAAAAATCATCCAGCACAGCTTACCTTCTTGCAAACAAATATTGAAATTTCAGACTGATATCAGTCAATTGCTGGATAAATCGTTTGAGAATTATAGGCTAAATTGTAAATCGAACGAAAATCAAATTGTATGAGAAATGCTGAATATGCCAGCCTGCTCGCATTTACGCATTTACTCTTTAACGTTTTTGAAGATTGAAATGTGCATTTAATTCAATTAATTGATATGTTAAAAAAACTATAAATGTTAATAACAAAGCTGTGATGTTTTAAATTTGTTTTAAAACTTTGTAGAAAGTGATTAGTTTAATGAAAATTTGTAATAATCTAATTGGGTAAAGCTGGCATATTTGCTTGTTGTGTATTTTCTGGTGAATGCACATAAACGAAGAAGAAGATAACAGATGATTCCTTTTTATCATAAACGCATTAACCGTTTGCAAGTGGCTTTTTATACTCTTCATTAATGTAAAATTGTATACAATTGTATATTAAATTTGTCATAAAGTCTGCAATAGATAGAAGAACACATCAGAGACCCCATAAAGTATATACTTACTTGTACATTCTTGATTAACTCGGCCGGAATATTAATGCCGATGGTATTTTTGAATGCACGAGGAATCATTTACACCGATTACTTGGGGATAATGATAAACAATAACTGGAGGGTATTGTACGTCGTTATTGCATCTGTTGGGTAAAGAAATCAAGACAAAGAAAAGAAAGAATATCTTTCATCAGGATAATGCGCGCATGCACACATGCACACATGCGTAGTTTCGATGGCCAAAATCAGGGAATCAAAATTCGAATTATTACTTGTACAAAATCCACTGCATTCACCGTATGGCTGAAAGCCATAGCAGCTAGTGCTCTTATTTTAAAAAAGTTTAAGAATTTATGTTTTGTTAAACTATTTCTTTAATAATAATGATTAAATTATCATGAATTTTGCACAATTATGACAGCTTACAGTCTCCGTTGATGCTTTGTCGGGGAGATGACGGATATGCTATAAATATTAATCAACGACAGTTAATAAATCACAATGTCAAACATTCAACGTTGTGGGATTAGACCTGAGAATTGAGTGTTTTAATAAAATTTCTTACTATCAATACCAAAGCGATATTTTTTAAATTGCACCCGTGCAAAGCAGGGCGGGTTGCTAGTAAAGAATAAATACGACTTTGACTTCATGATCGTCAATCGGAGGAATACATACTACAAAATATAAAATAATAATATAAAAAATATAATAAAATAATAATTAAATAGAAAATTAATTTAAAATTAGTTTCCTATAACCTAAAGCACCAGTGATAAACAAAGTCAAATTTTTTCATCCACCATAACCGTGTCCATTTTTTTCTAAAACCAGCTTGAAATTCCGTTATAATATTGTTTTCTTCTGATCACAATACCAGCCTCTCATTTAATGTACCCATCATAATTTTCGCGATACAGTTCATACATATAGGAGATTCAATATTACAAAAAAAAAAAGTTCATAAAAGAGATTCCTCTGTAATTTGAAGCTACACTTTTATCCCCTTTCTTGAACAAGGGAAATATTATACTTACCACAAAAGCCTTATCCATTTGCGCAAACTTGAATAATCTTGTGTAATTTTTTTCTAATTCATTTATAAATCTTACATCTGTTCACTTAAAGAAATCATATGGAACTCTGTCCAGACCAGGTGCCTTTCCCTCCTTTGTCTTTTTGAGCATGCCTAAAATTTAATTTGTCGTAGAATTACTGAGGTGGTGGACTGATTAAACCAACTACTGTAAACAAACTGGTTGAAAGTCCTACTAACATACAGAAAAAAAAAAACCTAAAAAATACTTAACAAGGGTAATTTAAATGACAAATTGCGGGTACTTTATTGTCTTAAGGTATATTCAATATTAACCATTGCTTAGAGTATCAAAATATTCAAGCAAAACCAAATGACTCAAAAAAGAAATGCAACAGATTTTTATCATTTTAGAAAAAAAAATTCGAACAAACTTATGGATAAAATCAAACTACATAATACTATATGGTATTTATAGACATACCTATGTAAGATGAACCTATAACAATATTCTTGTACAACTACAATAACAAAAACAACTAAAAGCAAACATATTTTCTACGAATTTTGACAACATTATATAATACATAATATGCAAAGGGTTTCTTGATATTTCTCTCTGCAAATAAACCTGATATATAAGAATTTTCCATGAATGACATTTTCCTTCTCGAACAGCATAACACAAGCTCCACTTCATGTTGTTTTAATAACCTCAAAATTACAAAATACAATATACCTATCTCGGTTAAGTTAACCTAATTTCAGTATCTACGTAATGCAATTTTCAAGACCCTAGGACAACAGGGGTTCGTGTAGCTCCCATACAAATATTTCGGTCTTAGTGTTAAGCATACTAGATCTATTCTAAACAAAGATTACATCAATGTATACTCAAGGACAGTAGGTTTGGCGAAAACGTCTTCTAGAGGGGCGTGAAGAGTATGACAACTTTAATTATTTCATGTTTTTTGCTTAATCTGGTCTAAAGGTTTTCTACAAATGCATGAATGAAGTAGTAACTTGATATACTTATTTATTATTTATGGAATAAAAATCAATTATAAATAAAGTTAAATGATTTTAAATGATCTAAAAAATAATTAGAAATAATAAGTTCGGTAGGAAGACGATTTACAATATTGGAATAGAAGTATATTGAATATTCTAAGTATATTGAAATTGAATTGATATGCATGATTTCTTTGTTTCCTAATGAAATCTGATTGAATCATGTAAGAATTTTTATATATGGACGAGTTCCTATATTGATTGAATAAATAAACCCGGCACAACAGATGGATGACTTTGCAATCAATGGAATATTGTGGAACACGAAATATACATCTAAATGCATATAACAGTTTCTACTACTACTACTACTAATTACAAGAGAACTAACAAATTGGGAGAGAATTAAAGCTTAGCCGAAGCGCATCTAAGACCCTTGGAAATGCGCGCCGCATACACGTAATACTAACAAAAAAAAAAAAAAAATGTAAGTTTTAAGTTATCTCAGACATTTGTGGTGATTTTTTCTTTTGTATTTTGTAGTTTTTTCTTTGTTATGTACTTTTTTTGCTTTTGTTATTGTACTACAACAAATTTTCACGAGCCCAACAAAAATAAACAAACATCTGATCGTCGTTGTCGTTGTCGTTGTAGTTGTCGGCGTCGTTCGTATGACAGCCCCAATCTGAGTGTTTGCATTACGTTACGAGTTAAACGAGAGCCCCCAGTTTGAGCGGGCCCGTTTGGATTCGATTCGCTTTGATTTGTTTTCGAGTTATTAAGACGCATGCTCGCTGGTCGCCGATAATTAGTTGAACGCCACGATTCTAGCAGCGCAGATCGTGTTATAATATTATCACCGTCGTCCGTCGTCATTATCGTTGTAGTTGTCGTTTTTGTTCTCGTTGTCGAATTCGATGTTATTGTCGCTGATGTTGAGAAGTCGTTGGCAAAGTCTTTTTTATTATTATAGTCATTGCCATTGTTTCCTCAGTAGTAATAGTACACACTTCAGATTTTTATACTAACAAACCTAAATGAAATAAAGAAAATTATTGCAATTTGAACCATAATTCACAAACAATAAAAAATTAATAATAATAATAATATTCAAAATACCGTTAATATAATACTAAAGCGTTCAATATTTGAAAACGAAAACGAAAATTTACAAACATAAAAGTAATAAATAGTAAACAACCCAAACAATCCAAAGAAGAAAAATTTATTGTTTTTTTTTTTTTTTTTTTTTTTTGATATAAAAAATAGTTAAAAAAAAAATAAAAATGTTTCTGCCAAAAACATTAAGTTATTAATTAAAAAATTTTAAAATTAAAATTTTGTTTTGAAACATAGAAATAAATTTTGATTTAAGCGAGATTTAATTAAAGTGCTTGCAAGTGTCATCAGACCCAAGGAAGTTGGAGTGGAAAAGCAAAAAAAAATATATACAAAGAAATGCTTTTTTTTAAAATGCATCAATCAAATTTCAATTATCTTAGCATTTCTATTGTATTTGTGATTTTATGTTGCGGTTGCTTACAAGAAACATCTGCTGAACCAAGTAAGTACTAAGAGTAGTAACATTTTTGTACTCACGTAGATCGAACCAAAGATACTTAATACAATAATAATTAATTTATTTATTAATTACAAAAATGATTATAAATTTTATGTGTTTTATTTTATTTTTTATTATTATTATTAATTGATTCAAAATTGTTGTCGTAGTCTTAGTGCTTATTATGGTTTACCTATTAAACTATGTTCATATGAACATAATTATTAAGTTCAATAATTAGCAAAGTATTTAGATACATAAAAAAAAAAATCTATATTTACAATCAAATCAATTAATTATAAAATCAATCATCAATAAATGAAAGTTGCTCATTCAGTTTAAAATTCTTTATTCAATTGTATTTTCTATTTAAGTTTTTTAATTTAGTTTTCACTTTCACTTTTCGTTTTCATTTTTCTCTCTTTTACAAATTTATGATAATTAATGAAAGTGAATCTCATCTCATTATAGAATTACTTATTTCTATTATCTTTTAAAACTTAAATCTTAATAAATTTAAGTATATTGTGGGATTGTGGAATTGATTGTGTTACCTTGAATTGTTCATTTCAAAGAGAGAGAGAGAGAGAATCTAGTCATCACTTAGTATTAAGGGCTATGACCTCCAGAGGTTTCCGATCATGTTTGACCTGTGTAATTGAAGTTTCCAATGTATTTAAGTACTGTATTCTATGATGGAATGGAAAATTTCCTGGCAATCGCTAATTAGTGATCACTTTCGGAGAGGAACTTAACTCAAATTTGGAAATTTTACAGATTTTCAAGTCCATTCAAATTCGCTTGCTGTTGTCTTTTGACCGATATATTGGAAATCTGTATAAAAAAAAAAGGGAAGAGTTTTGGAAAGGACAAGTTTCGTTATTTTTTCAAAAATTTTATTTAAAATTGAATGAGAAAAGAACATTTTTTATTAACCGAAGGATTAAATAACTTAGTGTTTCATAATTCAATTCAAATTTGAAAATAAGCAAACGTTATCATAATTAAATTCTTGATCCAAAATTCTATATAAAAAGACTGGGCCATTTATTGGTCTGATTTTGGTTTGATCATTAAATATACAAAAGCTATTTTCTTTGATAAAGTAATTCACCGTTTTCAAGCACTTTGTCCACTGTGTCCTGGAAAATTTGGGTAATTTCGTTGCGAATGTTCTGTTTCAAGTGATCAATTGTTTGAGGATTTCTTTGCGTCCCCACAGAAACACACAATGACTCGAGCTGGATGCATTGGCTTCTGTATGATGACGTGTGGTTTTTTATTTTGTTACGTAGGCGCTGAGAGTGTATTTTCAACACTGTGTCAGAAAAGATGATTTTTCTTGCAAAATCTGGGTCTTCGTTGAACTCATTCAAAGCCCACTAAGCGAAGCGTAAACATTGTGGAATGTCATTCGTTTCTAATTCCTGAACGAGTTGGACTCTGTAAGCAAACATATTGAGGACTTTGTGCCAAATACTCCTCAGAGTGTTTCGTGAAATGTCGAATTGTTGAATTCTGCGCCGAGTCGATGTTCTGTGGATTTAGTGAACGCAGCAGTGATTGCTTCAAATGTGTGCACTGGGCGAGTATGCGGTACATGCTGTGCATCAACCAGCAGACCAGTTTTACGCAATTTATCCACCAATTTTTGAATTATACACTCGGTGGGCGCTTCTTCACTTCTTCATTTACCCATATTCAAAATAAGTTTGCAGTATTTCAAAGTTTTGTTCCAAAGTGAAACTTGACTAGGACTGCGTCTTTAGAAATAAATGAGAAAATACGATGGAGAAGGCCAGTATACAATCTGAAAGACATAGATGTTAGATGTTTTTTTTTTTGTATGATTTCAAAAGAAGTTACAAGCCGGTTATCTGAGGGTATCGCACTGACTTACTGTGTCTGTGGTATCATAATGGTCGTTTTACAAGTTGCCCATTAAAGTGAGTTGGTTGACTTAAGCATATTTGGTTGTAAAGAATAAAAAACTTTTGCATATTTTTATCAAAATATATCTGAAGATTTTAAAGTTTCATTTAAAAATCCTAAGAGTTACTTACTAAACACAAAAGGATTTCTCAACTAATAAATTTCTATTAATTTTTAATATATGAAAATTAAATAACTTAAATTGATTTAAAGAAGTTTGATGACAAAACAAAGTAATAAATTTCGTTTTAATTAAGAAAATCAATTGAAGTTTATTGTTAAATATTATATTTTAATTTGTTTTTTTTTTTGGTAATAGAGTTTAGAAAATTGCCTTATAGAAGAATATTAAAAGCTTAAAATTAATGATTAAATAATCGGAAGTAACTCATCAATGAAGCCATCGAAAATGATACCAGTATTAAATTGTTTATACTCCTGAATAGGAATTCTTTGTTCAATTTAAACTGCTATGCAAAGATATGATATGAATTTTCGAATGAAAGACTGCTCTTTGGAATAAGTTTCTAAAATCTGATAAATCATTAAAAGTTATAAACACTCATGTCCCCTGATTTTAATTTCCACTTCAAAACCAATCAATGTTTATTTCCGTAAATTGATTAAAAGTCTTTGATAAAAACAAATAAATAGAATCCATCGATCGATAAGTAAGTAAGTGGTATATGAATTCTATAATCTTTCCATTTCTTATTTCTTTAATTAAATCAAAAGTTAGTTTTTTGTTTCTGTGAAACCTTAATGGTTTCTTGATTTTATCAGAAAATTAAAATTTTAGAATTTGATTTTGTTTTCGTATGAATAAAGAAATTATATGTAAGAAAAAAAAAATAAGAATGTGGTGTTACGGATAATTTGACCCTTCAAATTCTATAGATTTGGTATACCATGATACAATCACCATTACCTTTTTCCTTCTTCACAGTGGTTCGATGACATAGCTTGGTGAGAATTGTTAACGATCATCATCAAGTTTTTGTTAAAGTAAAGTAGTCCTTGTAAACATTGCTCGACTTACCCAACCAGATGAGTCAACGATAACCAAGTATTTAATACTGAAGAATTGTAGTTTTGTGAGTTCACTTGATCGTTAATGTTTCGAGCTTTTCGTAACACTGTTCTTGCAAGGTGGAACTCGTCTATAATAAAAAAAAAAAAGAAAAGCCCAGTAGTATTAGTATGTTTTGCATTTGCATTTTATGTATAAAAAGGAAAAGGGTAGCTCAAAGTTTTCTTAAAACATTTGTAGGAAGTTCATCAATTCATCACTCAAGTCTCTGCTTGACTTCTTTATAATAAAATAATTGTCTTTTTATCTTAACTATTCTAATCGTGAAGCACATTTCTGGCAATTTGTTATTATTTATTATGTATCTAGTATTTTTTCCCATTGCTCGGCTAATTGAGATTCATGGTTTTGAGCAGCACTCAGAGTAAATAATGTCATATTTTTAAAGAAGAAAATAAATGATAAAATGGGATGATTAAAAGTGGATAACAATACAAGTGTTTGAACAAAGCTAATTAGCTGTGCAAATTTCAAGACCCTAAGATTACTGAGTCGTATAGCTCCCATATACGTCCAGATTGAAATTCATGTTCTTATTAGAAAATTTTTCTTAATTTTCTTATTATCAAACTAAAATTCAAACAGTATAAGTGTCTGATCAATGCTCATTAGCTGTATAAATTTCAAGACCTTAGGGTTACTGGATCGTATAGCTCCCATATATAAATTCAGATATAAATTCATGTTCTTATTAGAAAAACTTTCTTAATTTTCTTATTATCAAACTAAAATTCAAATAATATAAGTGTCTAACCAATGCCCATTAGCTGTATAAATTTCAAGACCTTAGGGTTATTGGATCGTATAGCTCCCATACAAGTCCCGATTTAAATTCATGTTCTTATTAGAAAAACTTTCTTGATTTTCTTATTATCAAACTAAAATTTAAACAGTATAAGTGTCTGACTAATGCCCATTAGCTGTATAAATTTCAAGATCTTAGGGTTACTGGATCGTATAGCTCCCATACATAAATTCAGATATAAATTCATGTTTTTATTAGAAAAATTTTCAATTTTCTTATTATCAAACTAAAATTCAAACAATATAAGTGTCTAACTAATGCCCATTAGCTGTATAAATTTCAAGATCTTAGGGTTACTGGATCGTATAGCTCCCATACAAGTCTAGCAGCGTAGGCAAAAATGTTTTCTAAGGATGCATGAAGATTATGACAACTTCGGCATATGTTCTTATTTTTGTCATTTACTTTACTTATAGTCTTAATTGCAAATAAAATTCAACTATTGTACATGTACGTATACGTAATATTCGTAGTATATTCTAGGTACAATAATTTAATGTTAATTGACCCATTGTGATCCTTTTAAGATCGATATCTTGAATGAAATTGCTTCGGTGCTTCCCATATAATGAGGAACAATCATTAGACTTATAAAATTCAAATGAATTTCGTTTCGATTGATGAAAATAATATAGAAGTACTTATGTACGTAGAAGTACTTATGTAGATACTATTATACTTACTTTGCTTAGTCAATATTATCTATGTGTGTGGGGTATCTTTTTTAAATTGTAGAGAACACTAATAAAAGAAATTGATTAATAATTTTTAAATATCATGATGATTGTTTTTATTTTACAATAATAAGATTTCTTAGTATGAGCAAATGAAAAATCTTTGGATTTCTTTTCCTATTAAGTAAGTAAGTATTTTGTACATTTTAATGTAATGTTATGATAAAATTAAATAAACAGAGATTATAATTTTTGTAATTGTCACTTTATAACATTTTCCAGAGTTAGTTACAATAATTAAATTCAAAAGTTTTTTTATATACTCGTAACTTAATATAATCAAGCACATTTCATAGGATCTTGTAGCAGATACCATCAATTTTAGTATGTTACGAGTTTTGTGAGCTACTCTGATAACTAGTACTCTAACTTAGAAATAAACAAATAAATGCAAAAAAAAAAAAATAATGATGACACAGGGGGAGGAAAGCAATTTTTGTATTTTTGAGAAATACAAAATAGCAAATGTATAGACATAACTATAGAGCACATAGAGTAAGTACACAGTATTGTGTTTCGAACTATGCATCTACTTAAGTGAAATGTGTTGAAGTGTTTGCTACTTAGGTTCGTTAATATGTAATCTATATAATTGATGAGCAATCAATGGATTTTGTTAAGGTTACATAAACTAGTGTAAACATATGATATTTTATGATAAAACTTAGTAATTCAAATGCAGTATTTATACTCATATTTTATTTGTATATAATGCATAACTAAAATTTCATGTATTCCATATTCTTAAGCAGAAAAGTTCAATTATCGTATTCACAATTATTTATAAGTTAAGATGTCCAGAAAGCCTGAATGGTATATCTTTTTAAGATTACTTAGAGATACCAAGTAGTATAATTCGTGGAAATTTATTGTAATAGCCATTCTCAATCTAACATTAGACTCCACATCCAAACATAATTTTCAGTATTGGTCAGTGAAAAATAAAAACATGAGCGACTTTTTACACCCCTAAAATTATTGTTTGGATCGCAATATTTAATAAAGACATAATCGATACTCAATTTTTTGAAGATCGTTAAATTCTTGAAACAGTTCCATAAAATACAGAAGCTGATTTCTTAAAGAGGTAATTTTAACTGTCCGCCACGCAGTCCAGACATGAGTCCTCAGGATTATTTCTTATGGAGATTCCTCGAAAAAAAAAAAAAAAGAGGAGATTAACTGAATATCACAGTAGAAATGGATGCCATCGGTACGTCAGGCTTTGCTTCATCGTGAATTGAGAAATCTATGCCCAAGATTAGTAGAGATCCAGGAGCATAACGAACGCCGTTTATATAACATAATTTTTAGGAAATGGTTTTCCAATTTTTTTTTTTAAATTTTTTTATTTTTAAACTGCACTCATTCTTTCTGGACAACATTTATCGTCAGCACTAACATTTTACATTAAGAACATAAATTATATGAAGTCTTTATTTATTTTTATTGGAAATTTAAGCACATTGATTCCGGTTATTAATAGAATCACATCAATATCTTCCAATTGACTCCACAAAAAGTTTCTAATCATCTCTCGATGTCCAACGTCATTCACATTAATTGCACTGCCATTTCGAAAAAATTTAGATCAATTACATGACCACTCCAAAATCCACACCATACAAGTTTTTCAAAAAATGATCTAGGGTTTTCTTCAGCCCAAATGCGAAAGTTCTAAAATGAGCTTCATCGGTGAAGATAAGTAATTTCCCTGAAATATTCTATTTTAAAAACATTATATCAAAAACATTATGAAAAAAAAAAAGAGTTGACAACCAAATATTTGCATTATTGTTTATTGAAATATAAAGATGTTTATCTTACTCAAGTATTTTTTTTAGGGTTCCGGACTCAAAGGGTACCCTATTACAGAGGCTTCGTTGTCCGTTCGTCTGTCTGTTCTCGGATCATAACTCATGAACCGTAACAGCTAGAGAGTTGAAATCATTTCACAAAATATGTAGTTCTATCCGGGCATCAGCAACAAATACTAAAACTAAAATATTTTCAAGAACATTTAAACTTCCAAGAAACATTTTGTTTTGTATGACAGCTATACGATCCAGTAATCCCACGAACTTATCGAAATTTAAGTGGTTGGGGGCTATACTTCAGAAACTTATACTGTCAAAAATTCAGTTTGATCGGACCACTAAGGAGGGTACATCCCATACAAACCTTAATCTTGGCACTTGGCCCATTTTTTGAAGCTTATGAGCATAATTTATTCCAGATATATACAATAATTACTCGTATTATTTCTTCGAAAAAAAAAAACCAAAAGAAACAATATTTCAATAGCACGATCTTGTACCTCTATGTGTTTTCTTATTCCTGAGGATTGTGCAAATCATTAACTTAGCTATTAGACTGACAAGGCTTACTGGCGAAATTCAGGATTATCCTTCTTAAGCAAATGCGCATTTAGAAAACTAAGATTTCCCTATTGCAACTGCATTTCTTGGGCATGACACTTAGTATAAAAATCTTAACAAAATCTTATACTTAGTACTGGTATTAACTAATAGTTAATTTACTTTCATAATTATAGTGTATTATATACTGAGAGTATAGCCTAGCCTAAGTGTGAATACATTAAATACTATTATTTTTATTTTTCTCTATAGCAAGTACATATGTACATACTAGTATAGGAATCTGCTAAAATTATTTTCTGCAACGTCATATTGAATACAATAATGACTTAATATTGTCTAGTAAGTACTTTGCCCTCTATAAACATACACATCTATTATACTAACAGTATCAGTAGTTTTGTTTATCTGATGTTAAGTAAATTATTATTGGTACTTTTTTAAATTTCTGCACGATTTTTATTTATATTTTCCTATATGTTTTGTTTTTCCCTATTTCATTTATATAAAAAGAAAAGAAAATTGAATTGGAATTTGTAAAATACAAAATTCTTAAGCCGTTGATTACTACATGATGCATATAATCCTATATACTCATACCTCGCTAGATGTTTAAGATGCTAAACACGATTTATGAACTCACCCACATTCGCTTGCTTTATGGGGAAAAATGTGGTTTACTTTACTGTTGAAATTGAATGAATTAAACTTAAAAGAAAGTAAGATTCCAAAAGATACGAGATAATAATAATATATGTAAATGAAAATGAAAATTGATATTCTACATTGGAATATTTTTTTAATATTATACGAGTAAGAAGAAAATTAAGAAATTTTACAATAAAAATAACTAAAAAGTTTCCTTGACTGGATTAGTTAATGTACGAGGACTCACTAAAATCAACTTATACCAGTTTGTTATATTGGGTGTGCATATGATTCCGCCCTTTCCGATAGTTTCGCTAGTATCGCCGCTTACACTTGCACACTAAAATACTAATACTTGCATTCGATAGTGCCTTCTATCAGCTGTTAAACACAGTGTATAACATTCGGTGGAAGCATAAACAACAAATATTTCTAATTCATTGAAAATGTCGAGTTTTATCCCAAGTAAACATCATTTGCGGGAGGTTTTATTGCACTATTTTGTTGCAAAGAAAAGTGCAGCGGAAACTTATCGTTTGCTTGCTGATGTTTACGGTGAGCATGCTCCATCGATACAATGAAGAATGGTTTCGACGAAAATGATGATTTTGACATGGACAGAGAACATGGAAACCCAAAAAATTTGAAGATGCTGAATTGGAAGATTTCTTGACCGAGATTGTTGTCAAACACAATCAGAATTGGCAACAACATTAAATGTTGATCAATCAACTATTTCAAGACGTTTGCAAGCAATGGGAATGGTTCAAAAAGTCAATAACTGGGTGCCACATGAATTGAAAGACCGAGACATCGAACGTCGCAAAACCATTTGTGAAATGCTGCTTCAAAGACAAAAAAGAAAAGGTTTTTTGCATCGGATAATCACGGGAGATGAAAAATGGATATATTACGAGAATCCTAAACGCAAAAAATCAAATGAAGCCAGGTGAGGCCGGCCCATCACAGCCAAAGAAAAATATTCATTGTACCAAGGTTATGCTCTGTATTTGGTGGGATCAGAAAGGTGTTGTGCACTATGAGTTGCTGAAACCGTCTGATACTATCACTGGCGATGTTTACAGACGACAACTAATGCGGTTGAAGGTAGCTATAGAAGAAAAACGACCGGAATGGGTGAATAGGCATGACAAATTAATTCTTCAACATGACAACGCCAGACCGCATACGGCAAATGTTGTGAAAACATATTTAAATGGACAAGACTGGGAAGTGCTACCCCACCCGCCATATTCACCAGATATAGCCCCTTCAGATTTTCATTTATTTCGAAGGATGCAGTCTGATCTTACGGGAGAGCGATTCACTTCTTATGAAGATATCAAAATTTGGCTTCATAATTGGATTGCCTCAAAAGACCAGGACTTCTTTATGCAAGGAATCCGTAAATTGCCTGAAAGATGGGCAAAGGTTGTAGCTGCAGATGGGGCATACTTTGAATAAATAAATTTTCCTTTTTCTAAACAAGCAAATTTGTTTTGTTTTCACAAAAAAGGGCGGAATCATATGCATACACCCAATAGTTATTATAGCACAAGTATTAACCGGCGGGCGTTGCTATACCCCAGAAGTGATGTTAGTGTGTGATTTTTGTAGTCGTTGTCATAATTGTTTCCCACCAACATTATATTGATACTATCTCTTGAATCAGATAAACGAGATCGGGCAGAGCAATTTGAGAAATTCAAAATATAACAAAAAGTAAAAAAACAAAATATGTTTATCGCCACCTACCAGCTCTAAATGTACTAAGAACCATCGAGGTAATCCCATAAGTACAATAAACAAAATTTCATCAAAATTTGTCCAGCTGTTCTCGAGTTTTGCGCTTAGCAACATATTTAGACATTCGTCTTTATCATATAGAGTCGAGATATAGATAAGTAACATTTCGATTAAGTAACTTTGAATTCTTTTAAGGAATCTCTTAAATGTTTTCAATTATCATCTTCTAATGACTGTTTGTATTATCATGTGTACCGCTTCTTACTTTTAGGCTGTAAAGGGTGATTTCGTTTTCCGTGGCCTGCATATTCTATTCTAGCATATTCTAATGTATTAAGTCATGTGCTCTATATATCATATTCTAATACTTTTATCCTCTTCTTCTCTCCTATCATAATGTATATCCTATTGCATCCTATCATATCGTAATCTACATTTTATATTCTATTCTATCCTTTACTTACTATCCTATCGCATTCTATTCTATTCTTTTCTATTCTATCCTATTCTATCAAATCCTATCCTCTATTTTTGGCATTTCTATTCTTTTATTTTCTCTTCTCTTCTCTTCTCTTCTCTTCTCTTCTCTTCTCTTCTCTTCTCTTCTCTTCTCTTCTCTTCTCTTCTCTTCTCTTCTTCTCTTCTCTTCTCTTCTCTTCTCTTCTCTTCTCTTCTCTTCTCTTTATTCTCTTTTCTTCTCTTCTCTTCTCTTCTCTTCTCTTCTCTTCTCTTTCTCTTTCTCTTCTCTTCTCTTCTCTTCTCTTCTCTTCTCTTCTCTTCTCTTCTCTTCTCTTCTCCAACAGCATTAAATAATCCATTCCAGTTTATTCCAATTTTTTGATCAAAAGTTCAATGTCAGATTTATTGAGACTACATATTTTAAATGAAATAACTACATGTATAAAATTAAAATCTTATTGTCATTTAAGACACAATAATTCCAAACAATTATTAATTATGAAAAATAAATAAATAATACAATATAATTGACCCTGCATTCTAAACATAATTTTGAAATGAAATTAAAAATAATGAAAATAAATTATGTGAAAAATGTTTTGTTTTTTGCACAAGAATTCAAAGAGACACGCGAACTATTGCAATTATATGTACATACTATACCGATATTGGCATCTGTAGATTTTGTACGCTTAACTGTTTGCTATTTTAACTCAATTCAATTCAACTTCAGTACAATTTATTTTTATTCTTAGATGCAGATTTCTAACTATTATGTATTGTATTGTATATAAATATATTTTATAACTCCCTGATCCATACTCGTATCTAATACTTAAATCACGAAGTTAGTGCATTACAATAGAAACAAGAGACAGAAACAGATGATGGAAATAGGTAGATATCGGTGGATAATGGCTCATTACGTCTGATGGTTTCTGGTTTCAACTAGACACTGTAAATCAAAGAACTCAGTTTCTGCAATGAAAATACCATGAATGTCTGAAATCAAAGAGAGATGACATTGACTGGCCACCCAGATCTCTAGTTTTGACTCCTTCGGAATTCTTTTAGTGGGGTTATTTGAAAAGTAAAGTTTACTTTGGACATAAGATAAAGATAGCAATAATTTACCGTGTTTAATTATTTTCAATTTTCCTTTGAACATAATGAGAATGTGGTACTTTTTTGTGCATGCACTTGAATAGGCACAAATGTGATTTCTTCATTTTAAGTAAAAAGCCATATGCTGAAGGTTGTGTTTTGTAATTAAATATACTCTTTAATTATATAAAAATTACTATGAACACATGAAGAAAAATTCGCTTATAAGAGAGTGTGTTTACATACATGAAATTGCAAACATAATGGAAAGCAACAAAAAAAAAACCCTCTTGCCGAGAGACGAATAGCTTCAAATTTACACTGTTCTGCTACCAAATTTTATTAAATTGTGATCCACCGCTGAACAACCAAGTTTCGTCTAGTATTTGCTCGTAATCATATGACTTGGAAGAAGCAGTGGTCAGTTCCGGATGAAAAACGTTTCAATTTAGGTGATAGGTTCAATTATTATTTTCACTTGAAAGGAAGAACACGTTCTGTCCCGCCACCATAGCCATAACGAAATGAATCAACTCAATACAAAGGTAATACAACAACATTGCGAACCAACTAGCTCGATCCAAAAAGCTGGATTCTGAAGCTGAGAAACGTCACTTCAATGGAGTGGCCTCCTTATTCTCCTGATCTCAATATAATTGAGAATGTATGGGGGTGGCTGACAAGAAAAGTATACGAGTCTGGGAGACAATTTCAAGACGTACAATCATTAACAGATGCCATCGCAAGCCTGGAGCGAAATATTCTAAAGTCACAGTTCTAAAAAAAAAATTTTTTTTTTGCTGCATGGGATATAACGATAAGAACAAAAACTGATGATATCGAGTTTTGCCCACGTCTCGTAAGGAAATATATAACGCTATGGCATCCATTCTGTGTTTTTTATAAGTTGTTGCACGACCTATAAAGTGATCGATGATTTTTTGCATGCAAGTGGAGAACCAAAGATTTACGAGTTCTTGTCTCTATTCAAGTGCACGATAAAAAGTAATATTTGAGCTTTAACAGAAAAAAAATTTTAAAAAAATCTTTGTAATTTGATAATGAAAAAAAAAAAAAATAGATTGAATAGTTGTATCTTCATTTCCATTCAAGTGCATGCCAGTGTATCTACTTTTTATAACTTTGTAGTTGTATGAAGAATAACGGTGGTATCAGACACTCATAATAATGATAAGATCCTAGTGTTGTACATCAATAAAATACAAGTGGTATTTAATACTACTTGACCATATCAAGCAGAATGGGTAACATCATCATAATCAGAATAAGTATATGGTAAATACAATACTTAAACTATTCAAATTCAAATACCAAACTAATGTAGTATGTTACATATTAGTTTGGTTACATGAATCAGTCAGTAGTGATTGAGTAAGAAAGTGTTTCTTTGCATGTAAAAGTAGTGGGAAACCATATACTTACATATATACATACATATGTATATGTATGTACCATATGTATATTATCGTGTATACGTAATGATAGAAAACCTTTTGTATTTGTTTTTGTAACGTGATAATGGTCAATGGCAGGCAACTCGATTCAATTTGACAACTGATAAACTTTTCAATTATCGTTTATCAACTCTAACTCTTTGCAATCACATTTCCTCCTGACCCCCAACCTGCCCCCAACCACCCCTGACAACCAATCAATCATTAGCTCTTTCTCTGAATGCATGCATTTCTTTGTTTCATTATTATGAACATCATAATCATGATTTTACAATTTTATGCAATAACAAATTTATTGATTTCGCAGAAAACAAATAAAAACAAATGAATAAAAAAAAAAAAAAAAATACACATACTCGTATTTATTTAGTGCGTAATAATATATATCTATGATACATAAATTTATGCTTAAAGGAGAATAATCTAGTATGTATAATAATAATACTTACTCTGTCTGATACAATAAAGTATTTTACGTAGTACATACATACATACATATATTGTATTTCTTAAGAAAAATCAATTTATCGTAAGTATGTCGTAATAAGTAAGTAACGATAAATCGTAGCGATTTGCAGAATAAATATTTATTTTTTTTATTTAATTAAGTGTTTGTATACTACTTAGATGAAACCAAAATAGCAATAATAATATTAATTTTTTTTTTTTTGTGTTTAGTAAAGTTCCCCCTTCAATTTATTTTTGTTTTTGTTTTAGTTTTCTTTTTATTTTAATCTTTGTTTCGCTTATTTGATTTATGTTTTTTTTTTTTTTTTTTTATTAGAAAAAGGGCAGAAAATGTAAACCAAAAAGTCATTTAGGCAAGGCAAGATAACAGAAGCAGACTGACTCACTAACTAATTGACTGACTAACTGACTGATAGACAGGCAATTTGAATACTGACTAAGCACTACTGTACTGTTGAAACTCATTTGTCTGAGTTGCCAGTAAGTAGCTGGGCTCAATACGATTACAAATCTAAAATTCCGGTTGTATGAAGTTACAATATTAGAAGTTCTGGTCTGTCTCTGAAATATCTAGATAATTGACAGCAAACAATAGCACACTAACTACTTACTATGCATCGTCAATGTCAAACAAACTACTATCAATAATATCACGTTTCCGCAAACTTTTCTTACCTACTTATGTATAACTTGTGAGGACACGAAATAGCAACTGTCCACATACGTAGCTGTCGATGATGATTGATGTTCAAAGTTTTGACAAGTTCAAGTCTATTATTTAATCAATACATACAGATATCAAAAGATCTAAGAAACAACAACAAGCAACAAGAAAGGAAAGTGATGAAACTTTACCATCTCATCTGAATCTATCCGATTTGTATGAATTGTGTATCTTTGTTTAAATAACATCTCATTTATTAGAAGTTGTAATTTATATTTAACTAATTTTATCAACTATCCACAATAATAAGGTAAGAGATAATCGTGTATCTAAAATACAATTATTAATTGTCTGTCCGTCTATCTGTCCATCTGCTTTACAGATTGTTTGGCTAACTAACTATAATTATTTGACTGAATGATTTGACTGACTCAGTGTTTCAGTGGCACGCAACATTTACATTGATGAAGAAAAGCTTCATGGAATCGCATTGAACTGTTTGTTTACTTCGATTAGTCGCTAGATTTGAAATTTGTCATTGGCGTCCAGTGGCTGTGAAACTCAAAACAAGCCCCCCTCCCGGTATGTTTGGAACCAATACGAGTAGTTCTGAAGATGGAAATAGTTGTTTATTTTGAGTTTGTGGGGGGTTTTTAATTGGTTCAGGTTGAGACTTGGGGGCCAGATTACTATACTACTCCTTATTATGCTATCTATGGCTTTTAGTTGTTTCGATTGCTTCCAAATTCTTAAATTGAGCGCGTTGTTTAATTAATATTTTTTTGTTTTGTTTTTATTTCTTATTTTCGTTTGTTGTTTGTTGATTCAGTTTCAAAAACTTGCTGACTTCTGTTTTTGTTTGTGCTCTTTCTCTCCTTCTCTCTATCACTCTTTTGTCAGACTGACTACCACCTCTCACATCAGTCAGTTTCTCTTAGCTTTTGTCTGTTGAATAAAAAATATATTTTTCTTTAACAAGTTTTACCAAGAGGTTGAACTCTTTAAAACGCGTCTTGAGTTGCATGCGCGTGGGTGACGGCAGCAAAGAAATTGTTGCTTTTTTGCTTCGGAATCAGTCTTCAGTCTTCCTTCATTTGTAAGAGTTTTAAGCATTTCGCGTTGCGTGTTTTTTTTGTATTGTAAATGAACGGAAATAATATTGTTCATTGTTTAAATTAAGAAAATAAAATAAAATAATAAAGTGTTAAACATATAAAATGATAATAAAATTTTATAAATAACAAAATACATAAAACAGTAAAAGTAGATAAAATTTGCTATTAAGAAATGTTAAAATAAATAATAAAAAAATAAAATCATTAAGAAAATAATACAAATGTTTATTGTTTCTGTATTTCTTTATTCATTTATCAATTTTGTTTTTGTTTCATGGAGGAGAACTTTGAAAATATGATTAAATTTTTCTTTGTTTGTTCAAAGTTTTGTGAAAAAAAAAAATTAAGAAACAAATTTAAAGATCTTCATGTAAAAAGCATAAAAAATAAAATAATTAATGAATAAATAAATATTAATTTAATAAATATAAATAAATAAATATTTAATGGATGCAAAAATTCAATAAACAAAATAAATAATAAATATTTTAATGGAGCAAAATCAAAAATATTGAAAATTCTTTCTATTTAAGTTCTCGAATAAATTGTACAAAATTAATCACCAATCATCAATTTAATTGGGTCAAAGTTAAAAAAAATAATACAGTTGAACTTCCATAGCTCAAATCATCATATTGTATAAAAAAAGTAAATTTTTTAGTTAAATTTTCTTAAAATATTCAGTCATTTCTGTTTGAACTTTTACTATATATATTTTACTTCATCCAATTTTGGATGATTGATATTTTCGGTCAACCTTGTTTCTGGTTGTCACACACAGGCATTGGAATATCGAATACTAAACCCGGTGGCTTCAAATTTATCAAAGAAAATTGACGAATATACCGCCCGCTTTGGTCTTGAAAACGATAATATTTTCCAAATAAACCGCAGTTTTGTTTGCCGCGGACAACGCAAATTTTCGTAAAACAATTGTACGATTTCAATAAGTTGTTCAGTTAGATGAAATTGAAAAGTTCATTGATTAAATTTTTTGAAATCAGATGTCAAAAATGTTATACGGTTTTGAAGTTACTTTACCACACATCGCATGCGTTTACTCAAAAATATAAAATTTTGTTTGAATTTGGGAGATATTCGATTTATGGAAGTTCAAATTATGGAAGAATAGTTGTATAGAATTTTTACTCTAAACTTGCTTAGCATATAAAACATTCGCATAAGTTAAAGTCATGTCCCAAGGTTTTGTAAATAATTAGGGAAAATTCTCTACCCTTTTGTCTTTGTTTCGTACTCGTATTCCCACAGTTCTTGAGTATCGTTAAATGCTAATGCAAATTAACTTCTTAGTTTACGAAGAGAAAACTTAAAATGTATAAATAGTTTTGTTATTTCTTTTACTATACATTGGGAGTACAAATTAATTCGGTCTGTTTTTTTGTGTTCAAAATTGAAAAAAAAAACATTATTCAAAGTATTGTCCGCCGGAAGCGACTACTTTTTTCCATCTCTCTGGTAATTTTCGTATACCATCTCTAAAAAATGAGTCCTCTCTGGCCTCGATCCAATCATTGAGCCATTTTTCAATTTCTTCAAAAGACCCGAACCGGTGACCCCCCAAACCGTTTTGCATTCGTCGAAAAAACTAGTAGTCGGAAGGAGCAAGGTTTGGAGAATACGGCAGGAGAGGTAAGACCTCCCATTTCAGCGTTTCCAGGTTACAGCTACGTGGGGCCGAGCGTTGTCATATTTCAAAATCACCTTGTCATACCTTTCGGCCGTTTCTGGCCATTTTTCACGCAATGCACGGCTCAAATGCATTAACTATAGTATAGTAGTAACGTTCCGCATTAATGGTTTCGTTTGGTTTTAGTAGTTCATAATATACAACACTCGTCTGGTGCAGGACATTTGAATCGTGGATGCTTTGCTTTGGCATCGATGTAGACGATGATGGAACGGGTTCACCAGGCTTGGCATAGTATTTTTTCTTCTTGGGGTTATTGTAGTAGTATCCATTTTTCATCTTCAGTCAGTTTCAGTTGCCGTAATCCGAATCGATCATTGGGTGACTGCGACTTCAAGCTTTCATGTAACACTAGATACCCGGGCAAACGTTATCCCTCTGCCTCAATGCATAACTTCTTCTAGACTAACTAATATCAAGTAAAATCACAATATGAATATGAGGCAAACCTCGCTTTTGCCACTTAACCAAACGTTTGTTATCGAAAATAGAATAATTTACGATCAAATACAATAATGTTTCTAGTTTTTGCTTGAACATGACGATGCATTAGTTGTTGGCCATTCAAAAGCATATTTCATGACATGTGGATGAATGTTGCAATGCTGTAATGAACAAAGGACAACCGTAATTTCCCGATTACGAAAGAGTAAATGATTATTATGTTGTCGTTTTTTAAATTTCCATCCTATTATCGATAAAGGCATATCGTAAATGGATTTATTCCACTGATAATTAAATCGAATATACGAGGTGTGACAATTAAGTAACGGGACTGGTCTGTAAAACATACTTTATTGAAAACTTATTACAAATAACAATTAATCTCCTTCAACATACTCCCCTTCCCTATCTATACACCGCTGCATGCGAGTTTTCCACTGGTTAAAGCAGTGCTGAAAGTCACTAAGTGTTAGACTCCTTAGCAGGTCTGCCGTTTTTGCTTTTACCTCTTCAACCGACTCAAAACGTGTTCCCTTCAACGAACTTTTGATTTTGGGGAACAGGTAGAAGTCGCAGGGAGCGAGATCTGGTGAATACGGTGGGTGTTCGAGCACGGTAATTGATTTTTTCGCTAAGAACTGCTTCACAGAGAGTGCATTGTGCGCTGGAGCGTTGTCCTGATGCAGAATCCAGGATTTGTTGTTCCACAGGTCTGGTCTTTTCTTTCGCACTTTTTCTCTCAGCTTCTCTAGGACCTCAATGTAGATTCGTTTACAGTTTGACCCTGAGGTACCCATTCAACCATAATGATTCCTCTGATGTCGAAAAAAACAATCAACATTGCCTTCAGTTTCGATTTGCTCATTCGAGCCTTTTTCGATTCTATCCCCGTTTCCAGTGCCTGGTGTCCTGGTTTCAGGGTCGTACCCTCAGAAAATCGTTTGTGCCATTCGAAAATTCTAGTACGTGACATGCAGTCATCACCAAACACATTTTTTAGCAATTGAAAACACTCACTTGGATGTTTTTTTAATTTTACGAGAAATTTTAAATTAATTCGCTGCTCGATTTTTAAACCAATCATTTTTCCGGCACTTCTATTACACAACACTTTACTCAAACTAGGTTTAAAAGCAAACTAGACTAGACAGAGAGGCGGGATCAATGGATTCTGCGCAGTAGGAATCAAGGTCACTCACCATCCATCCCCACTCTTAAAGCTAAAGACAGACGACTGTGGTATACTCAGTCCCGTTACTTAATTGTCACACCTCGCATCGTAAATATTCACTTCCGATCCTAGCGTGCATGTGCACAACATATGTACATATGTTGTATTGATGGTTGTCCTGATTACATCTAATCAATAATCGGTATGCATAGTACATAGTTCAGATCACGGTGCTCGCAACTTTGCATCCTCAAGTCTGACTGGATGTGACTCTGATGTTTCCTCGGCACATGTTATTCTTAGAGAAGCTCGATCATTCTATGATTTCTGTATTTCCTCAATTCAAAAATTCTTAAATTATATTGCTTAAAATACAAAATCTTGAAAATTATATGATTACAAAAATTAATACAATAAAAATGTTTAATGCAATCTATGGCCATCTGAAGCCAGAGATCTGCGTAAAAAATCAATTAGAAAAATCTGTAATTAAGGGGTTTGTCATAGGTCCAAGGTGACTAGATTTATAATAGACTTCAAAAGTAAGGATGCATGCACCTCCTTATTGTGATAATGTTCTCTTCCATATATCTATGACTCTTTTAGTATATATTCTTGGCATAATACAAGTATAAATACAAACATTATGACAAAATTAAAATACCATTCACACTGAGTGTGAAGGGTATAAAAAAAAGTGATGTTCAAGTATTGTAAATAAAAGATATTAATGAATTTATGAAAATAATCAATGACATTAAATATTGTAATAATAAATAAAGAAATAAATATATGTTTACTATATTTTAAAATAAAAAATTAAAAAAAAAAAAACAAAAAAATTAATAAACCAAAAAGAACAAAAAATATATACAAAATAAAAAAATGCTGCCATTGGGAAAAATAATTCAAGGTATTTTCTTACATTATAAAATTTAATACTATTTATGTTTATACGTTTGTTTTTATTATACATTTCTCACTCACCCTTATTATTATTATTAATTTTTTTAATAAATTTAATTTATTTATTTAACTCAATTTGTTTGTATTATTTTTAAATTTTTTTTTATAACATATATACTATATATATTTTATTGCTATAATATAATATGATGTTTTTACAATAATTTTGTTCTTATTAAATAAAACAAATAATGGACATTTTTTTTTGTAATTTTATTTTTATTTGTTGTCCCCAATTTTATATTGTTTTTATTTTTATTGTTATTATGTAATTTTTGCTTGACATTGATTGCATAAATTTGTTTAAAGAATTTATTAAAGACAAATAAATAAATCAAAACAAAAATGAAACCATTATTTTATTTCATTCTTTTATTACCATATTCGCCTTCGGGGCTAAGACAATTTGGAAATGACCCAAAATAATCAACAATAATAACATTGCAACTAATAATAACAAAACAATAACAATAAAAATGTAGTGATTTTTATATGTTAAAATAAATACATTTTTTGATAAATTGTTTTCCAATTTGTTTTGAAATTTTTTATTTGTTTATATAGGTAAGTTTCATTATCTATTTAATAGAACTTTTTAAAGTCAAATGGGAATTGAGAATTACTGGATCTCTACGATTCAACCCCCCCAGGCAGAAATTAGATGTCATTATTAATCTAGGATCAGTTGGCAGTTATCACAAGTGCATAGCTGCAAGGAGTTGAAACGGAAAGACAACGATTAGGCAAGACGAGCCATTAGGCAAGACGAGCTTTCAATCTATACAGACAGGCTCCAAGACGGAAGAAGATTCTGGTGGTGGCATCTTTTTGAAGAAGCTAACAGCTCAACTATCGTACTGGTGTAGTGATTTTCAGGCAGTGAAAGAATCTCATATTCACACATAAGAAGGATAAGATAGAATTTATTAAACACGCAGCTCTCGATTTGAAGCCTTGCGGTCACTTGGGAAGCATCAGAAGGGGGTAGACATAAGGCACATATGTACATTACTAAAATCATAATGCAGAATCGACAATCGGAGCCACAAACCTCAATGAAGATAAGGGGGATCTTATAAAACTTACGAAAGATAAAAAATATACACAAAAAATTTTTTTTTTTTCGATAATTTAATTTAATATTCAAGCAACTAAGTCGGTTTATACATTTGTAGCATCTTAAAGAAATTTATATGGCTTAGAAATATGTATTACAATCTTCTATTAAGGAGATCGTTGGGATGAAGTTTTTTCAAACGACGGCGGGTAGTGTTGTGTGTTAGCAAACGATCATTGTAGAGTCATACGAAATAACTGGACAAGCGCCACGCCTCAATGTTTGCGTGCAGTTGGCGGATTTGAGGGGATTTATACCAATGTTCCATGGCTTGGCCAATGTTTTTAACCGCTGTAAATAGATTTGGGTAACTTCCAAAAACTCTATATATTTTAAATAAATACAGTGTATGACGGTTAAGTGCAGCACCGTTTAATTGCAACTTATAAATAAATAGTGTAAGGAACTTTTTCAAATGTCCATATGATTACATTTGTCCCTCTGTCAAGTCACAAGTCAATTGTAGAGTTTGCAATCAAAAGACCACATCTCTTCCATGCTTCCTAAAAATCTCTAAATTTTCATTTGATAAATGTACAAAGCACAATTTGGCTGTCTAAAATTATAGAAGTTTTGAAATCCTCCTAATAATATTCTAGCGAAAAATGTGTGTGGATCTGAGTCTGTAAGACCTTAAAATGACTTCCTTTCATTATGCTCTGATCTTCTCGTGATGTTGATCTGCAAGGTTAAATACAAATGAAATTGAAACGTCTTTCCGTCAGTATTAATTAATCCATCCTAGCATATCTTATAATTTTGGTTTAAACTTAAGATCTCCCATGATCAAAACTCTTCTCATTAGTTAAGCTCTCCCACTCATGGATGTGTCATGTATTAAGTAACATACGTATGTATGTTGTAGATAGATTTTGGAATTATTCATCCATAAATTTATTGATCATACAATAGTTAATAATTACTATATATTACAGATATGAAAATCATTGGTCTTTGCTGTTGATAAGTGGCAATAGATTTAGTCAGGTGATTCTTTGTTCAAACTCTATCAAGTTCTATAACTTTTGATTATGAATTTGAAACACAATTTTATGAATCAGAATTCATTTAACTCAGACAGCTGAAATTTTGTTTATGTCCCCTCTACTTGTTTATTTCAGTTTATTAATATAGTTTACTATAGTGAATATGTATTTATTGTACAATAAGTTCAAATGATAGATGATATAATGATAATATAGTTCCATGTCGTCTAGAGTCGTTCATTGTTTTAAAATTTCAATTGCTTGCAATAAGGTGAAAATTAGTTTGATTTTGTGATTGTGCGAGATAACCCCAAATTGCTTAATTTTAGCTATGCCACCGTCACCATTACTCTTATTTTTCTCCTATAATACAATAATATAAATAATGTGAACTATATAATAAGTATAGTATTTTGATACCGACATCAAATACAAATCGCTAGACATAATAAGTAATAACAAATTTCATTTATGACTGTCAAATATTGTAATTAATTTTCATTATTATTTTACGATGATGGATTTATGCCTTCAATGATGAATTATAATTTTACAGTACTACGAGTGGTGTGTAATGTCATATATCATATTTATGTCTAGTAGGGCATTCAAATTGTATAAATTACACATGAAATTATTTACAATATACACAATCTTTATTATTTATTTGATTATTTATCATATTTTATCACACATTTAACATGCATCTTTTATATTCTCATTACGATATTTTTATTTAATTGTTATTTTTGTTGAACAAATAAATACATGTAATAATTGTTTATTTGTTCAGTCCGTCTGTCAATGCGACTGTCAATCGTTCATTTCATTTAAGATTTTTACTTGATTTTTTCATTGTTTACTTGAGGTTTTTTTTCTTCTTTATAAATACAATGTACAACATATGTTTCTAGGTTGACAAAATTTCTTTCATTCAGATAAAAAAATGTATGACATGCAACAATTAAGAATTTCTAGGAAACAAAAATATCAACTTTTATATTTTGCATATGGAATATGAAACAATATAAAACAATAATTTCTGCTATTGACAGCCAACTCTCAATTTTTGAATAATATTATTATTTTATTTACCCCGAAGTAATCGAACTACTTTTATTTTTTTATTTTTTTTTTGGTAAATTTTCTTTTATTAATGTTATCGCAATTAAAAATTGCATGAAACATTTATATAATTATTCAGAATAATGAGATGTTTCAACTTAGAAGGTCGTTACGATGGAGCCTCTTTAAACGGCGTCGGCTTACACCATGAGTTAGGATTACCGCCAGGCAGTTTGAATGACTTTGTAGCCTTTGTTGATGACGATTGCTGATTTGCAGGATTTCATCACCTACCGTGGGCATCCTTAGGTCTCTGAGCATAAGTTATGCGCCGAAGAATCTTGTTTTGACAAGCTTGAACTCTCTGAATGTTGCTGATAGCAGTAGAACCCCAGATTTGAATTGCGTAGCACCAGACAGGGGCCACTACTTGTCTGCAATTAACCCACTTATTGTTGAGTGGCATTCTACTAGATGGCTGAAGCAACCAATCAAGTTTCCGCAATTTCGCATAATAACATGCAGTGATAGATTTAATATGAGCTCGCCATGTAATTAAGAACACAACAAATTCAATTCAATTCTCTAAATAGTCTCCATTTTAGCTGGATATTCAATTTTTTCATAGATGTTCAACAGCATCGGTACTCTGTTTATAACGAGAATCGTCTAGTTCCTTAGAAATTCCACTCTATCTCTTTATTGCTAGGAAATCTTTTACCACCGAAGCAATTTCTTAAAATTTGGAAACATACGATATACTGAGAATAAACCAAGGAGGTTAAATCTGGCGAATAGGATGCCTGGAAGAAAGCAATTTGCACTTAAACTAATTAATTTTAGCCTTCGATATAATGGTTGTGTTAATTAGTATAATGTCTTGATTAAACAAGGTTTTCTTTAACACCAAATATGGTTATTTTACTTAGATTTCATCACTCCAATGCGTGACAGGTTCATATAATATTCATTGTATTTTCCTTTCTAAGGCTAATCAATGCAAATTATCACACAAGCATCCAAAGTATAAAAATTGAAAAACAGCAAAGAAAATTCATTTGCAATAAAAATATTCGTTCAATCGGTTCCATTTGTGTTAATTTTTTGTTGGTCTTAACAAAGTTTACATATCATAATATAACTTACATAAACTGGTTAGAAAAAATAGCAACAAAAAAAAAAAAAAAAATTGGTCACGGAGGGTTCCATACCAAATGAGTGGTTTGTATGGGAGGTACCTCCCCAGAGGTCCGATTCGGCTGATTCCAAAAACAAGGAAGTTTTTTTTTTTTTTTAAAAGATCCTGAATTTTAATGGTCTGATCAAACTCAAATACGTTTCTTGTATGGGGACCCCTTTAAATTTTAAACTTTATTTTAGTTTTAGAACTACACCTTCAGTGAAAATTCTAATCTTCTAGCTATTACGGTTCATGAGAGAGAGCACGAAGAGAATTGGTATTAGGATTCCGTTGGGTAAACTTTGAGTCCGGAATGGTGACTATTTCGAATAATTTCAGATAATTGCCGTTGTAAGAAAATATGAGGTGACTGTGCCAAATTATAACCAAATATATTAGAGACTAGAAACAGATTAAGGGTCATGGTTTAATTCATTCTCCTCATTCATCACTTTTACTTAATATGGGCTTTCGATGTTACACGTTATGCGGTTTATTTTACAACACAAATAATTTTAATTGATTATTTATATTTATGTACAGTCGTGTAAAAATGATATTTAGAAAGATATAATATTAAATGTTGAATATTACGGAAATTGCCATATAAATTGTACGTGTATGTAACTAAATTTATCGAGATGTTGATTTTTTTACATAAAAACTTTAAAGGTTACGCCGTCTACTTTAATGTACCATATTACAAAAACATCACGACATCTATGTCTTTATACTATTAGGGAAATTTGCGTAACTCCGATTTCCTTCTTTGTGTCAAGACTTTGCCATCACAGAAATATTATTTTCCTTTCACTTATTAGGTTATGAAAATAATTTTGTATCGGTTTATTATGGATAGGAGACTGCAATGTTATAATTTTCTTTTTATTTTCTGGCTCTATACAATCTTTCTTTCCAAACTTTTTAAACCGTCCAAAAGGTAAGATTTTGGAAGTTCCCCATAAGAGGCATTTGTTTCAATTATGACCCCCTCGTTTGACGTAAAACGTTATTCACCGAGTTATTTTTTTGAATTTGGAAATCACTGGTATTAATTCGAATTTTGATTCCCTGATTTTGGCCATCGAAACTACGCATGTGTGCATGTTTGCATGCGTGCATTATCCTGATGAAAGATATTCTTTCTTTTTTTTTGTCTTGATTTCTTTACCCAACAGATGCAATAACGACGCACAATACCCTCCAGTTATTGTTTATCATTATCCCCAAGTAATCGGTGTAAATGATTCCTCGTGCATTCAAAAATACCATCGGCATTAATATTCCGGCCGAGTTAATCAAGAATATACAAGTAAGTATATACTTTATGGGGTCTCTGATGTGTTCTTCTATCTATTGCAGACTTTATGACAAATTTAATATACAATTGTATACAATTTTACATTAATGAAGAGTATAAAAAGCCACTTGCAAACGGTTAATGCGTTTATGATAAAAAGGAATCATCTGTTATCTTCTTCTTCGTTTATGTGCATTCACCAGAAAATACACAACAAGCAAATATGCCAGCTTTACCCAATTAGATTATTACAAATTTTCATTAAACTAATCACTTTCTACAAAGTTTTAAAACAAATTTAAAACATCACAGCTTTGTTATTAACATTTATAGTTTTTTTAACATATCAATTAATTGAATTAAATGCACATTTCAATCTTCAAAAACGTTAAAGAGTAAATGCGTAAATGCGAGCAGGCTGGCATATTCAGTATTTCTCATACAATTTGATTTTCGTTCGATTTACAATTTAGCCTATAATTCTCAAACGATTTATCCAGCAATTGACTGATATCAGTCTGAAATTTCAATATTTGTTTGCAAGAAGGTAAGCTGTGCTGGATGATTTTTTGCTATAAAGGCCAAGTCATGAGTACATTAAAGCTGCCAATTTGCTTGCTGCAAACCTTGGAGTGGTTATACATGAGGTTGTCTTTTGTAGCAAAGAATGGTCGAGCGGTGGCGCTTACCTTCTTGCGAATAAAATTTCTATACAAAATTCACTGCTTAATTTGTTTTTGTTAAACAAAAATTACTTTTGAGCAGCAATGTTGGAGATTCATCATCTCATCATTACGCAGAAGAGTGAGTTGATTTTCATCCAACTGTGTCTTATAATTCTAAAATGATTCATGAAGCGAAATCATAAGTAGATTGTGTCAAATTTCAATTTGTGTGAGAGCTATCACATGGGTATGGTGGATGACTGTTGTTCTCAAACCATTTTAGCTCTCACAGTCAAAATGAGGCGCTGATTTCAAAAAAGAAAAATCGGCCAAGTACGAGTCAAAGTGGGAGGAGGGTACCACCGTAGTGATTCAATTTGACTAATTCTTTTCTGAGGTCAAGAGATGAGTTTGTCGAGATGATGACAATGACCTTGTTGTTATTAACTGACTTTGCGCTGGTTTTGTTTCTCATCGAGACATCTTTTTGTTCCCAAAATCTCCAGTGGGGGACATGATTTTCTTTTTTAATTGTGTCAAATTTCAATTTGTGTGAGCTCATTATCACAGGGATATTTTTGAGTTCTTTTAAATAAATATTAATGATTTTATGGGAGGATTATACATGTACAGGTACCACCAACTGCGCATCCTCGCCAGCACCTTCAACAGATCAATTCAAGGTCAAGTCTGTCTTCCAAGCGACATCCAATTAGGAAGCAAGCTTAAAAGTAATTTTTGTTTCACAAAAACAACTTAAGCTGTTTATCAGTGAATTTTGTATTTATCTATTAACAAGAAGCTAAGTTGCAACGCTTGCCCATTCATTGATATATGAACCAATCTGAAAAGCGACATACATGGTTGCATGTTTGCACAATAGCTACCACACAGTTGCAAGACAGATTGATCCATATAGCAAACAATCATCCGTCACAACTTAGCTTCTTGCAAAGGAATATTAAAATTATTGACTGACATTTAAGTCAATTGCTGGATGAATCGTTTGAGAATTATAAGCTAAATTGTAAATCGAACGAAAATCAAATTGTATGAGAAATGCTGAATATGCCAGCCTGCTCGCATTTAAGCATTAACGTTTTTGAAGATTCAAATGTGCATTTAATTCAATTAATTGATATGTTAAAAAAAACTATAAATGTTAATAACGAAGCTGTGATACTTATAACACTCGTAGGTTCAAAATTGATATTGATATGGCAAACGTGAAGAATTGTGGACCTATGTGGGGTACATAAAATGATTATTGTTCCCACTGAAGTACATTATGGTGTTTTAGACTTATCGTAAAATAAAATTACAAATACACAATATAATAACTTAACCAACTTCCCTTTTCGATTGATACCGAGGAGGTTGCAATGGAACTGAACGTTTTTGTTGAGGGGGTAGAGTTTTTCTACCTTACTCACATCTACATTTCTAAACACACAATAAATACCTTGAAAAGTGTAAAAACGAGAAATAAATTGCTTAAGGTCCTGAAGGATTTCCTTGGGATACTTGCAATCAAGACAAAATAATGCCCTTAGAACAGTTACCAGTCCAAATGGCCACCAAGAAGCAAAAGTACAATGAAGTACCGGAGTTTTACGTGCTCGCCTGTCTGTAAGAAGACTCAAGAACACAGTGCCAAGCACATGGATTGAACGTCAATCAACGTCCCCTTGGATAAATATCCGCAGGTACCAAATTAGAGTCATATTAAATTTGGAATATGACTCCCTCCTTGGTGGGGAGCGAGGCCCACCTTAAACCTCTACTGCTCTCTGGGTCACAGCACCCGGTTGTATAACGCAACTCCACGTCGAGTTATTACTCTACCCGCATTTGGGTATTAAACCATAGCCACCACGATACTCCCACAAGGGGGCCGTACCCGCTGGCCAGGACGGAACAAGTTCCGTGGGCTCCTGACCACCCGTGGTACCAGAAAAGCCTCTGGTCAGACTTCGTACCAGAGGTACTACCAATTCGAACCCCAAAAAGTCCATGGGTTGGTGCCCCATTATGTTTTCATTCATGTAGTAGCCAAGAAATCCAATTTATAGAGGATAACCTGGATCACAAATTATAAATGAAAATAATGTTCCCTCCAGGAATATGAATTCTATACATAAAGATATAAAACTCAGAAGAATTTCCCGGAGGGGGAAAAGTACAATATTATTGGTTCGTCATGATGATGGGTGCACATATTAGTGCACATCCATTGCACAGTACTACAATATTATGAGAGTTGTTCCAGGCTGTTCATAAGTAAATGCATTCATTAGACTTACAGTAGAATAGAGTTGTGTTAGGAGACCAGTTCGGACCATTTAAGGTCGGACCTGTTCGGACCATTTAAGGTCGGACTGGTCTCGATTTCTTATCCTTCAGTGCTAAAAGAAACGAATAGGTTCATCTGACAACTATCAATCAATCGATATTTTTTAGATACTTGATCGGATCACTAAAATATTGTTTACTTTTCTTTTTAATAAAATTCTTGGTCTTTTTCGTATCACACTTTTGGTCATTACATATACTTGTACAAGTTCAAGTTCATCTATGTATACATTTTCATAAAATTTATTATCAAAATCTACAATATAAATTAGTATTTTAGTTTCATGATAAACATTTATATTTTAACAAGACATTGTCATCGTTGAGTTCTTATAATCGAATCACTTTTACAGTAATAGAGTGGTTTTGGACTGTCCATTCGTTATTGAACAATATTATTGTATTACTATAAATGCTTTACTAAATTATGGTAAGAAATTAGAAACAAATGTTCTTAAGACTTTGATTAAAATTTTAGTTAATCGCTTTTGATATGACTTATTATATACAAGTATGTAATATAATTTTGTAGAATTGTTTCTCAACCTTTAAATGCTTAAACTTAATCATCATTTAAATAGTAGTAGAAATAGTAATATATAGTAGAACAATTTCTAGTTAGTAGATAACATGAGATATCAATACATTACACGTACATATGGACATACATAAGCATGTAAGCTCACGTGCCATTATTCTTAGGTGGTCATTAGGTCGTGTTATCAAGAAACATGTGTTACTTTTTATTTATTTATTTTTTTTATTTTTTTTTTATATTTTGTAATTTTCCAAGTATTTCTAATTATTAAAACAATTTCTTTACAGATATTTATATCTATTTTTGTAATAATTATAATTTACATTTCTATATTTTTATATCTGACAATTTAAATAGTCACCTCAAGCTCAACAATTGCGCATTTTAAATATATTTTCATTTGGTTTTTTTTTTTTTTTTTTACCTTTCTCAATTAAATATACCTAAATGTGCTTCATAATTTAAGTGTGATATTTGTTCCGTTTGGAAGAATTATGGAAATTCAGTGGTACTAATATCTTTGTTATCCTCTGTCTTCCCTCTGTTTCTATGGGCAATATTCCCCTAGTTATTATAGTAGATTTTCAAACTTCTTTCTTGTTTTCTTATCTAGAAAAAAAGTTACTGTCAAAACTTCAAAATGTTTAAAAATACTACTAGTACAATATTACTTTTTAGAAAACTTCTGAGGCAGAATCAAATACAAATCCAATTTTCATTAAAAAGTTCAGCAATTCAAGGGGTTTTTGTTGTTGTATTGGGGTTGTTCAGAAAGTAATTACGTTTTTTAATAAATTTTATTTACGATTTTCTTATAGTTAATAAATATTTTATTGACTCATAAAGTATGGGTCTATGGATCTATTGGTCCGACTTCAATTACCTGTCGATCGTCATAAATTGTTGAAACTAGTTTAGTGTTAATATGCCGCTGAACTTATTTTGAATGTGTGTCTTTCTATGGCTGATGATACATTGTGAAAATTGTGTAAAAAATATTGATGATATCAGATAAAGTCAGACGTGTTCCGCTTACTCGTCCGGTGCGTACAGCTGAAGCAATCGATGCTGTGGCAGAAAGTATTCGCCAAACCCTAGAATATCGACGACGGTATTTTACGAACCACTGTGAGGAGAATTTTGAACTTCCATAACGTTTGTGGTTTGCGGAGTGAGCTTTGAATGAGTTCAATGATGACCCAGACTTGGCAAGCTACTTAAACAAACAAAATTGTAGAATTCGGGGAACTGAAAGCCCACACGTCGTCGTACAGAAGCCAAGGCATTCAGCTCGAGGATTTTGCGTGTTGTGGATTTTGGAGTGGTGGCGTAATTGGCGCAACTTGCCATACCGCCGCGCTTAGCATTAATCTTCTGCGCAAATGATTCAACAACCGTGTTGCTGTTCGCAGCAGGGATTTGACACCACTTTGCTTTTGCGACGAAATTACCAAAATTGACCTGGAAACAGTAGTAGGAAACAAAGTGCTTGAAAATCCATGTTCTAAGATGGCCTACTGCCGAGCCAGCCACGGTCAACATTTCAATGCAAAACATTTTTCATACTTAATCGGAAGAATAACTCTAACAAATAAAGTGAAATTTATTGAAAAATGTTAACTTTTGTCCATTTAATGACCAAACTAAAATCGAACAAATAGACGGCCCACTCTTTATATTGTCCATTTTGATCCAAGAGCTTTTGCTGTCTCCCTTCCTTGTAGTAGCATGATTCCACGCTCATAAAATGTGTGTCTTTGCTTGAAAAAAATTGATGGTGGTGATTTTTAATTTCCTCATTTGAAGTAAAATTTCCTATCACATTCAAGCTGTGAAGAGTTTTGGCAAGTTACCAAATTTGTATGAGGTCTTGCATTGTCTTTGTGGCACTCTACAACTTTTCTACATTTTTGTATTTGAGTGAACCATTCAATTTGTTCAGATGATGACAGAGCACATACATATATAGAATACTTGTACTTCAGAATTTATTGTTGTGTTGTCTGATAGCAGCTGAAAAAACACGAATATATGATTATATGATTCTATGATGTCTTGTATTTAATATTGTTCTAGATAACCCAATACTCATCCTCAGTGATGATGCGCATCAAAAATGAATCATTTTGTTTTTTTGACGTTTGAAAAGCAAAACGCAAACATCAACGCCACGGCTCAAATTTCTTTCCGTAATAACATGGGGAACCACATATCCAGCTATGAGATAAAACCTAGTCGTTTCAAATGATCAAGAACTGACGAATTTGATGATGATGATGATGATGAGTATGTGATTAATGAAGTTTGATTAAATTTCGATATGACCAAAGTTAAGGTTTATTTCTGGTTTTTCATTCGTTTTCGTTTATTTGAAACTTTGAAAACCACGCCAATGTTCAAGACATTCAGTCTATTGTTATACGAGTTTATGTACAATAATACATACATATACATATACATATACATACGTATATTGCTTTTGTCTTCTTTTGGTCTAAATCAACTTTAAAGTAAACATACATATTTTTTCCACCAGATTTGTGTCATGGGCGTAGCTAGTAGCTACTTAGTATTTGGCTTAAGTGGTCTGTTGATGAATAACTAAATATTTTAATATTTATTGTAGTAAGTACATAGTTTATTAGTTCGAGTGTAGTTGCAGTTAAGGTTTAGGAGCTCAAATTTTCTCAACCCCCCCTGTCCTGTTCTTCTTCCCTTCGGTGCGACCATGATTTTTTGTGTATATTTTATTGTAATGCAATAAACGTCTTCCGTATGTTGTAAGTCGATAAGTTTTGACACTATTGTTGTTGCTCTTGCTATTGTTGACTAACTTATCCAACTATCTATCTATCTATCTATCTATCTACACCGGTCGGCATAAGTATTTTGTCAAAAAGCAATTCAAACTTTTTGTGGTTCTGTTTCACTCCTGCTTCATGTAACGGAACTTTTATTATGCTTTATTATTTCAAGAGAGAAATGCAGCTTGAGAGAGAATATTATATCGGTATAAGTATTTTGACATCACGTGATTACATCATTTTTGCGCTATTCTACTTAAAGTTCCTAGTGATTTTTGATTAAGAAATCATATCTAATTGTAAAAGACTAAAAAGGTTGGAGTTTCAATAAAAAAATATAGTGAAAATATCTGAATTAAGTCAGGACTGAAATTGAATAAAGTTTAACTTGGGGATTTCCATTATAAATATCGCTAAGGAATATAATTTGTCACCCCAAACGGTATATTTTCAACTAAATATATATAAAAAAAAAAAAACAACAAAACAAGTTACTAACTTGTGTTGATCTGGGAGAAAGCGAAAGATCACAAACCATGAAGTTCGGCTAATCGTACGATGATTTAAAGGCGACCCACACAAAATACCCAAAGCTGCAGCTTTAGATTGGAATATGGGTATAAGGAATCATATAAGCGAAAGAACAATTCATAGGCGTTTAAATGATGCTAATATGAAGACATACACAGCAAGGTCTATACCTTTTACCCCAAGAAACAAAATGAAACGCTTGGAATTTGCCATAAAGTTAATTTGCAAGCCCCTATCATTTTGGCACAGTATATTCTGGCAAGATGAGAGTACTTTTGAGTACAAAATTTTTTTTTGTTAGATTAAACTAGAAAACTAGACAGAAAGCTGCACCTGTATGTGATAAAATTTACCATGGTGGTGGCAGTATTACAATATGATCTGGGGATCAATTTCGGTTAATGGTTTGGGAGATTTGGTTCCCATTGATGGTTCAATAAATCAAAGCCAATATTTGAGGATTTTGAATGATCATGCATTTCCCTCTGGTGATAGGTTAATCGGCGGGGTATTCGTTCTTCAACAGGACAACGCACCATGCCATAAGAGCAAATTGATAAAAACATTCTTGACATCAGTTGGGGTCGAAACGTTGGATTGGCTACCCCAAAGTTCGGATTTGAATGTAATTGAAAATGTTTGGTCATACCTTAAGCGAAAGAGATCCGCTGAAGAAACTATATCATAGAGGTCACAAAGGGCTGGAACGAGATTCCGCTAAGATTTCTCGATTCTCTTGTGGATTCCATCCCGAATCGACTCCAGAGAGTGATAAATTCTTGCATTAATACTGACATATTTTATCAAAATCCCTTGTTGTTACGATCATAAATAAAAACATGTCAAAATACTTATGCCATTCATTGATTTTTCTTTTTAATTCAAAAAAAAAAATATAAAAGAACATTTGAAATGTATAAATTTAAGTTTTTTTTAAGTAAAATATCGAATACTTACTCAACAATTTTTTTCTTAGATTTTTTCATTATGTAGATTTCAAAAAAAATGAATAATAATGCAGTTTCTGCCATGGCAAAATACTTATGCCGACCGATGTATCTATAAGTCAATTGGTCTATTGGTCGGTCAGTAGTTCTTTCTACCTGTCACTTTGTCCTTCTAATCATTCATTCATTTATTTGTTCGCTGCGTTCGTTCGATCATTAATTTGTTCTTCAGTCAGTCGCGGTTGATTAAAGCACCCATACTTGATTTTCAAGTTCATTGATTTAACTTTTCGTTGTTGTTATAATTATTAATTATATTGTCTTTACCTTTTGCACAGTGGTTTTTTTTTTATTGTTGTTGTTGTTGTTGTTGTTGTAGTATATTTATCAATTATGGATTGAATATATTGTAATACTATCTGTTCCATTCTTATCACCTATTAAAAATGCCGTTTCTTTGTAATAAAATTACAAATTAATTTCGGCTTTATCGTTTATTTAATACCTTACATGATAGTCCAACTATACTAATTAGTATATATTAATTACATAGTTGATTGGATCGATTGGAAAAATGGACATTGATAAAACAATGCTGATCATAATAGCATTTAGTTTAGCTAATACATATCAGATTTAAGAACTGGTTGTCAGATATTGGTTTATGCACTCCTAGTAGTTGTTATAAACTAAACTATGTACATTAAGTTTAACAAAGAAAAGTTATAAGCATATAATAATTTATTACCTAAGTAGTAATATAAAAAATAAATGGTAGTAATTTATTTAAAGCCTAGAGGTCTCTGCATCGAACAAAAAAGTCCCAGTCCCTGTTCAAAACCCACTGGACTGAAGTCATAAAACATATACGAGTATGCTATATGTATTGTAAGTATAATGTAAAGTTCGTGAAAAATAATATTGAAAAGATAAGATTAAAATCGAAATTTAAGTATTTACAACAAAAATGTGTTTGTTGCACTTTCTTGGTTTTTCCTTTTCTCTTTAATTCACGCATGTTTTTTTGATATTTCTGATAACCAGATAGATTAATTATACTATTACTAGAAACATAGACAGACGCTGTCCTGCCTCGCCTACCCCGATGAATTTAATTAATTTGGACATGCCAATACCACTATGTTCATTATCCGTCGCTCGCTGGTCGTCAGAGCGGTTTTCAAGTGAAGTACCTCAGTTCGAATGAGTGCTTTATTTAATTTCTGGATCATATTTGTATGCAAGTCTCCTTAGCAAAAAATAGACATTTTTTTTCCGTGTTTTTCATTATATTTATAAGGTTCCTGACCCAAACGAAACCCCTACTACTGCTACTCTAACCGTTCGTCCTCGGGCTATATCTCATAAACCATAATAAGTAGAACTTTGTAACTTTCATAAAATGTGTAGTTCTATCAGGGCTACTAAACTAAAATATATTAAAAAATTTAAAGAGGTCCCTATACAAAAAACATATGCGTTTGAATGGGGGCTATACGATCCAGTAGCCCTAGGATCTTAGAATTAATTTTTTTTTTTTTTAGTTTGATCGAACTGCTAGAGAGGGTACCTCCCATACAAAACGACCCATTAAAATTCAGGTTCTTATAAGAAAAACTTATTTGCATTATTGAATTGAAATTTAGGCACTATAGGTTCCTCCCAAACAAACCCCCATTTGGTACGGTATCCCCCTGACACGCACTTGTACGATTTTTTTTAAATACACGAAAGCTTGTTGCTTTAATTGGCAATAAAAATGAAGCCATATTGAGACTTCAACAGCAGATTAGTGATAAGCTAAACTTAAAAAAAAAGTTACAAATACTACGAGCGCCATCTCTTTGATTTTCTAAGGACTTATTGGTCGACCCTCGTATATTGAATAGTAATGAGTCATTGCTTAAAATAATTTCAATTTCTTAATTTTTAAATCTAAGTAGGCCTCAGAAATTATATTCACATTCACATTTATTTAAGGTTTTTCAATATTTCGGAACTCATAATTTATAGTCGTGTTCCGTACAAAATTTTCTGTTTAATAAAAAAAAAAAAAAAAAAATCGAAACTAACTTTTGTTTTAAAATGGACGAGTTTATGATACAAAGAGCTATTGATAAGGACTTTCGAGGCAACTTGATAGAGGCACACACACTCTATGTGGAGATTTTGGACCAAATGGATGAGGAACTCCTTGTGAATATGGAGCCAGCTGTCAAATACCGTTACGAAGAGTTGAAGATACGCGCTCTCCAAATTGGAGTGTGTATATTGTCCAATATTGATAAGTCTGAACTGAGGCACAGCATCACCATTAAGCCCGGTGCCAGGAATATGACATATGCTCGACTATTCGGTAGCGTCTTTAGGCCACGTCTCAGAGAAATGCTTGTGGAAGAGCCTCAGTTGGTGACCACTCGCGATTTTGAACATGTCAAAACATTCATGGAGATTGCTGTAAGTAAATGCAGAGCTCTAAAATACATTTTACTTAAGATAAAGCCGGCAATGAATTCGGAGCAAACAAGTGAGCGAAATGGTCAACAGAGCTATGAGCAATACATTAAACAGAGCCGTGAACAAAACCGTCAGCAATACCTTGAGGTATATGATGGTGAGCAGAACCATGAACACGAGGATGGTGATCAGGACCATGGACACGAAGATGGTGATCAGAACCATGGACGCGAGGTTGGTGAACAGAGTTGTGGGCAAACCATAATATTGATGTTGGAAGACCTGAAGTGCGATTTGCTGGCAAAAGGCGTAGTTTTCACTTATAAGTTCGATGTCCACGTGGATTCCGGCATGATTTTTTTCGATGGTATAATTATATTAAGCTCACATGGACTGCACATTTATGATGACGAGAACATGGAAGGTCAGGATTATAATCTTCGCAAATGTAAAGGTTGCGTTATTCAATATTTCAAGTCCAAAAAAATGTATGCTGGAGGCAATGAAATTTGGTCGTTATAAAAATTGTCGTATATATTATTTGATTCAACAATGAGATTGATTATTTAATAAGTTAATAAACTTATGAACAAGTAAAAGATATAAATTGTTGTAAATTGTTTTCAATAGAACATAAAAATAATAATAATAATGATGCATATTTACTTCATTCAAACAAACATACATTTTTTGTAGTACTCGTACATACTATAAAATATTGGATCTTTGCTCCACTTCTCCATATAAAAATATATATTATTTTATGCTATTTATGAAGAATCCATAAGATCCCCTTTTCGGAATGTTTTCTTTGCTCTCGATATTAAATTGAAAATATAACACAAGTTTGTTTTCTTTTTCTTGGATATAACAGATTTCAATGTTCGGATTTTCCCATTGCTAAATTAAAATCTTTTCTATCAAAAACGTGTTTTATTTAAATTTTAGTTTAAAATTTATCTTTTAATATTTGAATCTAATTTTTAGTACATTTTTTCTATTCCAAAGTTGTTTGCAGCATTAAATTATCTTTCCGAATTACTGTTTTTGTCTTTGGAGATGATGTCAACTTATTTAATTTCGGTTAGTATAGGGTCTAGAAAATAAATATAGCATAGAAATACTTCATTAATTAGTTTTTTAGTATATTTTTTTATTTATCAATAAGCAAAGGGACCTTTCAGTCTTATCTTATTAAAGTTCTTTATTTGGAAGAAACGACCATCTCGGTTTAGCTCTGAATTATAAGTATACTCTTATGCTCAGCGCTCCAATGACCATTCATGCTTATAGCTTATTTAGGTGTACAGCCATAATGAAGGAATATTCTGACAGGACAGTACCCACATGATGTTGTTTAGTACTTACCTAGATACAATGTATTGAAATACAAGCCTGTTTGGACATATGGCGTCCAACTATGGGAAACAGCAGTTAAATCCAACATTGAAAAATACTGCAGCGTTACCAAAATATAGCATAAGGGTGCATTCATAAAGATTTCCTGATGAAAAAGGTCACGGAACAGATAAGCATAAATGTATACATACAATCCAGTAATCCTAGGGTCTTGAAATTTACATTACAAACCATGTAATTTTCAAGAACCTCGAATTACTGGATTGAATATTTCGAACGGAAGTTTGGCCAGTGTAAGTGTCTGAGCAACCATGATCCCCCTACGATTCTTTGATCGTATACCTTCCATACAAATATCTCGTTCTCAGTGTTGAAATTGCTGTATGTATACTGACTCTACCCTAATATCAATTATGAAATATATCTGTATGCATACTCAGTGCGTACGCAAAAACGCTTTCTAGAGGTGCGTGAAGTGTACGTGGTCTGTTCAAATCATATCGCGAATTTTGCATTTACACGGGTTACGTATATTCGATTTTTGATTTTTATGTGGCGTTCTATTGGTACTTATGTCCCTCACTTATGCTTATGCTATCAAGGTCGTGTACTTCCCATACAAACCGCCTCTTCAGTTTCTTATTAGAAAAATTTGTTTGTTTTTTAAGTGAAACTTCTTTAGCGAAAGGGAGTAAGTCCAAAAATATGAAACTGAAATGTGACGGAAATCAAATATGTGATGATGGTTCAGAGATGAAGTGGGGAGACGTACAAGACAATGCAGCGTAGAGAATGAATGTTTCTGCATGAGGAAGAATGAGATACAAAAATTCTCTACTGATGTCTGTTTAGAAGGGAAGTGCGCGGGCTGCTTGTGTTGTTGATGCTTTGTTGGTATTGTTGTTGCTGCTGTTTGGTTTTTGTGTACAAGGTAACAACAATAACAGACCTGCAATGCTGAACTGTTGTTGATTTGCTTTATATTAAAATTGGATTTATGAAAACCAAACACAAGGAAATTAATTATTTCCCGTACTCCCCACTACGTCTGTGAAACATCATCGCATTTTGATTTTCGTCACATTTCAGTTTCATATTTTCTAATTTTTGGATTTACTAACTTCGCTTAAAAGGTTTCACTTCCATATTGTGCTTACAAGGGTGAGGAACACTACTTATTTTTATTTTTTTGTACAATCCAACTGAAGTTTAGATTCTATATGTTCCTGACTCATATTCATCAACTGTCTAAATTTCAAGACCCTAGCATTGCTGGATCCTAAAGTTCCTATGCAAATATTTCGGTCACATTGTTGGAATGCTGTATGTGTGCTGACGACGACTCCGTGTGCTCAAGAGTATGACAACTTCTTGTGATTGTTTGTATATAACAACAATTTATGATTTATTCTGTATTTTTAGTATCTGGAACTCATTTATCAAATTTTAATAAACAAAATAACAATATAAAAAAAGCAACAACAACAACAACAACAACAACAACGAAAACAATAACAATATCGACAACAAATCATTTCGTTTTGCACATGTCTGAAAAATGTTTGTGCAACGATTTATTTTTGGTTCATTCGTAATCGTATATTATTATTTTCTTGGTCCAATAAATTCATAAAGACAAACAAATATGTAGAAACAAAGCACTTAATATGTAAGAAGAATTTGTAATTGTTTTTATTTGTGGTTTCTGTTCTTAGAACAATCCACTAAACAAAAACAACGTCAATATTTTACTTACCCAATATAGTAGAATACCGACAATTTTTGTTGTTATTTGTCAATTTCGTTCGCACTTTGTGGTTAAAATATAATCTAAATAAGTATGTTTATGATAGATTAAATACGATTATATGACAGAGAAATAAAACAATAAATACTCGTATTGTACAATAGATTGTAGTCTCCAGTGAGACCAGAAGTAAATATTTGGTCAATTAACAAAGTGAATGAAATGATATTAATGTTAATATCAATTAAAAATGGAAAGTTCTATTGAACTCTTATTTTACTCTTACTAAATGAATCATTGAATTCTTTGCGTCTATTTCTATAACCTTAAATATGTACGTGTATGCATGTCAAATGATTGTACCAATATTCCCCAGCGGACTAAGGGTGGGTGAGGTCGGAGAGGGCGTTGCAAAACTTATAAAAATTACCTTTATCTGATATCCTTATCTTCTTTACCATATATATAGGTATAAATATCCAATGTACAGATCTTTTGTAACTTTCCTGCTCCTAGACCGATATTAATACAATTTTGTGTGTGTGTTTGAGTGGATCCAGTAGGTGAATCACCGTTTAGGAGAAAATGCATTTTGAAGATCATAAGCTTTACATTTCCACTTGACTTTTCACCATCTGCGAATATGTTTAAAAACTCTAAAGGTAGACTAAATGTTATTTTTTGTGACCTTGGAGATTATCTTTAATTTGGTTTAATTTTTCTGACCATAAATTAATAAATATAATATGGGCAACTACTCAAGAAATGCTAGGAGTACAAATTGGTTGTACCTTCGGATCAGAGGCTGGTACAACGCTCAGGTGAGATATCTACGGAACTTGTTCTTTCACGACCAGCGGAGACGTCCCCTTTATGGGAGTATAAGGAATAAGTCATATATATGTCTTGATGTTAGTACTTGTGGATATAGGTAACACCCAACAGGTAGTTGATGAGTGCTTCTCAAACCTTCTGCTCGGCAACATGAGCTAAAGCCTATATGACAAAAAGTTCGCTTTAAATCACTCGTCTTCATCCCTAGCCTATGAGATTATTGATATCATACATATACATATATATATATGCCTAGAACTGGGAAGGGGTTTTGTTCACAAAGGGGTTTAGGAAATACTGCTTTAGATCTCGAAAACGGAAATATACAATATATAATACTACAAATATACGAAGGTCATTCAATAAGTAACCAGACAAATCGATGTAGTTCAGAAACGGATTGTTTAAGCAATACAATAATCTCAGTGCATCAAGTTGGCATCATTGTATCCATGAAGTAATGTTGAAAGTGTTCGGGAATAATTGTGTGAACCATTTGAACATTTACAAATGAATAGAACAGTTTAAAAGCGGCCATTCAAGTGTCTGTGACGATCGGTTGATGTTGCAACTTACTCCTTTGAATCTCGCATTAATACGTTAATTCAAGATAAAAGAGGCGTATTACTGTTGTAGAAGTGAACTCAAGTATAGGAACTGTTGTAAAGTCTTGACTAAACTTGTGATTTTGCTTCATTTACCTCAAGAAACACTTCAAAACCTGTGTTCTGTGTGTATGTGTACAGTCCCGACCTCAACCCACCGGAGTTCTATTTGCTTGGACTACTTCAAAATGCTCTAGGTGGCAGACATTTTTGATCCATTGAAGAAGTTAAAAATCAAGTGCAAAAGTGGTTTCAAAATAAACCCAGAGAATTTTATGCTAGACAAGTAAGTTAGACGAACGATAAGACAAGTGTGTAAATGTTGTTATTTATTGTTGACATCCTTGTTTTTAACATTTTGATTGATCGACTCCCAAAGAGTTTTGATATCTGATTAATGCAAACTAAACTGATCGATCCATTAATACTATAGAGTAGAGTAGCAGCTATTCATTCATTATTCATGTCATCTGAAATTCCATATTCACCACAAATAGGGGAACTTCTTTATTATGTACATTACATGTTTTTTATTATAAATAATTCTTTATCATAAGTACATGCATAACATATGTCGGTAAATATACAATAGTAGGATACAAAGTAAAGAACAATAACAAAAAAAAAAAAAAAAAAACAAAAAAAAACTTTAGATAAGAATTTTTACTACATGAGTCAATCAATCATTTTGTGTTTGTAGTGTTTATACGAAATATAGTACATACTCATACTTGAATGATCAATTCATACTTCAAATATGGTATTTTATATATTGTAAGTGAGATCAACTTTATAGTCATCATCATTATTTTTTTCATTACTAAGAAATCATAAAAAACTTTCATTATTATTATTATTTATCTTTTCTCTTACAGAACAAAACGTGACATTTCTGGAACAAACATTGAAATTTCTCGATAAGAATTTATTGCCACGCGCTGTTTGTTCAGATGAGGAGAGTTCACCCTTAGACGAGTTTCCTGAATTGTTTACAGGTAATATATAATAGAATAATAACCATTAACTCAAATTAGTTCTACTTACATATTGTATACCCATACCTAGATCAGATAAGAAGCAGTTAGCTAACAGTGAACTTCTGAGAAAGGGACTGTTTAATATTTTTACATTTTAGTTAAAAGATAAACTTTATAAGTGCTTATAACATAGATACATATGTATGTATGTAAAGGTAGATAAAAGAAATAACAATGTTTTTTAAATAGATTTTTTCCTCAAAGACCCTCGTCAAAAACCTTACGTCTGATATGCCTGATAATAGTACAGTTCCAAATATTACTTAGATTATTATCCAGTGGCTGATTTAATTTGTTGAATATTGTTTTTAGCAAATTTAAATATTGGGACTATGCATTAATTTTAAAGGTTGCACACAGATGGCGTTATTTACAACAGTATCGCATCTGGCAATACTGTAACTATATTCATGTCAAAGCCTCATCATTAGGCTTTGTTTACCAGTATCTGTCATTTCGCTGAAGTGTACACAACATAGTTTTTTTGTGCTCCGAGTATGTCAACTTTCGTGCCGTCAAAACGCAATTTGCGGGAAGCCTTGCTTTTTTGCTTCAATTTGAAGAAAAATACCACCCAAGCCCGTCAATTGCTGTTGGATGCCTACCCGAACCATACTCCATCGATTTCAACCTGTGAGTACTGGTTTCGACGCTTCAAAAGTGGTGTTTTTGATACCGAGGACAAGGAGCGACCTGGCCAGCCCAAAAGGTTCGAAGACGCAGAATTGGAGGCATTGCTGGACCAAGACCCGTGCCAAACGCAAGAAGAGCTCGCCGAAACGTTGGACGTTGACCAAGCAACCATTTCCAGATGTCTCAAAGCGATGGGAATGATCCAAAAGCAAGGTAATTGGGTGCCATACGAGTTGAAGCCGAGAGACGTCGAACGCCGATTTTTCACGTGCGAATTGCTGCTTGAACGACTTGGCCGGAAGGGTTTTTTGCATCGTATTGTGACTGGCGACGAAAAGTGGATCCATTACGATAACCCAAAGCGTAAAAAAACATATGTCAAGCCCGGCCAACCGGCGCCATCGACGTCCAAGCCGAATATTCATGGTTCGAAGCTCATGCTCTGTATTTGGTGGGATCAGAAGGGTGTGGTGTACTATGAGCTGCTCCAACCCAACGAAACCATCTCTGGGGAAGTCTACCGACGTCAATTGATGCGTTTGAGCCGAGCATTGCTTGAAAAACGGTCGGAAACGGTCGAAAGACACGACAAGGTTATTTTGCAGCATGACAACGCTCGGCCGCATGTTGCACAGGTCGTCAAAACATACCTTGGAACGCTCAACTGGGAACTGCTACCCCACCCGCCGTACAGCCCAGACATTGCTCCTTCGGATTACCACTTGTTCCGGGAGATGCAGCGTAAGCTGGCTGGACACCGCTTCTCTTCATATGAAGAGACCAAAAAATGGATCGATTCATTCATAGCCGCCCAGAAGCCGGAATTTTGGAGAAACGGAATCCGGAAATTGAAAGAAAGATGGGAAAAGGTTGTGGCTAGCGACGGACAGTACTTTGAATGATGTATCAATCCATTTTGAAATCGAAATAAACCCCATTTTTGGTGAAAAAACCTTTAAAATTAATGCATAGTCCTAATAAATAAACTATTAATCCAATAACCTGGAACTAATATACCTACAAGTATGTATTGTATAACCTGGCATCAATATACATCTGATTAAAAGGTCTTCATGGACATAGAACACTAAAACACTTCGCTCATCTCCAGGGTTACGAATGAAGTATTACATTTTAACTGATGAACTAAGCAATCTCTGGATACGCCCATATTTCATTTTTAGGGTTCTGGATACCAAACGAAACCCTATTAGAAAGGCTACGCTGGCCGTCTGTCCAGCTGTTCATCCATCAATCTCATGAAACGGAATAGGTAGAAAGTTGAAATTTTCACAGAATGTGTAGTTTCATCGGGAACAACAAATAGTAAAACTAAAACAAAATTAAAAATTTAAAGGAGTCCCTATACAAGAAACATATGGCTTTGTATGGCAGCTACACGATCCAGTAGCCCTAAGTACTTAAAATTTACATAGTTCATGGAAATGGATTAGAAACTTATAGTGTCCAAATTTCAGTTTGTACCATCCATCCTTTGGAAACCATCCCATTAAAATTGAAGTTATTATTTGAAAAACTTTTTCAGTTTATGCACTAACGAACTGAAATTTAGACACTATAAATTCCTTATATAGCGTTTTACATTTGTCGGAATCAGCCAAATCGGAGCACTAGAGAGGTACCTCCCATACAAACTCCCATTTGATATGAAAGTCTGATTCGCACTTAACCGATTTTATATACTTATATGTCACGTTTATTGTTCTATGGATACCAGAATATTGTATTTGTGTTTTTCTTTTTCTTCTTTCATTTGCAGAGGATCAACTGCGTCAGGGTTGGATTGCTTTACATGTCTTTGCCGCCATCTATTTCTTTATAATGCTGGCAATCATTTGCAATGATTACTTCTTGCCAACAGTTGAATGTATCTGCGAGGACTTGCACTTATCCAAAGATGTTGCAGCGGCGACTTTTATGGCAACAGCGACATCAATGCCTGAGTTCTTTACGAACACAATAAGCACATTGATAACCCATTCAGATATGGGTCTGGGTACAATAATTGGTTCCCTGATGTTCAATACTCTTGGTGTGGCTGGTCTAGCAGCGTTGGCTATTAAAAAGGTAAAGTACTGTCAGACAAATCTAGATTTTAGTACACATAAACTTCTATAACATAAATTTGAAAAAAGTTTCACCGTGTCTACAACAAAAAAAAAAAAAAAAAAAAACTAGGTTAAGTTATAAAATCTCCATCTGTTCCCGTTTTTGTGACTGTGAACAATTGTGAAAACGTAAACTTATAAATTTTTTTTTTTTCACTTTTATTAAAATATTAATCAGAAGGTTTTTATTTATTGGTATCGTAGGAAAGTCACATGAGCTTAAAGGAAAATGATACCTTAAGTTTTTACAAACTCCTTATGAGGAGGTCATTTGGGTAAAGCCGTTTTAGCCGACGAGGAGCTCTGTTGGGAATTAGGGCCCTTGCAATAATTCTCATAGAGCTAAAAATTGGTATATGCCTTAAAAATGCTATTATAAATAAAATGTGAAAAGTACCCATCGATCCGAGGGTCTCCACAAAAGTTACTCAAGGTCAAAGGTCAATGATTTCGATTTTTCACATTTTTCTCGTAAACGGATACAATTATCTACAAAAACTGTTGTTAAAATTTTTTTTCGTAAGAACCACCATTCTCGAGTTATCGGGAGTCTAAAAGTTGGAGAACACTAATATACACTTTTACACGGACGTTCAAATCGCTCGCACCAACGACTCCAGGTGATAGAAAAATTAATTGTCATAAAGCTTGTGAAGTTGGAATTGCTTGTATGATGAAAATGACTGGCCAAACATTTAATAATATTAAATTAAAACGCGCTGATGAAATACTTCTTCTATGAGTAGCATGTTAAAAGTTCATGATAAGAAGGTACCCATAGACACTGTATTGTTATTTCAATGACCAATGGGTGAGCCATCTATTAGGCCAATTTTGGATTGATCAATAAATGGGGGAAAGTGTGTATATTTTTCAACGAATTTCATTTTATTTGTTAGAGTGATTCTTCTAATTAAGTGTACCTAATTAATGAGTCCATTCAATTGTTGGCCGCGGGTGGCTCAATAGAATATAGGGCACCCTCTAAGATTTCATTGCCAACGATTCTTCGATGTGTTTGTTTTCTCTGAGTGATTTTGAAAAATAATGGTCAAGAATAGTTATTTTTGACTTAGATACTATGTACAATACATATCTTATACAATTTTTAGACTCTGCTAACAGAAGCAAGATTTAAGATCATTGAAGCTGGAAAAGTAATAATGGTATCCATTTTTAGAATCTGATTGAAAGCTATAAAATTCCAAGCCTAGAAAAGGTAAAGGTTTGAGTCTACAGCAAAAAAAAAAAAAACCCTCATGTAGCTTGAAAAAAATCTACTAAGCATTGTTTTGAAAGTCGGAAACTTTTCAAGGAGTCATTTATCTTTAGTCTTAAAGTGAAAACGCTCCGAAACGTGGTGCGAACAAGGCTTCGGAGGTCAAAAAGAAGGCAGTATATACTTTTCTTTCCATACCATCCAACCTATTTCTTCTCCTCCCACTTCACCTACCTCTTTTCTTTTCAATGGCATCATAAGAGTGAACTCACTTAGAATCCTTACAGCCCATTATGATGCCTGGTTTGGACTGGTCTTAGTTTCAGTGTTCGCCTTCAACCTCTCGACCAGGACTAAAACCGACATCACTGCCAGGGTCCTTGCACCTCCCTTACTTGGCTCTCTTAACATGCCAATGTGGCAATCCAGCAAGGCGGCATAAGTGAAATTATAGCAGCCTATAGAAAATTCCGTGCCGAACTGATCTCTCTCAAAATAAAACTAATAAATGCAAACCTTTGCTCAATTGTTGTTTTGTATTTTATGTATTTATGTGTTAACCTCAAGGATAATAGGAAATTGTTATTTGTGTAAGTGTAAGTAACTTCCAAATATAATTTAATTGTGTTTAATCCTGTTCGGAGCCTTCAATGTATTGATTGGCATCAGCTATGTTGTTGTTATCACGATTAGTATTAACGCGATCGAATACAGGATTAGCAGCAACCCGAGCCAATGCAGCTGCTTCCTTCCGTTAATTTTCCATATTTTTTTGCTTGATGCAACCCAACAACTTTGCCGTGCATAATGTAAACACACTTCAAATCCTTGGGATCACTATAGAAATAAAAAATATAACCTATCGCAACAACAAAACAAGAAATTCCACCTTGGTATTTTAAAACCTTAACCAACACCTCCCTTCAGAACTCTCCGAAGGAAGATACCCCGCCGAAAGTTTAGGGAACTCAAGAATTTCATGTACTATATCAAGTTTTTGTACACCAACTACTACACTACATTCATCAGAAAAATGTTTAACTTCCAAAAATAATAAAATACTGTTAGTATGGCTTCCCGGACACAGCAAAATAAAAAGCAACGAATTAGCAGATGAACCTGCCAAAAATGCATGCAAATTTCTTCTTATAATAAGAAGTAACTTAAGTATCCGAGATACCAATATACTTACAATTAACTCACGATCACATAAAAAATCCAAACATTCAATGTGTAGCAACACCTCACTCCAATACAAAAGCATAAATCCCAATAACTTCAACGGTAATAACACGTCACGTACCGATACAATGAAATGGATGAAACTTAGACGGGGCCATACTAACTTAATCCACAGCTACTTATATCTTAGCCAAAACACCGGCACCATCCTGCACAAGCTGCCACACAATCATAACTTTAAAACGCATCCTTTAAAACTGCCCTCTATTCCAACAACAAAGAATCCAATTTCTTAAATCATCGATACAAGAAGTTTTATCATTCAGCAACATACCACATAGACCACATAAATTATGTATATACATATATTCTTGATCAGCTCGACGAGACGATTTGATTAAGCCAATGTCCGAACGTCGGTTCTCAGTTTTCAAGTTGGAGAGCTGACATTTTACACGAACTTTTTCTTCTACCAGACGCTGTACATGTATCGTAACTGTTATTAATTTATTATTGTGAATGAAATATAAAACCATTGCATTTACACATAATTTAATCATTAAATGGAGCAAAGTATATATTTTACAACAAATTTCATTTTATTTGTTAGCGTGATTCTTCCGATTAAATGATTTTATTCAAACGTTGGCCGCAGATGGCTCAATAGAATGGTGCATCCACCAATAAGCCTTCCATCGCAACGATCCTTCGCAACGTCTTTGGTTTCTCTGAAAGATTTTCAAAAATAATGTTAATTAGTTGTTGTGTCATTATAAGTACATACGTACATTATGTACTTATTGTATTGTATATACATTCTGTTAATCTTAAGTTTACACAATCATGCAACATGTACATACTTTTATTTCACTTAATTTTGTTGGGAATCGTCATTATTATTATTATTGTTGGCATCATCATCATTGGCATCATCGCCATTGGTAACAGCATTGAGGATCGCACTAGTAGTTTCACGACGCAATCGTAAATGCTCCCTAAGCCCATTTACCGAGTTTTCAATAACGCATTGAACATCCACAAGGAAGCGCTCTCGCTCTCTGCTTTGCTGTTCAATGGTACCGTTACGATCTAAACACAAATAGAAAAAATTTGTTGTTGAAAACTAAGTTTATCAAATATCGCGATTATTAAAGATGTAATTAATACCAATTGGTCTTATATTAGACATTATTTCCGCACTTATAATACAATAATATCAACTTAGCGCTGCGAGAATTTTCTGACTGTGTTATTTTTATTAAACGGCTTTTTTTTAGTGTTGGGTAGTCTCGCACTTTTTTTTTTTTTTTTTTTTTGTTTACTTTTTGCTCGAGCAAGTTTAATCATTTCAGAACAAAAGCAAAAAGTGAACATGTCCACCAAAGTAAACATGCCCACTTAAGTAAGCATTACCCAACACTAATTTGTATACAAGCGTCACATGACTGTATTAGATATGGGCGTACATGACGATAAAAGCTGAAATTTTAAAACAATGCATTTAGCATAGCTCAAGACTTATATATAAAGTTTAGAGATAGTTTTAAGGAATCAATAGATTCATCTTGCCACTCTAATGTTTTTATAAAACTAAATTATTTGTATGACTGTATGACTGAGGTACTGAATAAAAATGGGCGTCCAGTAACTGTAGGGCCTTGAAATTGGCGTAATTTATAAATAAATTGATTAGAAACTTATATCATCTAAATTTTAGTTCAATATGCTAAATATCAAAAAACATTTCTAATAAGAACATGAATTTAAATGGTGGTATGTGAGGTACCCATCTAGTGCCCCGATTGGGCTGGTTTCGACAAAAGTCCTGTTCCGGACCCAAAGGGTACCAAAAGGAACCCTATTGCAGAGACTTCGTTGTTCGTCCGTCCGTCCTCGGGTCATATCTCATAAGCCGTAATAGCTAGAGAGTTGAAATTTCCACAGAATTTGTAGTTCAATCCGGGCATCAACAAATACTAAAACTAAAATATTTTCACCAACTTAAAGGGATCCCCATACAAGAAATATTTTGGTTTGTATGGCAGCTATACGATCAAGTAATTCCGCGATCTTGAAGTTTAGAAGGTTGGTGGCTATACATCAGAAGCCTATATTGTCGAAATTTCAGTTTGATCGGAGCACTAGGGAGGGTACCTCCCAGACAAACCCACCATTAAAATTCGGGTTCTTATTAGAAAAACTTTTTTATTTTATGTTTTAGCGAACTGAAATTTAGAAACTATAAGTTACTAATATAGGTGCGATACTTCCCTTATAAACCCACCACTAAAATTCAGGTTCTTATAGAAAAACTTTTTTGTACTTTTTGGACTATTGAACTGAAATTTAGAGACTACTAGTTTCTGATATAGGAGCGGTATATTTTTTTGGATCAGTCAAATCAAACCCCAATCAAACCCCTCCGTGTCCGAGCCTGTCTCGCACTTGCCCCATATTTAGTTTTTAGTACTTGATTTTATTTAAATTTTACTTTGTATAGAAAATTTTCGCTTTTATTTTTATTATTTTGTTTTATATAATTTTGGTTAACAAATGTTTCTATATTCTACATACACAATAAAATTGGTTGGTGGTAATAAAAATTCTGTAACTATTATACAATATTTAATGTATTATTTATTTTTTAAGGGAATTGCTCCATACTAGAAATAATTCGTTATAGATATTTTAAGAAATATAATTTATGTCAGGAAGTAATATTAGCCATATTAAATGGTACCGGCAATGGTGGATGGAAAAATTTATTTATGTTGCAAGGATGTTCTTTATTTGGTTAAGTTATTTAATGTAAAGGTAGGAATCCACTATACAAATATTTGCGCAAATGTTATGAAAAGACAGAGAGAGAGAGAGAGAGAGAGTGAGAACCGTTTTCATTCTTGTGAATAGACGATTATTTAATTATTTTATTATTGGTTTTTCTTTTTATATTACATGCTGTTTCATGGTAGTTTCGGATCTCTTGAAAAGGGGCACGTAACGCATGTGCACAACATGTTCAACAATCAACATGCACCAGCTTCGAACTACATGCCACCGTACATTATGGTCCCAATGCCCTGTCCGGAAACATATTCCAACAGCCCATACAGTTTTTTACAACCATCCAGTAGCAGCTCCTCACTGAACAACAGTGGAACTTCTACTCTGCATATAATGTCAGTATTGAGTAGCAAACAGTAGTAAACATACATACTTATTCTACATATACGTGTATATGTATGTTTTGTGCCGCTGCCCAATCGCTGTGTGCACTTTATGCGCTTTGAAAAAGAACTAAAAACTGCAAACGAAGCACGAATACAATGACGACATCTATGTGCAAATATTTGTATCGTTGGTTGGCAACGAAACAATTTACAACAACAACAATTTGCGCAAATATTTGTATAGTGTATTCCTACCTTTAGTTTCTTAGTGTTGGAAATCACATTCATTTAGTTTTTTAAGTATATTTCACCACGCATACTTAGGTCATTAGCAACTGAAACTGGCGCAAGGAAACTCTTATTAATTAAGAAAAAGCATCAATACTCGTTTTTTTTTGTGTGTTAAATATTTAAAAAGGTAAGAAAAATTTATTGAATGATATAAAAAAATTTAAAAAATTTAATTGCGATATACATATAAAATAGTGATTGCGATGCGAAAAGCGCAAACTCAAAAACACGCGATCTCTAATACGCGTAGCACCGCCTCCGTTGATGTCCCACCGGATGGTAATGGAGCTGACAGACAACAAAGAGATAGAACAGCTGGTGCTGCACCAACAGCTGCACAATGTGCACCCGGTGTTGGCCGGCTAGGCGTTATCGGTTGCCAGAACGCAAGCGTACTCCCATTTGTCCACAGCATTCCTACACAAATGCCAATCCATTCGGATGTACGCTTTAAAAAGCTAGCATTTTATGATGTGCTTGCCACACTTAAAAAGCCATCAGCACTCGTGCCCCATAACACTACTACTCTTTTCTTCAAATTGACACCTCAACAAGTAACTGAGATCGTCTCGAATCGCGACATACGTAACAGTACGGAAAGTGCAATCCAATTGCAATTGCGGTTCTGCGTCCGAGAAACTTCCTCCGAGCAAGATGATTGCTTTCCACCCAATCTGATGTTAAGGTTAACAACAAGATTTGCCAGTTGCCGGACGTAGAACCAAACCGTCCGCCGCGTCCAGTAAATGTCACATCAAATGTGAAGCTTTCGCCGATAGTGTCCAACACCATAACAGCACAATACAGACCGGTTTATAATCGCAGCTATTGCGTGGCACTGTACTTGGTCAGGAAACTGACGTGTGAACATTTACTGGATCGCATTGGAAGCAAAGGTGTTAACCCAGCAGAGTGTACTCGTGGATTAATTAAAGAAAAACTTGCCGAAGATGCAGACTGTGAAATCGCCGCAACTATGTTGAAGGTATCACTTAATTGCCCATTGGGCAAATTAAAGATGTCGATTCCATGCCGTGCCTCCACTTGCAAGCATTTGCAATGTTTTGATGCAGCTTTTTATTTGCAAATGAATGAGCGTAATCCAACTTGGAATTGCCCAGTGTGTGACAAACCTGCGAGGTACGAAAATATAATAATAGATGGATATTTCCAAGAAGTGCTTCAATCAGATTTACTTAGTAAGGATGACACGGTAATTCAGTTGCATAAAGATGGCTCATGGAGTATCCCAAAGTCTGAAAGTCAATTTATCAATACTCCATCGAAACCGGTACAAGTAATCGAAATATTTGATGATTTTAGCGATTCGGATGATGATTTGCCGTTGGCCAAACGTCGTCCATCTTCCGTTAGCATTCCGGGGGTTACCGGTGGTCAGCACGCAATCAGTGAAGTATTTGATGATGATGAATTGAATAAGAATGGAATGGAAGTGTCATCATCATCATCATCATCATCATCATCATCATCATCATCATCATCATCATCATCATCATCATCATCATCATCAACTTCCAAGAGTGAAACCGTGGACCTCACGTTAAGCGATACGGATGATGATTTGCCGTTGGCCAAACGTCGTCCATCTTCCGTTAGCATTCCGGGGGTTACCGGTGGTCAGCACGCAATCAGTGAAGTATTTGATGATGATGAATTGAATAAGAATGGAATGGAAGTGTCATCATCATCATCATCATCATCATCATCATCATCATCATCATCATCAACTTCCAAGAGTGAAACCGTGGACCTCACGTTAAGCGATACGGATGATGATTTGCCGTTGGCCAAACGTCGTCCATCTTCCGTTAGCATTCCGGGGGTTACCGGTGGTCAGCACGCAATCAGTGAAGTATTTGATGATGATGAATTGAATAAGAATGGAATGGAAGTGTCATCATCATCATCATCATCATCATCATCATCATCATCATCATCATCATCATCATCATCATCAACTTCCAAGAGTGAAACCGTGGACCTCACGTTAAGCGATACGGATGATGATTTGCCGTTGGCCAAACGTCGTCCATCTTCCGTTAGCATTCCGGGGGTTACCGGTGGTCAGCACGCAATCAGTGAAGTATTTGATGATGATGAATTGAATAAGAATGGAATGGAAGTGTCATCATCATCATCATCATCATCATCATCATCATCAACTTCCAATAATAAGAAGTAACTTAAGTATCCGAGATACCAATATACTTACAATTAACTCACGATCACATAAAAAATCCAAACATTCAATGTGTAGCAACACCTCACTCCAATACAAAAGCATAAATCCCAATAACTTCAACGCTAATAACACGTCATGTACCGATACAATGAAATGGATGAAACTTAGACTGGGCCATACTAACTTAATCCACAGCTACTTATATCTTAGCCAAAACACCGGCACCATCCTGCACAAACTGCCACACAATCATAACTTTAAAACGCATCCTTTAAAACTGCCCTCTATTCCAACACACATCCTTTTAAACTGCCCCCTATTCCAACAACAAAGAATCCAATTTCTTAAATCATCGATACAAGAAGTTTTATCATTCAGCAACATACAACATAGACCACATAAATTATGTATATACATATATTCTTGATCAGCTCGACGAGACGATTTGATTAAGCCAATGTCCGAACGTCGGTTCTCAGTTTTCAAGTTGGAGAGCTGACATTTTACACGAACTTTTTCTTCTACCAGACGCTGTACATGTATCGTAACTGTTATTAATTTATTATTGTGAATGAAATATAAAACCATTGCATTTACACATAATTTAATCATTAAATGGAGCAAAGTATATATTTTACAACAAATTTCATTTTATTTGTTAGCGTGATTCTTCCGATTAAATGATTTTATTCAAACGTTGGCCGCAGATGGCTCAATAGAATGGTGCATCCACCAATAAGCCTTCCATCGCAACGATCCTTCGCAACGTCTTTGGTTTCTCTGAAAGATTTTCAAAAATAATGTTAATTAGTTGTTGTGTCATTATAAGTACATACGTACATTATGTACTTATTGTATTGTATATACATTCTGTTAATCTTAAGTTTACACAATCATGCAACATGTACATACTTTTATTTCACTTAATTTTGTTGGGAATCGTCATTATTATTATTATTGTTGGCATCATCATCATTGGCATCATCGCCATTGGTAACAGCATTGAGGATCGCACTAGTAGTTTCACGACGCAATCGTAAATGCTCCCTAAGCCCATTTACCGAGTTTTCAATAACGCATTGAACATCCACAAGGAAGCGCTCTCGCTCTCTGCTTTGCTGTTCAATGGTACCGGTACGATCTAAACACAAATAGAAAAAATTTGTTGTTGAAAACTAAGTTTATCAAATATCGCGATTATTAAAGATGTAATTAATACCGGTCTTATATTCTCAACATATTTCCGCACTACAATAATATCAACTTAGCGCTGCGACTTTTCTGACTGTGTTTTTTAGTGTTGGGTAGTCTTGCACCTTTTTGTTTTTTAGTGAAAATAAAAATTTCCATTTTTGCTTTATTTTTTGTTTGTTGCTTAGTTCACTTTTCCATTGAACAATAATTAAAGACCCTCAACAAAAATGAAAATGGGAAAGGAAAACCACAACAACAACAACAATATTTTAATGAAAAAAAGAAAGGCAACTTGATATTTCAAAAGTCAACACAAAATTAATATTTTTTGTTAGGGTTCCGGACCCAAAGGGTACCAAAAGGAACCCTATTGCAGAGACTTCGTTGTTCGTCCGTCCGTCCTCGGGTCATATCTCATAAACCGTAATAGCTAGAGAGTTGAAATTTTCACAGAATGTGTAGTTCAATCCGGGCATCTACAAATTCTAAAACTAAAATATTTTCAGAAACTTAAAGGGGTCCCCATACAAGAAACGTTTTGGTTTGTATAGCAGCTATACGATTCAGTATCAGTCACATCAAACCCTAATCTGGTACGGAACCCTCCGTGTACGAGTCTAACTTGCACCTGGTCCAATTTTCTGCTTCTGTTGACTTGTCGAAATTATATATGAACATTTCTGTAGTAAATAAACTTAACATTTTCGTGAATGGATAAAATGATTCGCAAGATCCCCCATTTCGTTGGAATGTTAATTGGACCATCATTAAGCTTTAGTTTCAATAGATAACGTACTCCGAAGATGACTTCAAAATTATATATGGTCATTCATAAATTACACAAATGTAGTGAAGCGTACTCTACTTTTTAAATCTGGATCTTTCCCAAGCGTTTTGTACTTTTGACTACATTCCTTTTAACTTAAGGCATAATTAATCATACAAATTCAAGAAAATATTCGGCTGACCGTGCGGCGCCGGGTCGGGTTAATAAATAAATTAACCTTTGTGTGTTTCATATTGATGAGACACTGTTAATTGTTAAAATGTTTTGGTTCAAAATTAATCTATTGATTGCAGATAATAGATTTTTTTTCTTTTTGTATCACAACTATAAGACACTTTGAAAATTTTCAATTCTTTGTGGTTTAAATAATTTATAAAGCGATTTTTAGAACAGCATTGGAAAAGAATCATTAGTTTTAGTTGGATAGCTATGACGCTTATCCAAAAGTGAATCGAAATCAATTGAGTTTTTAAGTTTGGTAGCAGTTAATCGATTTTAATTAACATGCCACTAAACATTTTTTAATGGAAGAAAAGGGCTTGAGTAAACTTAAATGTAAGCGAATTAGCTTCATACACAAAAAAGTCATCTTAGATACAGGGCAAAAAGATGGACACCCTTATAAGACAAATTACAGATAGATGCTTAGAAAAATGGGGATACGAGGTTTTGGAACTATCAACTGAAATCGATAATGACGAGAACAAGAACAAATAAACAATGGTTAGAACATTATCTTCCTCTTATTTGTAAGATAAGGGACTTAATTTTATGCGGCATAGGTTGTACTATGACATTGTAAAGGGACTCATTCCTGTAGAAATGCTACAATCTATTTGAATACCATATATTAGCTTTAAGCGAAATCACTTCTCTTCAGCCTGTGGGGTGACAAATACATAAAATAGTCCACCAATGTATCAAATCCTGTATGATAAACACAGCAGAGAACAAATGCGGCAAATTTTTGTAAAAAAGTTTTCAGATAAAACAAACATATATACAAACAGCAAGCAATTAACCAAGCAAACTAAAGTAAAAAGCATTAAGCTTAACAACGAACAAACATTAAAAAACGTCTGCCGAGCTTTCAGCTTTCAGGCTCTATAGCGCACAAAAACTAAAGCTCTCGGCAGCGCTTGTTACGGGGGCCCGTTTGTATGTATATTTGTTTGTGTATAAAGCCTCAAAATCTGAAGTCGTCGTCATTCCATTTCAATAAACATTTCGTTAAAAGTCGTTGGTCTCACGGAAGCGGACGTGCATCGGCGATGTCCCAAAAATCTTTTCGATTCAAAATTTAAGAAGAATAAAAATAAACAAAAAATATTAAAAAAGAACAATTTTTCGTCTTTCGTTTACGCAAAATTAAATTCAAATTTATTTTAATTTTTAATATTTTGTTGTGTTGAATTTTTTGGATTTTTGTTGATTTTTTTAATCAGACTTCTCTATAAAACTTAAAAGTCTTCGAACTGCAAATTTTTGTATCAGTTAGAAAAGAAAAGTTATTAGATGGGAAAATTTGGTGCAAAATATCGCAAGAATCTGTTTCTGAAAAGCGAAAGCAAAAGAAAAAATAAGAAATTCCAATAAAGGAAAGTAAAAAGAAATTAGTGCAAAGGAATCGTGAAAGAAAGAATGAATAAAGAGCCGCAAAGATGGTGAAAAATAATAACATTTTGAGCAATCTAAAAACATCATCTATAAAATGCACATGGTAATGGTGGTGGGACTGTGGCTCAATGTACTCCACCACCTGCTCCCACATGGGGCCTTTGGCTTTATAGTTGGTGCGATACTGTTCTCGATTTTGCTTGGGTCAACATTTGCAGCATTGGCTTTATTCTTCAGGTGAGTGGCAATAAGGCGAATCATGTGGCATCTACATACATAAGTAACTAAAATATGAATTAGGTTAGGAGGCTATTACGATAAGCTCAGACACAAAATATATTATGCGAATTTGCATATATGGCAACAATATCTTGATTTGGCATTTGATTATGTTAAGTCTATTATTAAGTGATTTTACAAGTGAATGTACATGCTCGTGTCATGAGTATTTGTTATCAAAAATTAAACCTAGATTAGGTTTACGTATTATTGTGTTATTAATAGTGATTTCAATGTTAGTACAGTTTCCTTTTCCTTTTCCTACAGATGTGTAAGAGAGTAGATTTTTCATTGGAAATTTCGGTACCACTAACGTCACACCAAGTTATTGCACTATTTCAGAATATATTGAACTCATTTGAATATTGTAATTACTGTTTGACTTGAATATAAGGCAGAGATCGTCAGCGTACATAGAATGCGTGAAAAATTTGTTTGAGCTTATCAGAACGTTAAGTTTGTCAAAGGCGATCAAAAAGAGCGTTACCGACAATTTTGATCCTTGGGGGATACCATTGTGGAGTTTCTCCACTCTCGATAAGGAGTTATTTGCCTTGACTCTAAACCATCTGTTGGTCATGTAGCTACGCACGAAATTTAAAGTTTTTGGTCCTAATTTCTACTCAACTAGTTGTCAGTGTCGTCGTTATCATAATCATCAGCATCAGCATCATAATCATAAACAGTGACCAAGTTGCCTTATTGTAAGAACTTGCAATGTTGTTACCTTGTATTGTATATTGTATCAATGCCATTTATAGACTCAGTTGCTGTTGTTGTGATCTTAACAAAGCATAAAATCCACAACAACACTTACTATGTTCATTCAGTCATTTCTTTATTATTTCATTCACCAGTTGCCAGATGCCATTTACCATGTGACGTCTTCAACTGCCATTGGAAATGTATGGATGACGCTTTTGTTGATGATAGCGATAGCACCTCTTAGTTAATCTATTAGGAACACT
>JBAMAW010000055.1:0-48515 GCA_037043295.1 Amiota minor
CTATCTATATCTATCTATCTATATCTATATCTATATCTATATCTATATCTATATCTATCTATATCTATCTATACATATTATAAAACAAAGTCGCTTTTTTCCTATAACCGCTTCAATCATTAAAAATACGCAACCTATTTTGATGCGGTTTTTTATTTAATAGATAGAGTGATTGAAGAGGAAGGTTTATATTTATAATATTTGTAATAACATCCATTAAATAGTGCAGAAATACTGTTATTTTCACTATACATATACCTATATGCCTATCTATAAAATTAATGTAGTAGGCATAGTGTTATAATTCATGGAAAAAACATTTACTGTCACTACAATATTCCAGCTTCTCATTATTTACACAGCAAAGTTTCTTCAAATGTGATTTTAGATTTTTTTTATTTAAGTCTGATTATTACTATCAAGAAATTATAAAGTCATGTCTGGAAGACGTCGTCGTTCGAACATAGGTCGTAGTACAGTGAATGCCAAAAGATTACGTTCAGCTAGAGATGAAGAATCGTCAACGGAACGTGAGGCTCACCTCAGTCAGGCTCGGGATAGATATAGAGCTGAGAGAGAGAGAGAATCATCAGCACGAGTTACTAATTCATGGGTAAATAAAGGAAATTCTGCCATTAATTACGATCCTTCGATTTCTTACAAGGACGATCGTATAGTATCAATAGGTACTATGTCAGTGGTATGTGAATTGTGGTTGGCATTGAAATTCAAGGACGAATCGAAAGGCATGTGTAGCTTACAAGGAAAAGTCAAATTAGAAGAAATTCTCCCTCCACCTGAACCACTTCACTCTCTTCTTACGGGTGATCATCTATATATATAAAAATGAACTCAAAAAATAGTATGACCCCGCAAAACTCGAGAACGGCTGGACCAATTTTGATGATTTTGTTTTTTTTGTTGTACTCATGGAGTTACAGTCAGGTTCTTTGCTACATTTGGATCCGGTAGGTAGCGCTGTTGTCCAGATATAGATAGTTTTATGCCATTTTTAAATTTTTTTTTTATTTGGTGCAAAATATACTGAACCGATTTTTTTTAAAAGAACAAATGATTCTTAAAGTTGCTTAGGTTATAATAGAATATTAAAATATATTGTAAATTATTAATTACACATTTTACAAAAAAGCTTTTTATAAGAAACACCCAATTAACGCATAGGGGGTATAGCAACGCACGCCGGTTAACGCTACTTTATTTATATAATGCTAACCTAAAGTTAAAACTAGAAGTTAACAGAGTTAATAAAATAGCCATGGCTGGTTAGCAAGAAATAATAGTTTGTAAAAATTTATAAATATTCCCTAATAATTTAAAATGTAAAATTAACAGTACCCATAGAAAAATTCACGATTCAAACTATTTACATATTATAACTAGCAACCTGCCCTGCTTTGCACGGGTGCAATTTAAAAAATATCGCTTTAGCAGGAAATTTTATCAATTCATTTTTATACAAAATTTGGTTTACAATGTATCTTTGTATACAATCTTTACAGCTTTCTTGTCATTACACAATACGAACAGATTTTGTCTTCAAGTGACGCGCGAAAGAGCTACATATAAGTGTCCATGGGAAAAACACTCAATGCTCAGGTATAATCTCACAACGTTGAATGTTTGACCTTGTGATTTGTTAATTGTCAATAGCAGTTTTGAAAGACTGAATGTAGCTGTTATGGGAATGTAACAAATCTTGTTAAAGTCATACCAAACTTTGATCCAATGGCTGTGCGTCACTGTTACTATCGAAATAAGTGCGCCTGCTCAGTTAAAGGTGTAAGCAAGAAGTGAGTTTAATTAGTAAAATAGTGTATACATAATGTTAAAAAATAGGTAGTTGCCAGACTGGAAATTATATTACAACAGTTACACCTCGCAGATGCTTGTGTTTCAGGATCTGTTATAAAATAGATCTGTAGAAATTTGTGATCGTCGCACCCATATGGTAGCAAGCTTCCTGCTAAATGATATACTTCGCCTTGTATTTTAAATGTAGACATAACATCTCGCTCAACAGCCTGCGTACAAGATGTCATTTGGAAAGCAATGTTGTATCGGCGTATGCTGCGCATGAATGTTTTTGATTTGGTATGATCACCCATAAGAAGAGAGGTGGAGGAAGAATTTCATGTATTTTTATTTTTCCTTGTAAGCAACAAAGACCTTTGGATTCATCCTTCCATTTCAAAGCAGAGCAATATTTGCACACAACCGACAATGTGCCTATTGAAACGACAGGATCATTCTTGTATTCAGTGCAGAATTTAACTTATTTATTTGACTCAGACTAGAAGTCCTCATCGACCTGCGTTCGGACAATTCTAGGGCTCTCTGAGCTCTGCATCTATCTTTGCCTTAAGGAAGATGAATTTCACGTTCGACGGAGGATTCTGTATTTCTACGCAAAAAACTCTTTGATCTTGCATAGAACAGTCTGGTATCCTTTTCTTCGTTAGTTTCATTATTCCGAAGTAAACATCTGTGTGCGTTTGGCGTGCTACGATCTATACTTAAACGACTTGTCGTAATTGATGCCTTGATAGAAAAAGATGTACACTAAACAAATGTTTCCTTACCTTATAGTAAGGCTGAAATGATAATAATGATTACTTTAATTTAATTCTAAAATCACATTAGAAGAAACTTGGCTGTGTGTACAATGAGAAGCTACAATATTGCGGTGGCAGTAAATGCGTTTTCCATAAATTACTACAATAATACATTAATTTTAAGAGCGAACATAACGGGACAATTCGCCCACGAAACTAGGGTTCCCACTTTTTTTCTTTTGGAATTTTGAGTCAGTCTTTGATCAATAAGTTTGCACGGTTCGCAGTTTATAGAATTTATATATTCTTTGGCAGTCGCCTTGTGCACATTTTGTTAATAAAAAATTAGAAGAAATAATGCAATTATAATAACAGCACAGTACAATAATTCAGAAAGAAAAAAGGGAATGGCGCATTTATCTGGTGCACACATAGTTAATAAAAAATTAGATGAAATAATGCAATTATAACAATAACACACTGCCCCTTTTACTACGAATAATAATTCAGAAAGAAAGAAGCAAATAGCGCATTACTTCTGCGTACTCAGTTATCAGAAAATGATAGGAGTAAATACAACAATTACAACACACAAAGTTAAAGAAGAAGCATAGCATCAACAAGGTAAAAAAACGTAAGCAAAATTTTGTGCGTGGTTTTACAAAAATGTATAACTATGTATAGTGACAGAAAATTAATAAAATATTATTATTATAGAAACAATTATTTACGTACATGCAAACCTTTCTAAGAAAATTCTTTAATTAACAGTGAAAACCATATTAAAATACGTTGCGTGTTTTAGAAGTAATCAGTATTTTAACTTCTTGAAATTTCGACTTTGCTTTATACTATGTAATAATAAAGATAGCAATTGTGCCTTAACTCGGCTACAGTTGAGAAACGTTTTCATCTAACCGAGGGGCGAGTTACCATATTGTTAAGCATATGTAGACAAAATAAGTATAACTTAGGGTTAAACACATAGCAATAAGAAGTACACCTATCCCCCGATTTACACGGTAGATACGTTCCTGGGAAAAACGTGTAAATCGAAAAGTAAAAATTTTCAAGTCAAAACCGTGTAAATCGAAAAACTTGCAGAAAATGCATAATTTTGCTATTTAACAGTTGTGATTTTTTTCAGTATTTTTAGGTGCACACAGAAATAAAAATAGAATGCATTGACAGGTTAAAATATGTAATATATGACGGAAACACTGTTTTTTTATTTAATTACAATGCATGTAACAGAAGAACAAAAAATAAAACCAAAGGTGTTTTATTATCCTTCATCACTATCGGAAATTACTCTCATTCTTTTTTTCGGAATTGCCGGTTGGAATTCATTTTCATCACTCGAAGTTATTTGTGCCGATTCGATGTTTGAAGCAGAAATATTTACATTCTGAGAGGTGGTAATAAAATCGGTTATTAACAATTGCTTCGAGTTTTTTGTAAGATCTTTGTAAACTTCTTCATATTGAGCCAAGCAGCGATTTATGTCACGTTGGAATCGTAAAGCCCTTTCTACGTTTGTGTCATTTTCTATAAAATGATTACCCAGCTTTCTTCCCAATGCGAGTCCTTCGCAGATGACTTTAGCAGTGAATGTTACTGGTACTAATTCCTCTTCATCAGATTTGTCAGACTCACTTTCGCAAACTAAGTTAACTAAATCATCCTCACTTAGTTCTTTATCAGCCATTAACTCTGCGATATCATCATCAGTAAAATCATCAAAACCTTCTCCGCCCAATGAATGCGCCATCTGTACTATCTGCGAATATTCATCATTTAACGTTGAAACGGAATGTTCATTTTTGACTACATTTGGCCACAATTTTTTCCAACAGCTATTGAGCGTTGTTTGCTTAATCGCAGTGTATGATAAGGCGATATGCTTCACACAGTCTAATATTGTAAAATTTTTCCAAGCACTAATAACTGTTAAAGATTCATTTTTCTCCATTTGTTCCAAAATATATGTAAAGGCTCGTTTTATGTACAAAGCTTTAAAAGTAGAAATTATGCCTTGGTCCAATGGTTGTAATAATGAAGTTGTATTTTTTGGTAAAAATTTTACTTCAACGTTCTCATATTCTAGATCTTGTGGGTGACCCGGTGCATTGTCAATTAACAAAAGCACTTTAAAAGGCAATCCCTTTGAACCTAAATATTTTTTGGCATCTGGGATAAAACATTCATGAAACCATTCAGTAAACATTGCAGCAGTAACCCACGCTTTCTTATTAGCCCTCCAATAAACGGGAAGATTATTGATGATTACTCCTTTAAAGGCACGGGGCATTTTTGATTTGTTAATCACTAATGGTTTCATAATATAATCTCCTGAAGCATTGCTACAGAAAAGAATAGTTGTTCGAAGTGAGGTTATGGAACTTGGACATAACACGCACGTGTTCAAACACAGTAGCATTTAGTAGAGTGCGATAAAAACAAAAAAAAAAAATTATTTGGAAAACCGTGTAAGAGCGAAAACGTGTAAAACGAGTACCGTGTAAATCGGGGGATAGGTGTATAGTAAAATCCTAGCGATACTTATACAATTTATTAGCATTTCTACATAAGAATAATAAAACATAAAAAACATTGTATGTATGTAACTGTAAGATTAAGACAAAGAATAAAATTTGATTTCTGTGTTGAGCAATAGCAAGTAGCCTAAGCTAGTTGTAAGCTGAACACGAAATAAAGCAGTAATAAATAAAATAAAGTAAATTACAATAATTTATTCGTGCCGTTCAAGCCTGCACTGGGAATATTTTTTTAAAATTGTTTTTTTCATTGTATTTTTTATTGAAAATTATTGCTTTTAATTTGTTTTGTGTAAATATAAATTTCTTGCTTTGCAAAGCCACGCTTTGCTGCGGCCTTTCAAATGTAAATAATAAATGATATGGTTAAGTTTTGCAAACATAATGTTGATAACGATCATCAAATAAACATAATGTTGATAATGATCAACAAATAACCATGATGATGATAATGATCAACAAACTAAAAATAAAGCAACGATTAAAATTAACAGCATTTAATAATAATAATAAAAATGAATCAAAAAAAAAAAAAAATTGAAACATACATTTTTCAATAAATAAAAATAATAATTACAATAAAAATTTTGTTATGAATGGAGCTGCGCTCTACACGGGTGTCCCACGACACCTCTTTCTTTTTTTTTTTTTGATATATGTATATATTCACCTATATCCGAATTCGTACTAGTAAGTAAAGAAAAAGGAGGATCTATGGATATTTATAGGTTATTGGTTTAGTTATCACTTAAAGCAATATGTAGTCTCATATACTAAGTAATGTCGATTTTGGGAACTGTATTTTTAAACAACCTTATTTGTTATTTATTAAAGTCCGCAATTGCTACGAGAATACTTTTCATTCCAGCAGCAATTCCAATGAGCCTCTGGCTTTCCATACTACTGTGTCCATTTGCGTCTTGAAGATCACAAGTACACTTCCGACCAATCAAATAGACTCAGTTTTTTTTTTGTATCGAAAAACTCATTTTTTCAGTCAACATACTAACAAAGATTGCAAAACATATACGAGGTCTGTTCAAATCATATCGCGAATTTTAAATTTACTACTTATAGTAGATTTTTGATTTTTTTACGGCGTTATGTTAGTACTCATCTCCCTCACTTATATTGTACTATCAAGGATTAGTTTTTATTTGACAGCTGTTTTGTTTGTACGTGTTTTGGCTCGTCTTCGATTTTTGCCTACTCCAAAACGAAGTCTCTGCAATTTAAGGGTTTATTTTGCTACCCTTTGGGTCCGGAACCCTAAAAATACAAGGTAAAAGAACTTTATAAAAGTAAACGATATAGCTGCTTTAAGATCAGGGTGTGATTGTGGGCACATAACTCGCGCGAATCTTTATCTGGATCAATTTTAAAGTATGTAGCTCTTTTTCATCGTTTTCAATTTTCTCTGATTCTTCCTCATTGTCGTTATTCCACACTTTTTCTAGATCATATTCTTCTTGACGTTAGAAATCTAATTATGTGATAAGCTTTATTACCTGCTTCTATGACAGACAGAAAGGAAAGAGATCGATCACTTCAACTTAGAGAACGATCAAGCAGAAAAGCTTTTAGATTAACATTGCTTTAGAGATGCAAACTTATTTTGCTTGTAGCGATTACTTCAACACTCCTTTTCAAGTTAAATATGTTTGCATTTACAAATTCTTCTTATAGATTACATTTTTATAATTTCAATTCAATTTAAACCTAATAATTTTACAAAGCCACAGTGCTTTTGCTTATTTAAGGTTTCGTTAAAACATTTTTTTCAGTAGAAACATATTCTAATACAATATCATTACCTTCAACTTTTTCTATTATAAAATGATATTTTATGTATATATGCTTGTTGCGTTTATGATTAATAGGATTTCTTTCAATATGATGCGCGCTGATGTTGTCGTTACAAATTGTCATTGGTTCTGCAATTGGCCATCCTATCTTGCCAAGCAATCTTGGAATGTAGACTCCTTCTTTGGCTGCCGGGGATAAAGCAACATACTCTGCTTCAGTGCTGCTCAATGCGACGACACTTTGCTTTGATGAAGTCCACGAAAATGCACTACCACCCGTAAAAAATGCATAGCCCGTCTATGGTTTTCTATTTGTGTGGTCGATAGCCCAATCTGCAACTGCAAAACCCATTGGTGATTTACCACACTTGCGGTACATGATTGTAAGGTTTTCCGTGCCGGAAAGATATCGCAGAACATGTTTCGCTGCAGTCTCATGTTCTATGTGCGGATCAGTGTTTCTTTGCGACAGTTTGCTTATGGCATGCAAAATATCAGAACGGCTCACAATAGCTAAATACATAAGGGAACCAATTAGAAACTGCGCCTTGGTTACCTTCTCGCTCTATTTCTATGTCTAGGAAATAATGTAGGGGGCCGCCATCGTGCACCTGGAACTTGCATGATATCTTGCTTTTGATTTTGACGATATCTGTTTCACTTGGACGTATGATGATTAAATCGTCTACATATACAGCAATGTAGCTAAACTGTTGTTTGTCTTCTTTGAAGTACGAGCATGTCTCATATTTGCATGGTTTGAATCCAATATTCTGCAAAACTTCGTCAAGCATACTGTTGCAAGCACGTCCAGATTGTTTCAGTCCATAAAGCGCCTTCTTTAATTTCAAAACTTTGTTTGGATGCTGCTTACTTACAAAATTCTGCGGTTGCTTCATGTATACGTCTTCGTGAAGCTTGCTATTCAAATATGCATTTGAAATGTCGATTTGGTGTTTAACTGTTTTTCTGCAGCTATTGCGAACATCATTCCTATCGTCTCATATCGAGTAACTGGCGAAAAAGTTTCCAAGTAATTAACGCCGAATTGTTTCCCGCAGCCTTGAGCAACTAGTCGAGATTTGAATCTCTCAATTTCTCCATCTTTGTCCCTTTTGATTCAGAAAACCCATTTGGAACCAATGGCCTTTTGCTCTGGAGGTAACGAAATTACAGAAAACTAAAAAAAAGCTTTTTAGGTGCCTTTGAAGTACCGTACTGGTTAGTGACTCGGCTAGAGGATTTGGGTGGGAGAGAAGCCTGTCATTGTATCGGCTGCTGTGAAAGTTTATTTCCTGGAGAACTGTAGGTAAGATGAGGTTGTTATGAAGCGTTGAGTTCCTCACGAACCAGAGGCATTGGGGATTGTCCTGAGCGCCTTATTTTGAATGACCTGCATTTTCCTACGATTAGAAGGGCGTGATGTACTCCATAACTGGACACCATATTTGCAGGAAAGAGCAACAATTTGCTTGTAGATTAAGAGCCAAGCAAAGTTTGCTCTTTTTACACAGAAGCCAGTTCAGCCTTTTCATTTTTTGAAGGACTACTATCGAGTAATGGTGGTGATATAATATTTCCATGTCAGGCATTTATCAAGGGAAAAGCCCAAGTATTTCACAACTGAAGACTGTGGAATCGCCAGGCCACCAATTATTACCGGAGGTGTACCTCCCATACAAACCACCCATTTGAATTCATGTTCTTATTAGAAAAACTTTTTTGATTTTTTTCCTATCGACCTGAAACTTGGACAATACATGCACAGGATATTTGTCGGAAACACCCGGATCGGAACACTATGGGGGTACCTCCCAATCGAACCACCCATTTGAATTCGTGTTATTATTAAAAACCCATTTGAATTCAGCTTCTTATTAGAAAAACTTTGAAACTTGAACACTATCAGTTTCTAAGACAGGCGCAGGACATTTGTCAGAATTAGCCCAATCGGACCACTAGGGGGGTACTTCCCATACAAACCACCCATGAATACTGCAATGAAACATTCACTGCGTCCCGTGAAGAGTATTTCATCTTCGGCATAGTCGAACTACTACTACTTTTTTTGATTTTGTTTATTTTTTTTTGTTGTTTTTGATCTGCTGATAAATATAAGAAGCAAATAGACGGCAAAAAATATTCACCGAACCGGACTTTTCAGACAACGCGTCAGACTAAATACATTTTTTGGTTTCTTACCCAAAGGGTTCGTCCGACCGTCCGTTCGTCCATCCTTGGGTCATATCTCATGAACCGTAATAGCTAGAGAGTTGAAAATTCAACAGAATATCTAGTTATATCCGGGCAACAAATACTAAAACTAAAATATTTTCAAAAATTTAAAGTGGCCCCATAAAAGAAACATTTTGGTTTGTATGGATGCTATACGATCCAGTAACAACACGATCTTGAAATTTGGTTGGTTGGTACATCAGAAACTTACATTGTCGAAATACAAGTTCGATCGGACTGCTAAGCAGGGTACCTCCCATACAAACCTCCATTAAAGTTCAGGTTCTTATTCTAAACACTTTTTTGATTGTTGCATTATTGAACTGAAATTTAGACACTATAAGTTTTTGATATAGGCACTATACATTTGTTGAAATCAATAAAATCGGTCCACTAGGGAGCGTACCTCCCATACAAACCCCTCATTAAAATTCAGGTTCTTATCACAAAAACTTTTTTGATTTTTGCACTATTGAACTGAAATTAATACACTATTAGTTTTTAATATAGGCGCGATAAATTTGTTAGACTCAGCCAAATGGGCCAACTAGGTAGTACCTCCCATAGAAACCCACCATTAAACTTCAGGTTCTTTTTAGAAAAACTTTTTTGGTTTTTGGACTATTGAACAGAATTTTGACACTATATAGGTGCGATACATTCTTTGGTAAGTCAAATCGGGCCACTAGGGGGAAGTACATCCCATACAAACCCAATCTGGTATGGAACCCTCCGTGTACAAGTCTGACTCGCACTTGGGCAATTTTCTATCATTATAGGTATATTAACATTTTGTTCCCACGAGTAATGAACATAATAACGGCCGGTAAATTTTTGTCTACAAGAACAACAGAGTACATTACCCTGCAGTATGCTATGAGGCAATTGTCCCCATTTGGGTAGTTATTCACCAATCCCTTTTCTTATTTCCTGGTCGCTAATAAATTCACTGGTCGCAGGTAATTCAGAGCCGAACTAGTAAGAGAGAAAAATTTAAGGATAATTATTTGTTTACTCTCGAGAGTGGAAAGTTGGAAGGAAGGAATGTGATAAGGATATAGATTTGTGTGTAACAACTTTCACATTGCCAACTTATGTTGTAATTCATGAATATATACACGAATTTATTAGTACACAACGATTCAAATATATTGTTCTTGTTTTGCGAAAGATGAAGTGAATATGCCTTTTGTAGTAGTCAGTCTGACCGGAGATGGTTGCGTGTTGTGCTTTGGCATATAGTATTCAGGCAATCACATTTGAAATAGTGAATAAGGCAAAAAACGATAGGGTAATAAACTACACTTCGTTGATTCGTTTCTAGTTGTTTACAAGAAAAGGGAAAACAAGAACAAACAAAAAAAAAAAAAAAATCAAACATAAAATGAGTTTTTGCAAAATGTAAGTATTGTTGTTGTAGTAAATAAATTGTTATTGTTACATTAACATAAAACTGTTTTGTTTTACTACTTACTACTAATTATGTTTTTGTTTGCGATGCGTCGTTTCATGAACATAATAAATACATACATATATACACACAGCGTCAAAAGAAAGTGAACACATTAGTGTTTTGAATTAAAAGTTTTATAATTGTGTATTAATGAATACAAAATGAAAAGTTAGTATGCCGAATTCAAGGCTTACATTTTAGTAGTCGATTTTAATTTTAAGTGTAATTATTTAAATTTTAATATTTTTTATTTTTCCCTTTAGATTGCACAACCGTCTTAAGTCTCCTTGGCATCGATTGGACGAGGTTTTTTTGTCACATCAGGAGAGATTTTGACCCATTCTTCCATTAGACACTTCTTTATGTCTTCCTTGCTCAAAATCGTCCTCTGCCTGATCTTCCTGTCCAGGTGTTCCCACAAATGCTCAATGGGATTGAGGTCTGGAGATTGAGACGGATGGTCAAATGTCTTAGGGGTCCTATACAGTAGCCATTCCTTCAGAATTCTCGCTGTATGTTTTGGATCGTTATCTTGTTGGAAGATCCAATTGCCCGACAGGCCTATTTTGTCGACACTGGGGGCGACATTGTTTTGGAAAATGTTTAAGTAGTCCATCTTGTTTATTGTTGATTCAATGAAAACCAGATTTCCGACTCCAGATGCCGCCATACAGCCCCAAACCATAACTGAGCCCCCATCGTGCTTAACTGTGTTGGTTACACAACTTTCTTTAAATGCTTCATTAGTGGTACCGCCATATTTTTGATGTCCTTTTGGCACGTAAAATTTCAAATTTGCTCTCATCAGTAAAGAGAATGTTTTCCCAAAAAGTTGGAGCCATATTAATGTATTTTTTTGGCGAAATCCACGCGCTTGCTTTGATTTACCTTTGATATGAATGGCTTTTTGCGGGGTATTCGTCCGTGTAGGCCATTTTTATGAAGGGCTCTCCTGACCGTACTCACGCTTACTGATTTGTCTGATGTCTGGGTAATATTTTCTGAAATTTTGACTGCACTTGAGGCTGGATTTGCCTTTACTTTTCTTACTACAGCTCTAACTTGAGTATCAGTATTTGGAGTATTTGGACACCCAGTTCTCGGCAAATCTTCTAACTGGCGCCGTGTGGTATATTTGTCAATTATTTTTTTGATTGTGCTGCCTACAATTTCGGCAATTTCACGGAAAGATTTGCCTTTCTCTCGTAATTCTAATATGATTTTTCGAGTGCCACTAGATGTTTGCTTTCCCATGGTAAAAATATTTTTTTTTTTATTTTATACACTTTTATATTAGGAATTCACTCAAAATAACATTTAACACAACAAAGCACATGAGTAATAATCGCTTTCATTAAAAAATTAGGTTATTCCCCAAAATATAGAAAAAAAAAGAAAAATAAAAGTGAAAAGTGTTCACTTTTTTTTGACGCGTAAAATTTGGACTTTTTTAATTAATGTGAATTATTTTTTTTTTGTGTATTGATTTTGATTACACTTTAAATTGAAATCGACTCCTCAAATGTAAGCCTTGAATTCGGCATACTAACTTTTTATTTGGTATACATTAATACATAATTATAAAACTTTTAATTCAAAACACTAATGTGTTCACTTTCTTTTGACGCTGTGTGTAGGTATTTATTGTGTACAGTTAAAGAACGCACTCTACGTGCAGTCGTTTGGACTGATTCAAGGGTACGTTGAAAGTTGCAGTATTACTAAATTTTGATCGCATTTTAATTAAATTACATTATTCGATTCACCAAATGAAGCATCTCCTACAAGCATCAATGAGTATGCGAAAGCTAAACTTATAAGTGGCGATTATATAATAAGTTTTCGCGTAAGTGTGGCAGAAGTAAAATAACGGATACTTTTGCTAAATTAGAAAACAGTAATGGCAAGGAAATAAAAAGCAGAGCATCTAACAATGCAATACAGTAAGGAATGAGATCTGATTAACCGCTTGCTAGCAGTAAAGTCACTGGTAAGTAATTCATATGTTTATTCGACAAACAATTTGAAAGCGAAACACTTTCTTAGGTGAAAAAATTAAACAAGAAATTAATAAGGTATTTAATGAGTTTGGCTGTGATCTGGTGGAGGACAATCCAATTATTGTAACCGATAGAGGATGAAACATGATCGCTGCATTTCACGACCTCAATTACATAAAATGCGTAAACCATCTCAGCTATTAAAGAAGTACCTGAATTACTGATTTTAGTTCAACAATGCTGTCAAATCTTAAAGTATTTTAAAAAATCGGGTATAAGCTGCAACTTGGAATATGGAATTATTATTTATTTCAATCTATTGAAATGAATTGGATTGACATCTCAAACTTATTAATAGAAAAGAATGGAATTTGCACGATGCAGGAAATTAATTTAAGTAATTTAAGCTCTGTCAGAAGCCTATTGAAACCATTCGAAACCGCTTCAAAAGAACTGGAAGCCGGTACTTATCCAACACTGCTCCAAACAGTACCCCATATCAATTATTTAAAAGAATTATGTATTATACGTAAATAGATGAAAGTGATGTAGAAATTGTTAAGAAAAATGCATATTGTTTGATATCGTTGACAAAGTGGTTCTACAAAAATTTTCCAAGTTTCATAACATCGCTTTATTTTGTATGGAGTAGGTGTTATTATGCTGACTATTGTCGACTTTCTCAAAGTACTCGTAGTAATGAAAATGACAACATTAATAATGAGATACAGCGATATCGAAATTTCAAGATTCATTTCACTAAAAAATTTGATGTTTTGCAATAGTAGAGAGGGTTAATATGGACCATATAGACCATATCTTTATAAAATCAGATTAAAAATTTTTGCGGCTCTAGTAAGTATTGCAGCGTCAGAAAGGGCGCTTTTAACTTCTAGGAGCAAAATTATCGTGAAACGCTATAAAATAGCTTCAAATAAAGAAATGGTATGAAATTATGTTCATGCATTCAAACATTAAAAATTTAAAAATAAATCTTTTGCATTGACAAATGTTCTTTAATAATTAATTTAATAATAATTTTTAATTTTTATTATTATTCGCTCCATTTTAAGTCTCAAATAAATTTAATGCATTAACATTTGATATGGTGATTCTTACGAGAAAAAGTTTAATAATAGTTTTTGTAGAAAATTATATGATTATGGATAAGCGAAGCGGGGCAGTGTGGGGAAGCTGTGCGCTAGACAACACAATTGGTGAACGTCTCTCCCAGTTTTTTTGTGTTTTTGTCCATACTAGAGACGTGCAGTAAAAATTCCTTAATCTTTTTTTTTGGAATAGGCAAAAATTGAAGACGAGCAAAAACACGTGCTAGCAAAACAGCTGTCAAGAATAAACCAAACATTCAATATGGCCGACCTTGATAGCATAAGTGAGGGACATGAGTACCAACAAACCGCCATAAAAAAAACGAAAATCGAATATTACGTAGGTCGCGTAAATTCAAAATTCCTGATACTTTTTGAACAGACCTCGTATGTATACCCAAATTTAATGTACGTAACGAAATTTGTACGATGTTCTTGTTTTGCAAAAGGAGTAGTGAATGCATGTTTTCGATATTTAATCTGAAACGAATTGAATGAGATTGCCTTCGCATTTGAAACATTCAGAATGAAACCGTGTGTTCAACTAAAACGTTGGGTTATTCAATTACACACAACTACGCAAGAGTTAAAGTGAGTGGACGCAAACAAAAAAGCAATTCAAAGTAAAGCATACATACATACACATAAAATAAACCAAAGGAACAATAGTACGACAAATACGCTTTTTTGCTTGTTGTTAGCGGTGGTGTAGCAATTCTAATCAAATCTACATTAAGATTTGCCCAACAAGCTTCGATCACACTAGACTGGTTCCAAGCTTCGGTAGTGAAAGTATCAATAGGTTTTGGAGATTTTACTTTAGCTGCGGTCTATGTATCTCCTAGACAAAATGTCTTGCATTCGATGTTCCAACAATCCCTGAGTAAACTTGCACAGAGATTTATAGCATATAGAGATTTTAGCGCGAAGAATACTTTATGGGGCTCCAGACTCTTCAAAAAGAGTTGCCTTGTGTAAATGCATGCGGACCATGCAACTCTCTAATCACTCCACAGGTGAATCAACACATTGGCCCTCAGATCCGCAAAAGATCCCCGACGCGCTGGACATTGCCCTAAGCAAAGGAATTGGTCCCATCAAAACCTCTACTGCACCATTTCATGACCCATGCTCGGATCACTCAGCTGTATTAGTCAACATCAATGTTCCCATTGACGTTGCACCCAGACTTGCCAGAATTTTTAGAAGAAGTATCAACCTGAACCAGTATCAAACATGGCTTGAATGCACAGTAAACCCAGATATCCAGGTCAATACTGGCGCTGACATTGAAGCTGCAATAGAACTTTTGGCAATAAACATCCATGAACCCACTGAACGCTCACCCCCACAGGCAGAAACTTTCACTACAAGCGCGACCTCCATTTCAGGTCCCCTGACATTGCTGACATGGTGGAAGAAAAAACTACGAAGAGTCTGGCATCTCTCTAGAAATCCGAGGGATAAAAGGCACTCAACCGAGCAGCGAAAGAGCTGAAAAGGACAAGATATCTTAACAGACCAAAAAAGAGAAAGGTGCCTCTGCAGAGTCCAAATGGTGTCTGGTGTAGGTCCGGCGAAGACAAGGTTCAGGAGTTTGCCAGGCATCTTGAAGCAACCTTTTTCATTGATTCTGCATGCCAGATGGGTCTACCAATACGCCGTGTTGAGCTACAAGAAGTTCAAAATGAAATTGCTTGTCTTACACCAAGAAAATCCCCTGGGTTTGATAAAATGTATGCTCTCGCCATCCGAGCCTTACCCAAAATCTTGTTACTACTTTTCGCGATATACAATGGCATTTTAAGGCTCAGTCACTTCCCTGCTTAATGGAACGAGATAATCATGATTGCCAAACCAGGGAAACCTGAACATAAATCATGCTCCCACCGCCCAATAAGCCTGCTGGCTATTCTCTCGAAAATATTCGAAAGAATATTTTTGATGAGACTGCTCCCGCTGCTGGACGATGGATGCATGATCTCTGATCACCAATTTGGATTTAGCAGGTTGCATGCAACATCTGAGTAATGCCACAGAGTGGTCCAACATATACTTGAAGCATTCGAAAGCAAAGAGTATTGCTCAGCTGCCTTTCTGGATATACGTCAGGCGTTTGTCAAAGTATGGGACCCAGGACTGCTATTTAAACTGAAGAAACTCCTCCCAGCATCGTATTATTTAGTCATCAAGTCTTACCTTGACCAGAAAACTATCTATGTTACATGTGAAGGTACAGAATCGGACATAAAGCAAATCAGAGCTGGAGTGCCACAAGGCAGTGTGTTAAAGCCTCCCGATTCTAAGTGATGATAGCATGATGATAGCTACTTACGCTGAAGTCATAGCCCTCCCGGCGTCTCACCATGAGCCAACCACTGCCTCATCAATTTTGTAGAACCAGTTACAAATAATTGAACCATGGCTTGAAAGGTGGAATATTGGTGTCAACGCAGACAAATCTTCACATGTCACCTTCACTCTGTGACACACATCCTGTTTCCGGTCCAGCTAAACAAAAATAACATACCTTCACTTCAGCGAAGTACCTTGGATTGACACTTGAATGGAAACAGCTAAACCTCAAACTAATCAGGATGAGCTGGCTCTTGGGGCACAATACAAAATTAAGCGCAAAGAACAAGCTCCTTCTCTACAAAACCATTCTTTAACCAGTATGGACTTACGGCATTGAACTTTGGGGTACAACTTCAAAATCAAATGACCAAATTATACAAAGTCTAAAGTCTTGAGGAGGCTTGCCAACGCTGAAACGTATGTCCGCAACTCAGTCATCCATAGAGACTTGCAGGTGTTAACTGTAAATGAGGAAATTGTGAACTGCAGTAAATGTTCTCCGACTTGAATCACATGAAAACTACTACGCCTTCAATTTGTTTGATAATAGCCTGCAGACTCGTAGATTAATGCATTACCACCTACCGGATCTTCCTTTCATACCATCGGAAGACTAAGCCATGATCTTCATTCCATAAAATACTTAAATAGAGCTCTTAAGTAGTATAACAACATGTCATTCTTGACTCTCCTTTGGGACAGTTGCAATCAAACTACAGATAAACAAAAAAAAAAAAAATTTGAGTGGTTTTTCCAGTAGCTAAGCAAAGTGAAAAAGTGTGCGAAATAACTGTTCCATCATTTACTGGTGTAGTCCTCAAGCAAAGTATGTGAAAATTAAACACAGTGCACAAATCGAATCGTCTTCGAGCAGTATTGCTGATCGGATGTTTACCTTGCAACTAATAAATATTATTTTTTTTATATCAAACCTAACAGCCCCAAATATGGCAGTGACAAAAGCTTACTTCTCGTTTGTCGCTAATGATACCAGGAACAAATACAAAGGTTCCTTATTAACCGCACAGCCGCCCGCAGTTAGAGCACGATCTTGCTCTCCTGTTCTGTCTTCTAATGCAGTAAGCACTAGTCACTTACTTCCATGGAGTGCCCAGTGCCCTTCCCATCATCCACCTTTTTTTGCAAACCCAGAAGCAAGTATGTTTAATACTGAAACAAACACAACACAAAGCACAGCATTTACGCGGTCAAAACGTAGATGGGCATCCCGGAATGAAGAAAGTCGCTGCTTTGGGAAGAGTATATGGTGTACATCGTGCTCAATCTGAACGCCGTCATCTCAGAATGTTACTGCATCATGTACGCGGTCCAACATCATTCAATTACTTAAAAACCGTAAATGGAATTGTCAAAGGAAACTTATCAAGCACCTTGCCGAGATAGAGGATTGCTTGAAACTGACGAACATTGGAAGAATACGTTGAAAGATGCTGCAATTCTGCAAGACCCATCAAAGCTGAGGGAGCTTTTGTAGTCTTTTTATTATTTTGTCTGCATTCTGAACCATTAAAATTGTGGGATAGCTTTAAACAAGGTTTTCGATGAGATATCAAACAGAGAATACGACAGCAAAATCATAATTTCACTTTGCAATTCAATGACAACATGTACAACGAAGGCTTGATATAGAAAATATGCTTTTGGACCTATCTGAAAAAAATTGTGTGATTTCGGATTACCGTCTCCTCTTCGCTCACGAAATGATTAAATAGATATCATGCTGCTGCGTCAGTACAATGTCACTAATTTAAATGATTTTGTCAACCAAAATTTCCCAAAATTTGTCTCAGATCAATTGCAAGCGTTTAATTCACTAATTAATAGTGTGATGAACAAACACCAAACAAACAAAGGCCAAATATTTTTTTTTTTTTTTTGGTGTCCCAGGAGGCACAGGAAAGACATTCCTGTCCAAATTATTAATGGCAAAGGTAGCTTGTTCTACACGAAAAAATAGACCTCTTGGTAAGTTGTTACAGGAGACGTTACTAATAATGTGGGATGAATGTACCATGAGCCACAGAGCCTATATTGAAGCTGACGATCGAACCTTGAAGGACCTTAGAAGCTCTACTGCCAATATGGAAGGAGTTAATTTTGTGTTTGCTGGTGATGTTCTCCAGACACTCCCTGCAGTTACAAAACTGATGCATGCAGATACCATCAAAGCATGTCTTATATCATCTCTCTTGTGAAGTTCTATTCAACACCTTAATTTGCGAACGAATATGAGAGCATATCTTGCTGGAGACACGCATAAACAATACCCACAACAATTGGTCAGACTTGGAGAAAAAAGTTTTCCTTCTCTAAATTTGGGCACTAATTCTGTTGAAATCATTTTAAATGAGACACTAGGTCAGATAGTCCACAGTCTGCAGCATCTTATAGAAGTAGTATATCCGGACCTCAATAATTTACTTAAAAGAGACTTTAGCTGGTAGTGTTCCATGACAAAAGGAATGACACTGTCAATAAAATCAACAATCTCTTTATGCAAAGAGTCCCTGGACAAGTCAAAACCTATAAGTTGATTGACACTGTCACCAATATTGACGATGTAGTCCACTTTCCTGAAGAATTTCTAAATTCCCTCAACCCCTCTGGCTTGCCACCTCACGAGAATATAAGGAATATAAGCCCTTCTAACATGTGTAATGGCACAAGGTTACCCAATATAGACCTGAAAGACAATTTGACTGTGGCGATCATCCTCACCGGTCCTGCAGCCAGCCAGCTGGCAAATATCCCGAGGATTCCAATGATTCCTACGAATTTGCCAATATCTTTCAAACGACTGCAATTTCCCGTGACATCGTTTGCGATTACTATTAATAAGTCCCTGGATCAAACTTCTCCTTGGTTGGAATCGACGTACGAAAAGAGTGTTTCTCCTACGGCCAACTATATATTTCTTTATCACGAGTTGGAAGTCCCGAGAAACAGTACATTTTGCTACCAAGCAATAACACGACTTCAAACATTATCTACAGAGAATGCCTTAGTCATTAACATCCATACTATAGTATGCTATTTTACTATCTTTACAAAAATTCTAAGAGGTAATGTTTGTGAGTTTGGATGTAGGAGGTAACAGGAATAGTTATCTAAAATTATTGTATACTTAACACCGTTTTATCATGCGTGAGCCTAAATCGTTATTTTACAATAAAATGCGCATGTGCTAGCTTATCCGTAATCTATAATCTTTTCGCTGATTGGCATGAGAAAACCGTTACTTACAGATAGGGAAGAACAACGTCTGACGGGCCCGCAATGCTAGTTAAAAATATTAGTAAAGATGTAATTTCGCTCTAAATTCCTTATGGTAAAGGGAGTTGAGAGAACGGTTTGTGTGTGCCTTATGTGAGTGTGTTTTTTGATTAAAGAGTCGACTGCTGTAGTGCTTCTCAAGCTATCAACTATTTTTTTTCTTCTCATTTATTATAACCATTATGTATAAAAACTGGAAAATACCATCAGGAAATTGTGTTCGCCCTCAAAATTGTAACACAAACAATTTATTTTTTTTTTATTTTGTCGTGAGCGAGCTCATAGTAACACGCGCCGCGGAAGCTAGTAACAAATAAAAGCACAAAGAAAGTGAAACGAACAACAACTATTCCATTATTTGCCGGTGCCGTCATAAACAGAGCTAAGTAAAAATCAGAGTTCGCAAATGAATGTCAAAATTATCATTAGGTTGTTAAGCAACCGGTGTTTAAGAAACCAAAATGTAAATGGATGGAAAACCTTGTGATTTCTTTTCCGTTTTTAAGTTTAAGTTTTTTTTTTTTTGGTATGGCAGGGTCTTCCACTAAACGATTTAGAGAGAGAATTATTGAAAAGGTTTTTCGTGTGTATGTATGAATTTTTACATATGTATGCGTGTGCTTGTGCGTTGCAGACGAATATTATTAAAAACAAAAAAAACACCGGACAAGGGGATTTTTTTCATGGAATATTTGAAGCTAATTTTTCATGCTAATTTGAAATATGTTTTTAATTTTTTCCTAGCGCCTCTAGAATTATAGGCACAGCTACTTCATTAGTATAGCTTAATAGTAACAATAGGATAGATGGAATCAGTGATCTCGAATTACAAAAAAACAACAAATATTTATTGAAAAGAAAACAAAAATTGTTTTATTTTGTTGTGCTGTGTAATCATTTTATTCCTTCTTATATGCATTGTTTTCTATTCTTCCATTTCCTCACAATTTGGTCATGATCCCAGTTGTTTTGATAGACAAAATTAGATCCACCGATTCCTACTTTTCCGGTGGATTTTATAAGTGTATGCAAAATTTCAGCTCAGTCGTATGTCAAGAAGTAGTTCTAATTTGGTTGCAAGATTTGAATCCGTCGACAGGACTTGTGACCCAAACAAATCGATTTAAGAAAACATGTTATTAAACAAAGAAATACAAAGGTAATTGTGAAGAAAATTTGAGTGTTAGTAGTTGCTTCAAAAGTGTAATGTAATTACAATTACATTGTAATTCTTTGTTTAAAAACAAAAAAAAAAATTGATTGAATTTCGATGAATTCAAAATTCGTTATTCCACGATTAATAAAATGAGATATGGCACTCTAAAGCAGAATATGAAATTTAATAGATGTACTATTCATATAAGAAAACAATCAACGATTCGGGCGGAGGAAAAGAAGGACTAACATTTTATTAGCAAAAAAGAAACTTAGATAATCGCCACCAAAAAGTTACACAAGTAATTATTAAAATACATCAATCAGTAATGCTAGACCAGCGCTATGGCATTGCAAGGCTGGCGCTTTTTTGGAGTTTCGGCAACCATCATTATATACATAGGCGGCGTACTATTTCTATCAATGAACAATATACCCGGATCTTATCCAAAAGGTATACGCATCGAACGCTTCGCAGAGGTAAAAATTTTATTTGATGTCTTAATTACGACCTGCAAAGAAACCATAATGTTCATCCATTTTAGTTTTCAAATTTTCATAGTCCTCGTTTTGCGATGCCAAGTCGAAAAATGACGATACGTTGGTGTAAAGAATTAAAATTTCTACATGAACTTCCAAACTATACACACTACAAAGCATCTGCCAATAGTAAGTCCACAGTACCAATGTACCAATATACATCTTTATTATAATATTAATATTTCTTTAAGGAGTTACTCGCAATATTGGTTCAACACCTGCTATGTTGACGGCACTTGCTTCATTTCCAGGTAGCGGTAACACTTGGTTACGTTATTTGCTACAACAAGCGACTGGCATTCTCACGGGTAGCATTTACAAGGATTATGGACTGTTGAAAACGGGGTTTCCAGCAGAGAATGTCTGCAATAGTTCAGTGCTATTAGTAAAGACACACGAATGGGGCAACAAAGCTTGGGCCGCATTCTCGAAAGCCATTCTGCTTGTTCGTGATCCTGAAAAGGCTATCATAGCTGAATTCAATCGTCAAAGTGGTGGTCATATTGGTTTTGCAACGCCAGATCGTTATAAACGAACCAAAGGTAATCGTATGTTAAAAGATATCTACACGGCTATGTGCCAGAAATCTCTTTCAACCCGATTCCAACCGAATAGCAATTCTTGGTGTGGCGAAAATCCCATTTATTAGGAGTGATTTGGTAAATTCACTTGCATCAGAAGTTATTTAAAGAAAATATGGGCCAACAACTGTAACTCTTTGTTTTCCAGGGTAATCTGCATTTCAAGAATTAAATAATTTTGTTATTTTTAGTGTAAATTTACTTTTTTCACAAATCTCTTTGGTATTAAAGTAAAATCATCCAAGTAGCCAAAACCAACCATTGCTAGATAAGCGAATCTGCTTACATTTCAAATTTGATATTTTCCAAGATTTATATTTGTCTCTAATTCAGCTAATTGAAATGTTATTGTACAAAAAACTATAAATTTTAATAAGGCTGTGTTGTCTGAAATTTGTTAAAACAATGCGTAGAAAGTTGTTAGTTCAAGGCAAGATTTATTAATCTCATGTCGGTGCGTGTCGCTAGGTGTAAATTCGAACTTCAAAGTCCGAAAAATGAAATCGCTCAAACTTCTGTCACACCAACAAAATTTTTCGGCGAAATTGAATCCAACCGATGTCAAAATCCTCGGTGATTGCTAGCACATTATCCGTTATATTTCCGTTATCTACATACTACGTGCTTTCATTCACCATCTATAATAATTCATTTATTTTTATATATTTTGTACTTCTTTTCCTTTTTAATAGATTGGCAACAATTTGTTTCGAATAAACTCAAAGGTTGGGAAACAATGAACGTCCAATGGGCAAAAAATTTCACAGGGAGTCTTAAGATCGTATTCTATGATGATTTGGTACAAAATTCCGAACGTACTTTGCGTAGTATTCTTAAATTTTTAGAATATCCTATCGATGAAAATTTGCTACATTGTGCGTTAATACGTAAGGAGGGTATTTTTCGTCGCAAAAAACGTTTATTATCTTTTGATCCATATACGGCAGCAATGCGTGCCAAATTGAAGGAACGACGTAAGATCGTTTATAATTTGTTAGGACGTCAAAGCTAATAATAAAAATACAAGGCAACGAAAAATATAAATGTGCACAAAAATGGAAAAGAAGAATACTTAATAAAATGCACTGCAATATAACAATAAAAACCAAATATTAAAAAAACATAATTTTTCTACACCTCTCTATCGGGAACTCCTATATAATGAATTTTCATATAAAGTAGACATTTGTATTTAATTGTATTTCATTCTAGCTGTCCCGGCATGCGTTGCTACCCTCAAGCTCAAAAAAAAAAAAAATATATACCTATATGGCACAAATGTAAGCCATAACGCCGAGTAAAACAGTTATTGAATACTTCCCTAAAACCAACATTTCGAGTTTCATGTCTATGGTTAAGATCATTGAAAGAATACTTTGAAAGAAGCTGCATTTTTGCAATGTCCATCAAAGCTGAGGGAGCTCTACTATTTTGTCTGCATTCTGTACCTTTAAAATTGTGGGATACCTTTAAACAAGATTTTTGTCTAGACATCAAACAGATAATGACAACATGTACAACGAAGGCTTGATATAGAAAATATGCTTTTGGACCTATCTGAAAAAAATTGTGTGATTTCGGATTACCGTCTCCTATTCGCTCACGAAATGATTAAATAGATATCATGCTGCTGCGTCAGTACAATGTCACTAATTTAAATGATTTTGTCAACCGAAATTTCCCAAAATTTATCTCAGATCAATTGCAAGCGTTTAATTTAATAATTAATAGTGTGATGAACAAACACCAAACAAACAAAGGCCAAATATTTTTTTTTTTTGGATGCCCCAGGAGGCACAGGAAAGACATTCCTGTTCAATTTATTAATGACAAAGGTAAGGCAGCCTGGAAAACCAGCTGTAGCAGTCGCTTCTTCATGAATCGCTGCTACTGTATTAAGTGATGGGATTACCGCACATTCCACATGCAAACACCCATTATCAGTATCTCTGCAGCAACAATCCGTATGTTCTATACGAAAAAATGGACCTCTTGGTAAGTTGTTACAGGAGACGTTACTAATAATGTGGGATGAATGTACCATGAGTCACAGAGCCTATGTTGCAGATGACGATCGAACCTTGAAGGACCTTAGAAGCTCTACTGCCAATATGGAAGGAGTTAATTTTGTGTTTGCTGGTGATGTTCTCCAAACACTCCCTGCAGTTACAAAACTGATGCATGCAGATATCATCAAAGCATGTCTTATATCATCCCCCTTGTGAAGTTCTATTCAACACCTTAATTTGCGAACGAATATGAGAGCATATCTTGCTGGAGACACGCATAAACAATTCCCACAACAATTGCTCAGTCTTGGAGAAGGAAGTTATCCTTCTCTAAATTTGGGCACTAATTTTGTTGGAATCATTTTAAATGAGACACTAGGTCAGATAGTCCACAGTCTGCAGCATCTTATAGAAGTAGTATATCCGGACCTCAATAATTTACTTCTTTTTTTTTTTATATTGATAGTATTTACTGAACCTCCTATATAATACATAGGACTAACAATAAGGTTACAAATCTTATAAAACTAATACACGTGTGTCCCTCCCACAATGAAGAGGAAGGAGTTCACTTGGCACTACGAGCCTCTAATTAATCAAAAGGGCAGCACGATCGTTACGGATCAGTCGAGATGAGTTCCTTGTATGGACAAGGACTCTGGCTAGGGGATTAACATGTCGAACTAGTTTTTCCATATAAATTGCTTTACGCTTGGAACATTCATCTTTGACAGGTGGTACTTCCAGGTCCTTGTGAATGTCTTCATTCCTGATATACCATGGAGCTCCCGTGATTGTTCTAAGTATCTTGGATTGTGCTCTTTGTATAACCTCAATATTACTCGCGCTCGCGGTACCCCACAATTCAGAACCATAAGTCCAAATTGGTTTAATAACAGAGTTATACAGCATCACCTTGTACTCAAGTCTCAGTCCAAATTTAGACTTTGAGCCCTTAGTTTCAAATGTATCTTTTTAGATTCTATATGCTTCCGCCAGGTAAGCCGTCTGTCCAGGTGAACGCCAAGATAAGTTACCACTTGGGTTTGAGGAATTGTGACACCATTTAATGTTACTGGAGAACAAGTCCGTCGGTTCAATGTAAATGTAATATGCTTACATTTCCCCTCATTGACGTTAATCCTCCAGTTGGATAACCACTCCTGAAGGCTTTTAAGATGAGCATCCAAGCTTGCGGAAGCTTTAACTGGGCATCGGGAGCGACTGATTACGGCAGTATCATCACCGAAGGTCGAAGTAACAATTTGACCACTTGTTGGAATGTCGGCAGTGAATAACATGTATAGAGTTGGTCCCAAGACACTACCTTGGGGAACTCCTGCTTTTATCTTAAATTCATTTGAAACGAAATTTTTCTGCCTTACTACAAACACTCGATTTGATATGTAGGATTGCAGGACTCTATGCATATTTTGGGGTAGTAAACAATTTATTTAGTAAATCAAACCCTCATGCCATACACGATCAAATGCTTGTGCTACATCAAGGAATACTGCTGAGCAATATTCTCGCAGTTCAAAGGCAGTTCTTATTTCCGAAGTTACTCTGTTGACTTGCTCAATCGTTCCATGTTTTGCTCGAAAACCAAATTGATGATCTGGGATTGAACTATTTGCTTGTAACTGGAGATTGAGTTTGGCTTTAAGGACCTTTTCAAATAGCTTAGAAAGACATGGAAGCAGACTTATAGGCCTATATGAAGAAGGACATGTCTTATCCTTCCCGATTTTGGGAACCACGCATTTCTCGATGTCATTATAGGTACTGTTCGGATTTGAAATGAAGCAAATAAAAGAAAAATTTATTATCTGCTAGGTGAACGTCCGATCAGAAGGACTGCTCGACGCTACTGTATTGTAACGTTATTTTCTTTTCCTACTTTATGCTTTGTTGTTTATCAATATGATGCTAACCAATTTACTTTGTAATTAATTTTTTTGAAATTAGTTCTTTGAAGCAGGCGCTGTGAAAAACACGTCTGCTCGCTTCAGAGTGCAATCATCGAGACTTTAGCTGGTAGTGCTCCATGACAAAAGGAATGACACTGTCAATAAAATCAACAATCTCTTTATGCAAAGAGTTCCTGGACAAGTCAAAACCTATAAGTTGATTGACACTGTCACCAATATTGACGATGTAGTCCACTTTCCTGAAGAATTTCTAAATTCCCTCAACCCCTCTGGCTTGCCACCTCACGAGAATATAAGGAATATAAGCCCTTCTAACATGTGTAATGGCACAAGGTTACCCAATATAGACCTGAAAGACAATTTGACTGTGGCGATCATCCTCACCGGTCCTGCAGCCAGCCAGCTGGCAAATATCCCGAGGATTCCAATGATTCCTACGAATTTGCCAATATCTTTCAAACGACTGCAATTTCCCGTGACATCGTTTGCGATTACTATTAATAAGTCCCTGGATCAAACTTCTCCTTGGTTGGAATCGACGTACGAAAAGAGTGTTTCTCCTACGGCCAACTATATATTTCTTTATCACGAGTTGGAAGTCCCGAGAAACAGTACATTTTGCTACCAAGCAATAACACGACTTCAAACATTATCTACAGAGAATGCCTTAGTCATTAACATCCATACTATAGTATGCTATTTTACTATCTTTACAAAAATTCTAAGAGGTAATGTTTGTGAGTTTGGATGTAGGAGGTAACAGGAATAGTTATTTAAAATTATTGTATACTTAACACCGTTTTATCATGCGTGAGCCTAAATCGTTATTTTACAATAAAATGCGCATGTGCTAGCTTATCCGTAATCTATAATCTTTTCGCTGATTGGCATGAGAAAACCGTTACTTACAGATAGGGAAGAACAACGTCTGACGGGCCCGCAATGCTAGTTAAAAATATTAGTAAAGATGTAATTTCGCTCTAAATTCCTTATGGTAAAGGGAGTTGAGAGAACGGTTTGTGTGTGCCTTATGTGAGTGTGTTTTTTGATTAAAGAGTCGACTGCTGTAGTGCTTCTCAAGCTATCAACTATTTTTTTTCTTCTCATTTATTATAACCATTATGTATAAAAACTGGAAAATACCCTCAGGAAATTGTGTTCGCCCTCAAAATTGTAACACAAACAATACCCCCGTAGTAGTCCGATTCGGCTGGTTCCGACAAATGTCTCCCGCCTGCCTTGGAAACTGATAGTGTCCAAGTTTCAGTTCGATAGGACAAAAAACAAAAAAGTTTTTTTTAATAAGAACATGAACTCAAATAGATGGCTTGTATGGGAGGTACCCCCCCAGAAGTTCGATTGGGCTGGTTCCGACAATTGTCCTGTGCATGTCTTGAAAACTGATAGTGTCCAAGTTTCTGTTCGATAGCACAAAAAACAAAGAAGTTTTTTTAATAAGGACCTGAACTCAAATAGGTGGTTTGTATGGGAGGTACCCCCTAGTAGTCCGATTGGGCTGGTTCCGACAAATATTCTGCGGCTGTATTGGAAATTGATAGTGGCTAAGTTCCAGTTCGAAGGACAAAAATCAAAAAAGTTTTCCTAATACGATCATGAATTCAAAGGGGTGGTTTGTATGGGAGATATCACCCCAAGTAGTCTGATTAGGATGGTTCTAACAAATATCCTGCGCCTGTCTTGGAAACTGAAAGTGTCTAGGTTTCCGTTCGATAGGACAAAGAGCAAAAAAGTTTTTTTTTAATAAGAACATGAACTCAAATAGTTGTATTGTATGGGAGGTACCCCCCTAGTAGCCCGATTGCGCTTGTTCCAACAAATATCTTGCGAATGTCTTGGAAACTGATGGTGCCTTTGTTCCAGTTCGATAGGACAAAAATCCAAAAAACTTTTTCTGGTAAAAACATGAACTCAAATAGGTGTATTGTATGGGAGATACCCCCCAAAAAGTCCGATTTGGCTGGTTCCGACAATTGTCCTGCGCCTGTCTTGATATCTGATAGTGTCCAAGTTTCAGTTCGATAGGAGAAAAAGCAAAAAAGTTTTTCTAATAAGAACCTGAACTCCATAGTTTCAGTTCAATAGGACAAAAAATAAAATAGTTTTTCTAATAAAAACATGAATTCAAATTGGTCGTTTTTAAGCGAGGTAGCCCCCTAGTAGCCCGATTGGGCTGGTTCCGAAAAACGTCCTGCGCCTCTTTTGGAAACTAATAGTGTCCAAGTTTCAATTCGATAGGAAAAAAAACTTTTTCTTATAAGAACATGAACTCATATAGGTGGCTTGAATGGGAGGCACCCTCCCAGAATTCTGATTGGGCTGGTTCCGACAAATGTCCTGCGCCTGTTTCGGAAACTCTTAGTGTCCAAGTTTCAGTTCGATAGGACAAAAAATCAAAAAGTCTTTCTAATAAGGAAATTAATTCAAAGGGGTCGTTTGAATGGGAGGTACCCTCCTAGTAGTCCGATTGGGCTGGTTCTAGTAAATATCCTGCGCCTGGCTTGGAAAGTCTTAGTGTCCAAATTTCAGTTCAATAGGACAAAAATTAAAGAAGTTTTTCTAATAAGAACTTGAATTCAAAGGAGTCGTTTTTATGCGAGGTACGCCCCTAGTAGCCCGATTGGGCTTGATCCGAAAAGCGTCCTGCGCCTCATTTGGAAACTGATAGTATCCAAGTTTCAGTTCGATCGGACAAAAATCAAAAAAGTTTTTCTAATAAGGACATGAATTCAAAGGGGTCCTTAGTATGGGAGGTACCCTCCAAGTAGTCCGACTGGGCTGGTTGCGACAAATGTCCTGCGCCTGTCTCAAAAACTCATAGTGTCCAAGTTTCAGTTCGATAAGAGAAAAGACAGAAAAGTTTTGCTAATAAGAACATGAACTCAAATAGGTGGTTTGTATGGGAGGTACACCCCTAGTAGTCCGATTGGGCTTGTTCCAACAAATATCTTGCGAATGTCTCGAAAACTGATGGTGTCTTTGTTCCAGTTCGATAGGACAAAAATCCAAAAAAGTTTTTCTGATAAAACCATGAACTCAAATAGGTGTATTGTATGGGAGATACCCCCCAAAAAGTCCGATTTGGCTGGTTCCGACAAATGTCTTGCGCCTGTGTCAGAAACTGATAGTGTCCAAGTTTCAGTTCGATAGGACAAAAAACAAAGATATTTTTCTAATAAGAACATGAATTCTAAGGGGTGTTTGGACTGGGAGGTACCTCCCTAGTATTCCGATGTGGCTGGTTCCGACAAATATCATGCGCCTGTCTTGGAAACTAATAGTGTCCTTGTTTCAGTTCGATAGGGCAAAAACAAAGAAATTTCTCTAATAAGAACATGAATTCAAATGGGTTAAAGTTTTTCCAATAACAACATGAATTCAAATAGTTGGATTGTATGGGTGGTACCCCCCTAGTAGTCCGATTGGGCTGGTTCCGACAAATGTTCTGCGCCTGTCTTGGCAAATGATAGTGTCCAAGTGTCAGTTCGATAGGACAAAAAACACAAAAATTTTTCTAATTCGAACTTGAATTCAAATGGGTTAAAGTTTTTCCAATAAAAACATGAACTCATATAGTTGGATTGTATGGGTGGTACTCTCTTAGTAGTCCGATTGGGCTGGTTCAGACAATTCTGCGCCTGTCTTTACATTCGATAGTGTCCAAGTTTCAGTTTGACAGCACAAAACTCAAAAAAGATTTTTCGATTAAGAACATGAATTCAATGGGGTTGTTTGTATAGGAAGTAGCTCCCTAGTATTCCGATTTGGCTGGTTCCGACAAGTGTCCTGCGCCTGTCTTAGAAACTGATAGTGTCCAAGTTTCAGTTCGATAGGACAAAAAACAAAGAAATTTTTTCTAATAAGAACATGATTTCAAAGGGGTGGTTTGTGTGGTAGGTACCTCTCTATTAGTCCGAAGTGGCTGGTTCCGACAAATGTCCTGCGCCTGTCTCGGAGACTGATAGTGTCCAAGTTTCATTTCGATAGGACAAAAATCAAAAAAGTTTTCTAATAACAAAAATTTTTTTTTTTTTTTGTTTGCGTTCTTTATTATTTATTGCATCACTTTGCATACAACACAAACCCTAACAATTATTGAGAAATCTTAAAATCGAACTAATGAAGTTTTAAAAGTTTCTATAGTGGTGAGCTAAAGAAACTTTCCAGTGTTGCGTGGTCCTCCCAGTTTTATGGGGCAGGAAAGTCATTCCGACGAAGGCGCGTGCGACAACTCTTTTATGACAGTGACCGAGCTAGTGGATTAGGATGTTGCGAGAGCTTAACAAGATATTTCTGTTTCATTTGGTCTAATTCGGCTTTAATTAGTGGGACGTTAAGGTCTCTGTGGATATTCGCGTTCGAAATGTACCAGGCTGCATCTGTTTAGAAACGAAGTATTTTGGATTGGGCTCTTTGGATGACTTCAATGTTACTTGGGCTTGCGTTCCCCCAAAGCTTGGAACTATATGTCCAGATAGGCTTTATTAAGCTGTTATATAACAGCACCTTTAGATCGAGGCCTAGCCTAGATCTTGAGTTTAAGAGCCAGTGGAGGGACTGCGATTTTAATTTCATGCTAATTTTCTTGGCTTCTATATGGTTCCGCCAGGTGAGTCGTCTGTCCAAATGAACTCCTAGGTAAGTGACTTCAGTAGAGTTTGGTACTGTGGTATTGTTAAAAATGATGGACGGACAGTCTCTCTTGCTTAAGGTGAATGTTAAGTGCTTACATTTATCCGGATTGACTTTTATACGCCAATTATCTAGCCAGTCCGATACCAGTTGTAAGTGATCACTTAGCTCTTTCGTCGCTTTTTTGGGGCAGTGTGAGTGACTGATGATTGCAGTGTCATCCGCAAAGGTTGATGTCATAAGGCGGAGATTTGTAGGTTTGTCAGTAGTGAAAATTACGTTCAAGAGCGGACCGAGAACACTGCCTTGTGGGACGCCAGCATTAATGTGGTACCTTTTAGTAAGGTATGACTCTAGTAGTTGGTGTGAGTTCTGTGGAAGCACACTTTTTATTTTGTAAATGAGACCAACATGCCATACACGGTCAAAAGCTTGAGCAACATCAATGAATATAGCTGAACAGTATTCGCGGTGCTCAAAAGCCGTTGTGATACCCATGGTTACACGGTTTACTAGCTCGATTGTACTGTGTTTTGATCTAAACCCGAATTGATGTGTGGGGATAATGTTGTTTGCGTTTATATATGGTATGAGCTTCTTAATAAAAATTTTTTCAAATAATTTGGATAGCACCGGCAGCAAACTTATAGGCCGATAAGAGGACACCATTGATTTGTCTTTACCAACTTTAGGGATCATAATTATTACAGACTTCTTCCAAAGTGCTGGAAAGTAGCCCACTTTGAGTATTGCGTTGAAGAGCATTGCAATGAATGATATTGCACAGTTTGGTAGCTCAATAATCATCTTGGGAGTGATGAGATCGTGTCCAGGCGCTTTCTTTGGGATTAAATTGTGAATTGCTGCTCTAATCTCATTTGAGTTAGTTTAAAGCACGCTGCAATTAGCCAATGGAGCGCATGGCTGCTGGGAGAAGCTGAAACCCGTTTCTTGGCACGTTTGGTTGAAAGACGGATTTGAGGTGGTTAGCAAAAGTGAAAGCCTTTCTCCTCGTCAGATCTCGCCCAGTTTCCACTTTGATCCCGGATGGGGCTGTCAGCTGTTATTGGTGGATTCATGCGGTCTTGTGCTCTCCAAATCGAAAACTTGGTACTCTTTGATGAAAAGTTTTCCAATGTAGTGCCTTTGGAATTTGCGATCTTCAGTCTTAAGAGCATTTCTTAACCGTTTCTTTTACCAGTTTTGAGTCTTTGTAACGAAGCGGGCGACCGACTGATCTGCCATTCACGTCTTAGCCGGCTTTTTACTGAGACTAGCCGTTCAATTTCCCCACTAGCTAATACGACAGTATTCTTGGAGCCCGGTTGTACATTCGGTGTCGTGGCAACAGCAGCGCTCGCAATGGTTATGTTGAAATGTTCCAGAGACTTGTCAATGTCTGTTCCGGTATCAAGTTTTGGCCTCATACAAATTTGGGTGCTGACGTATTTTTTATACCTAAGCCAATCAGTCTTCCATGAGGTAAGCTTAAGGGAAAGATCGCTTTTCGCGGGATGCTCCAGTAAGTGAAAAGTGACTGGAGAATGGTCTGAAGATAGCTCGGCATGAGTTTCCGTTGAAGTCACACTACGAGAGATATTACGAGTAACTGCAAAGTCGATTAGGTCAGGAATTTTCCTTGGATCCGCTGCCCAATATGTAGGCCTTCCCGGAGAAGCAAAGTTGAGTTTGTTGCTTGGGTTTATCAATGCGTTGTAGAGCTGTTTTCCTTTACGAATTTGTCAAGTCTAGAGCCCCAGTGAGGGTGTTTAGCATTAAAGTCACCTGCCGCAAGAAATTTGGACCCTAGGGTGTCGAAGAACTGCTTGAAGCACGATTCGGAAATCGAAATTCGGGGTGGACAGTAGACGGATGAAAGCGTCAAATTTCCATTTGAAGTTTCGATGACAATCGACGTAGCCTGCATGTAGTTTTGCGAGTATGATACCAACTTATAGTGTTTTAGTCGCCTTCTGATGAGTATACCCGTTCCTCTATGTGCATTGCCATCAGGGTGGTGTGTGGCGTAGAAGGAGTAGCCCGGGATCTTGAATTTATATCTATTTATAAGGTGCGTTTCAGAGAGCAATAAAACATCAGTTTCTGTCTCGGATAGGTATTTTAAGAGCTCAAGTTTGTGTTTCGATACGCCGTTTGCGTTCAGGAAGTTATTTTGAACGAAGGCATTTTAAGTACAGAGTTTTTGTATGATTAGAGTTTACGTTTTTAATATCTCTTGACGCATATTTTGCATCAATAATGTAGTCTGGGACATACATTGTATAAAATTAGCTTATTTTCTTATTTTCAAGAGTGCTATGTGGCATGACAGTTTGTACACTGCACAGGATCTGTGCGCTTGTGAGGTTCCTTCTACAGTGGTTCTGCGGTAAAGCAAGTATTGTAAGTTATCTATTGGGTGGATATTGTTCCTTTCCTCTGGTTTATTCACATGAGAGAGCTCAACCTTGAACATTGGCTGGGGGATTTTGCTTCTGTTCAAGATGTTGATCACAACCCTAGTTGGGAACTCTTTTTCCTCAAGCGCACTTTTAATTTCCTTAGTGTCAACTCCAGCTTCTATTCCTTTTATAACCACTATCAGCCCTTTACTACTCTTAAGTTGGTACGTATAGTAGTTTTTGTTGGCATCACTGAGGAATTTTGAAAGTATCTTAAATTAATCTCTGTGTAGATTTGCAGTTTAGTTTCATGTACTTTGCCTTGGGTTAGGGGAACAATGTGAAAATTGTTGTTGCCGATAAATTGCGCCCCCTGTGAAACAAGATTGTCTGAACTGCGCTCGCGAATGTAAATTTGGGGAGGCTTGGTTTGCTTCACTGCTGGGGCTTCTTCTACGTCTATGGGATCATTGTCGCTGCTAAGAGCTTCAAATCAGTTTCCTTTCAAAACGTTGGGATCGTTGGTTGGGGTAGAGAGAGGTATTCGATCTCTTAGATTTGTTACCAGAGTTAGGTTTATGCGGACTGAGTTTCCGTATGATCTGCACATAGCGATCAATACCAGTCTGTACTGCCGAACCTTTTGATTTTGCGGTCTCCTTCTTGTGCGAGATAACTGTTTCCGTTATTTTACTGCCGACAGGGCTTTGGTGACTTATTTAAGAAATTTGACGTGCTGCTATAGGAGGAACAGAGTTGACACTATAAGTTTTTTCTTTAACGTTTGTGCTGGATGTGTGTGCTGCTTGTTCTCTCTGAACTGTATCAAAGATGGGTGCCAAGGTTGTTGCAGTGACCAATGATGAAATTGAACAGGTAGTTGATGTTGTTGCTATTGATGCAACCGTTGTAGTAGCGGTTGCTGATGTTGTTGTGGGAGGTAGTGTTCAGAGCATCACAGGTGAAGCAAACTGCGAACTCCATGAGGTTTAATTGATTGTGTTATAGCTTGTGATGTTGTTTGCGTTGTTGTTTGTTTGTTGGGCGGAGCTTGATTCTAATGACTGCGAGCGGATGGTGAAGTACCCGCAGTTGGAGAGCCTACGCTCAATCTGAGGAGCGTCAGTTCCACTCATCAGCGACACACAAATTGGCCACGGATTCAAAATACCGTTGCACTTTTCGTTGTTATTGTATATTTTTGTTTTTGGTGTAATGCTTATTTTATTTTTTTTTAATTTTTTCATAAAGAATCGATAGCGCAAGTTTATTAACACGTCCTTACTTACCGATGATCAAACTTGGACTTCCAATAACATGAATTCAAATGGATTGTTTGCATAGGAGGTACCACCCTAGTAATCCGATTGGGCTGGCTCCGACAAATTTCCTGCGCCTGTCTTGAAAACTCTTAGTGTCTAAGTATCAGTTCGACAGGACAAAAATAAAAAAAGTTTTTCTAATAAGGACATGCATTCAAAGGGGTTGTTTGTATGGGAGGTACCACCCTAGTAGTCCGATGTGGCTGGTTGCGATAAATGTCCTGCGCCTGCCTCGTAGACTGATAGTGTCCAACCTGAACCTGAATTCAAAGGGGTAGTTTGTATGGGAGGTACCCCCACTAGGAATTCGATTGGGCTGATTCTGACGAATATCCTGCTGCTGCCTTGGAAACCGATAGTGTCCAAGTTTCAGTTCGATAGCACATAATATAAAAACGTTTTTCTAATATGGTGTGGTTTGTATGGGAGTTACCCCGCCCAGTAGTCCGATTGGGCTGGTTCCAACAATTATCTTGCGCCTATTTTGGAAGCTGATAGTGTTCAAGTTTCAGTTCAATAGCACATAATTCAAAAAGGTTTTTCTAATAAGGTGTGGTTTGTATGGGAGTTACCCCACCTAGTAGTCCGATTGGGCTGGTTCCGACAAATGTCCTGCGACTGTCTTAGAAACTGATAGTTCGAAAGGACAAAAACTAATAAGGACATGCATTCAAAGGGTGGGTTGTATGGGAGGTACTCCCCTAGTAGTCCGATTGGGCTGGTTCCAACAATTATCTTGCGCCTATTTTGGAAGCTGATAGTGTCCAAGTTTCAGTTCAGTAGGGCAAAAATAGAAGAAGTTTTTCTAATAAGAACCTGAATTCAAATGGATGGTTTGTATGAGTGGTACCCCCCCTATTAGTCCGATTGGTTTGGTTCCGACAAATGTACTGCGTATGGTAAAATGAACGGTTCGTGGAAAATTTCAGCTCTCTAGCTCAAACTCTGAGGGACTAGTATGCTTACATAAAGGCGGAAAGACGGACAGACGGACATGGCTCAATCATTTCGTCTAATCGAGCTGATCGAGAAGAAGAATACTTTATTAAATAAAATACAATATAACAACAAAAACCAAGTGTTATAAAAAACATAATTTTTCGATACCTCTCTATCGGGAACTGCTATATAATGAATTTTCATTTAAATAGACATTCTTTTATTGTATTTCAATCTAGCTGTCCCGGCATGCGTTGCTATTATATAATATTATATTCCTATATGGTACATATGTAAGCCATAACGCCGAGTAAAACAGTTATTGAATACTTCCCTAAAACCAACATTTCGAGTTTCATGTCTATGGTTAAGATCATTGAAAGAATACTTTGAAAGAAGCTGCATTTTTGCAATGTCCATCAAAGCTGAGGGAGCTCTACTATTTTGTCTGCATTCTGAACCTTTAAAATTGTGGGATACCTTTAAACAAGATTTTTGTCTAGACACCAAACAGAGAATACGACAGCAAAATCAGAATTTCACTTTGCAATTCAATGACAACATGTACAACGAAGGCTTGATATAGAAAATATGCTTTTGGACCTATCTGAAAAAATTTGTGTGATTTCGGATTACCGTCTCCTATTCGCTCACGAATTGATTAAATAGATATCATGCTGCTGCGTCACTATGTCACTAATTTAAATGATTTTGTCAACCAAAATTTCCCAAAATTTATCTCAGATCAATTGCAAGCGTTTAATTCAATAATTAATAGTGTGATGAACAAACACCAAACAAACAAAGGCCAAATATTTTTTATTTTTTGGATGCCCCAGGAGGCACAGGAAAGACATTCCTGTCCAATTTATTAATGACAAAGGTAAGGCAGCCTGGAAAACAAGCTGTAGCAGTCGCTTCTTCAGGAATCGCTGCTACTGTATTACGTGATGAGAAAACTGCACATTCCACATGCAAACTCCCATCAGTATCTCTGCAGCAACAATCCGTATGTTCTATACGAAAAAATGGACCCCTTGGTAAATTGTTACAGGAGACATCACTAATAATGTGGGATGAATGTACCATGAGTCACAGAGTCTATGTTGAAGCTGACGATCGAACCTTGAAGGACCTTAGAAGCTCTACTGCCAATATGGGAGGAGTTAATTTTGTGTTTGCTGGTGATGTGCGCCAGACACTCCCTGCAGTTAAAAAACTGATGCATGCAGATATCATTAAAGCATGTCTTATATCATCTCCCTTGTGAAGTTCTATTCAACACCTTAATTTACGAACGAATATGAGAGCATATCTTGCTGGAGAAACGCATAAACAATTCCCACAACAATTACTCAGTCTTAGAGAAGGAAAACTTCCTTCTTCCTTGGCACTAATTCTGTTAAAATCATTTTAAATGAGACACTAGGTAAGATAGTCCACAGTCTGCAGCATCTTATAGAAGTAGTATACCCGGACCTCAATAATTTACTTGAAAGACACTTTAGCTGGTAGTGTTCCATGACAAAAGGAATGACACTGTCAATGATATCAACAATCTCTTTATACAAAGAGTCCCTGGCCAAGTAAAAACGTATAAATTGATTGACACTGTCACCAATATTGACGATGTAGTCCACTTTACTGAAGAATTTCTAAATTCCCTCAACCCTTCTGGCTCGCCACCTCCCGACATTTCTTTAAAAGTCGGTACTCCTGTTATGTTTTAAGGAATATAAGCCCTCCTAATATGTGAAATGGCACAAGGTTACCCATTAAAGGCCTGAAAGACAATTTGACTGTGGCGATCATCCTCACCGGTCCTGCAGACAGCTAGCTGGCAAATATACCGAGGATTCCAATGATTTCCAGGAATTTGCCAATATCTTTCAAACGACTGCAATTTCCCGAGAAAACATTGTTCGCGATAAGCCCAAGCTCTTTAAACGCTGTTTCGGTACCATCTAAAACTATTGAGGAATGATTTGTGGGACTTGATACTGTTTTCAAGACACTGGTGGATAGCGGTTTGTTTTAACTGGGGAAAAGTGTAAGTTCCTTCCAACAATTATTGAGTATTTAGAGCGAGAAGTATCCGCTGAGGGCATCAGACCAAGTAAAACCAAAATTGATGCACTAGTAAGATCTCCATCACCAGTTAGTGATAAACAGGTGTGACAGTTCATGGGGTTGGCAAATTATTTCCGAAAGCTTATTCCTGAGTTCACTGCCAAGACTGCTTGCAATACTTCACTGACTAAATATGATGCAAATTTCTTATGGACTGATGAGTGTGAAATGGCAAAACAGTATGTTTGTGCCAAACAAATTTCTTATCCACATATCAATGATATTATTGGACATGGTTAGATAAAAGTTTTAGTTTTCAAAAAAGTCTAGGTGGGTTTTTGATAAATTTTCCCTCACAGGTCCAGACCATGCAAAACAAAGTCTTGCGCCTTCTTCTGGTTGCGAATGGTATGGTATCATAACATCAACCTGGCTACAGTTAAATAACAGATTGGCTTTTTTTTTTAGCAGGTTCAATGACCGTTTGATGGCACATAAAAACAGTTTAGCCACAGATCTGGCTAATGCAGTTCTTATAAGAAGGTTGAAGCGACGACACTTCGGACTCCTTATCCCTTAGTACAATATTACTTAGCCAATATATAATAATAATAAATTTAGCAAAACTTTTTGACATACTCAAGAACTGGCGGTCACTAAAACAGATACTATGTGTGTTATAAGCATTTTGAGCACTTACATATCTGATATATTATTGGTCATATGGTTATTGTTTATTAAAAAGATTTACTATTGGAGGCATGCAGGCTTAGCATTAGATTAATAAAACAAAAATTTAAGTAGTGTGCCTCACCCTCATAAGCACAATATGGAAGTGACGCTTCTTTAGCGAAGGGAGGTAAAACCAAAAATTGGAAAAAGAAATGTGACAAAAATCAAAATGCGACGATGCCTCAGAGACGTAGTGGGGATATGCGGAAAACAATGCACATTAACTTGTGCGGGCTCGTCTGCAGCGTACAAAATGAAAGCTTACGCATGAGTAAGAGAGAAATAAAAAAATGCTTTACTGATTGTGTTTACTTTACGAAAGAACGTACGAACAAGTGGCCGAATGACCGAAATAAAAAATAACTCTCTTGTATTGAAGCAATATAACAAGACAATATTCTGTATTATTGCTTGACCTACTACTTTATCTATTGTACTTCAGAAGTTTCACTTCCATATTGTATTTGCCTAAATAGCTCCAATATAATAATATTGTAACATCGTCAAATTCTGATTTTCGTCCCATTTGATATTCATATTTTTTAGATTTACTCACATTCGCTAAAGAAGTTTCACTTAAAAAAAAAAAAAACAGTCTGATAAACCTAAGGGTCTACATATTTAAAAACATGCATGCGCAAATTATCCAATAAATGTTTCTAATCAGATTTTACACATTTTTCGAAGTTTTCCGAAATGTCAATGCTATCACACGTTCTTTTAGCTGGTCATTGGAATAGATGCAGTTATTTTATTGTGTTGTGTGAAAAACTTTCAATATTTTAACTTAATCAAATGCAAAATTAAAAAATTACTATTTTTGAATAAAAATTAATTTTTGAGCATTTTGGAACGTGAAAAAATCGACTTTTTTCATTTACAAGATAATAAATCGCCGCCCCAGATCCGTTGATCGGTATTTGAAAAAACAGTTCCAGGCAGAAAAAAAGCCTTAAGTTCTCGAGAAGAGCGTGCAATTCTTAGAATTGCTTCTAATTGTACAAAGTCGGCAGCCAAAATAAACAAACTACCCAGAAACTACCCTGAACTAAATCAAAGCATCTTAATCTTATGAAAATGAGAGGAAGAAAACCACCTTTCAACGCCATTCGCCAGCAGAAACGATTAAAATTTGGAAGAGATTATATGACGTGGACTGTTCAATGACTATGATAGTCATTTTAATGATCGGCGATCGTTTTCACGATTTGCAAAAAGGAAAAGTTTATTTAAGCTGACGTCGCAGCCGTGAGGGCAGAGGGCAGCGTCATGGTTAGGTTTTACAGAACTATGGATTTAATTTTTCTGAATTTTCAATAGTGAAAAATAACAAAAAAGTTTTTCAAATCAGAACCTGAAATTTAATGGTGGGTTTGTATGGGAGGTACCCCCTAGTTGGTCGATTTGATTCCAACAGATATATAGCGCCTATATCAAAAACATACAATATATGTATATGCTCGATGTACTTGTTGGCGTTGTCGGTCATTTGCTGTGTTTGTGTCAGTTACGAATCGGCGCACTTGTCTTCGTTGCAATTGTTGTTGTTGGTTTCGATTTTCGAAACCGAAAATGGTTCACATCAAAAAGTTTTTCTAATAAAAACCTGAATGTTAGTGGTGGGTTTGTATCGGATTAGTGATTAATTTGGTCAATTTGGCTGATTCCAAGAAAAGTTAAACGCATATAAAAACCTTAATTTCAGTTAAACAGTACAATAAACAAAAAAAAAATCGGCTAAGTGCGAGTCCGACTCGTACAAGGAGGGTTCCGCACCAGATTGGGGTTTGTATGGGAGGTACGCCCCCTAGTAGTTCGATTTTGCTGATTCCAACAAATGTACCGCGCCTATATTAAACACGTATTGTGTCTAAATTTCTGTCCAATAGTGAAAATAACAAAAAAGTTTTTCTAATAAGAACCTGAATTTTAAAGGTAGATTGTATGGGAGGTACCCTCCCTAGTGGTCCGATCAAACTGAAATTTCGACAATATAAGTTTCTGATGTATAGCCACCAACCATTCAAATATTTTTAGGATTACTGGATCATATAGTTGGCATACAAAGCAAAATGTTTCTTCCTTAAATTTTTGAAAATATTTTTTAGTTTTAGTAATTGTTGCTGATGCCCGGATAGAACTATTACGGTTCATGAGATATAACCCGAGGACGGACGGATAGACAACGAATTCTCTGCAATAGGATTCCGTTTGGTACCCTTTGGGTACGGAGCCCTAAAAGCTAATAAAACCAAAGAAATCCTACAAAATTGAAATTCAAAAAATTTTATATTAATTTTTTTTGTATCTCAATTTTTCTTTTGTATATTTTCAATATTATTATTGTTGCTATTGAAGTTATTGTTATTATTATTAATACTACTTTTTTGTTGTTTGCGTGTGATGTATTTTTTTTTTTCCGCCGTGTATTATTTAAATTCTATGATTTCTTTTGTAATTTACAACACATTTTATTTCAATGTAATTTTATAAAAGACACGATAATGGCAACACTAATAACATCATAATGATTTTTCTGAATTTTTTTTCGTTGTTGTTGTTGTTGTTATTTACTTGATACTCACTGCTCTGCTCTCCCGTGAATTTCTCACTGATCATTATTCGCTGCTTATTTACTTATTTATTAATCCAATTTATTTATTTATTTCTTTATACAATTTAGTATTTAGTTTAATATGGAAAACGACAACAACAACAACTATTTGGCTTAAACTGGTTTGTAATAACTACAAAAACAACTACAACTGAAAGCAATAACAAACAAAGAATAATCAATATCCATCTATTATATAAAAAAGTTTTTCAGTGATGATGATGTCCATAATATATAAAATGCTCATGGGGCCCCCCGAGAGACCGCTTGCGGTCGAACGGAGGGGCGGGGGTTGGTGAGCTAAGCGAGCAGTGGGCTGGCCTGGCCCTCTAGTTATTCTATATTATTTTTACTGGATGAGATGCCAGTTAATTTTCTATTCAAGTAACTGCATCAGCAGCAACTGCATCCTTTAAAAGAGAGTGGATGAGAAGAAGACAGAGTGTGGATGAGTGAGCTCAACAAAATCAAATACTCATATGTGTGTACTTATGTATGTAAGTAGCTCTACACCTCTAGCTTGATTCCATCTCTATCTCCCTTCATCATCCTCATCACAGTAATTCATGTGTGAGTGTGTATGTGTGATTATACTTTAATCTTGTAAAAGATTTTTAGGTTAAAAAAAATGCAGTCTATCGCTTTCGCACACCGCCCTTCCAACCAAATCACCCGCATCTTCATGCTTTTTAGATCTAACCCTTCTTTCTTTCTTTTACAAATTCAGTTTCTCCCAATTTCATATTTTATTTAGTGCTCCACCCACCAGCCTCTAATACTTTTGCTGCTAATCAATTTTTCTACTCACCTACGTCTACGACTATACAATACAAACAAGCTAACAACTATTGACAAATCTTCCAAATGGAAAAAACAAATTGTTCATGCATATGTCAAATCAAAATAATTACAAAATACTATTTGATATAATAAAAAATTACTCACATATTATTGTGACATGCAATCAAATTACATAAATTTAATTATGGGTTCGTCACTTACAGAATTTTAATTATAATCTGTTAGATTTGTTATATTCCGTTCGTCGCCTCTTACCATCACCACCCATCTACTTACGTTTTGATACAAAATTTTTCACAACAACTCACTCATTCGTACAAAAGATGTGTCGTCATAAAAGAAATGTCAGAGGCACTTCCAACCAAACACTTAGAAGGAAGAGCAAAGAGAGATCTCTAAGTCTCCCATCTCATCCTCTTATCTTCTGTTGGTAGTTATTTCTTTTTTTTTACTGATAATTGATTAAAGTTGATGATGCTGCTGTTGCTGTTGGCAATGTATTGTTGTTGTTGTTAGTCTTGTTGCTGCTGATGTTGCTAAGGATGGTAATGTTATCATTACCCCCAACAACTAAATTTATACGATTGAAAACCACCAACAACGGCGGCACCACCACCACCAAGACCACTTCCAATGTTTCCACCACAAGAAGTTTCTAGTTGTTGTTGCTGCTGATTGTTGTTGGTGAAGGTGAACTGATGATGTTGTTGTAACTGTTGTTGTTGTTGGGAATGATGCTGTTGCTGTTGTTGTTGTTGCTAAATGAACCAAAATACATTGCTGTTGTTGTTGGTTGATAAAACAATGTTGTTGATGACGATGACATCGAAGATGACGACGACGGCAATGATAATGAAGAGGATGAAGACGACGAAGACTGTGGTGGCGGTGGTGGAGTATTCACAGGTGATATTGGTGAATTTGGACTCTCTGGTGGTGTTGTAGTTATGAATGAAGAAAATCCTGACGACATTTTTAATGTTGTTGTGGATGTGAATGACAATGCTGATCCTCCAGTCTCCATTATTTTCGTTGATGCTGTTGTTGGTGCTTGTGCTGTTGCAGTTGTTGTACTATTTATGATTTGCTCGCCAAATGGAAAATTCGTCATAGAGCTGGTTGGAAAGGAAGAGAAATTGAACCAGTTGGTGATTCTCGATCTGAACCAATTGACATGCTTAGTGGTGGACTTGAAGGTAAAAAGTATGGATTAAGTATAACGGCAGCAACCACAACAACAGCTGTTGCTGTTGCTGGTAATGGTGTCAATGATATTCCACCAACGACTCCAGCTCCGACACCTCCTCCTCCACCTAATCCTCCCAACGATCCAGAATTATTAAAATTTTGATAGTTATGTTGTTTAATTGCTGTTGTTGACGTTGCTGTTACTGTTGCTCCTGCAGTTGTTGTATTCAATTGAGTTTGTTGTTGAGTGTTGATTGCTGTTGTAGCTGTTGTTGATGTTGCCGATGCTGTTGTTGGTGTTGGTGTTGGTGTTATTGAAGTTCCATTGTTATTGTTGCTATTAGGACATGTCTCTTCTGCATTATGAACAAAATGACAACGCGGTCCATAAGGACAAAATCTAACACTATAAAACGTATTATATTCGGTTTTATACTGGATGTCGCTCTAGATTACGTGACTCATGGTATCCATGAGCAAATTGACACTTTTCACCATATGTACATTTACCAACCTCCTCAAAACGGCGACACAGTTCGGTTTTATACATATACAAACAAAAAATGATGATGAAAATCCAATATATGGCATATTTAATTATATATGTACATATAATACTTATTATCTTCTCTTCCCACCATGCGGGATTGGCCGGAAAGGGAGCTGACTAAATCACCCAGAATTCCGAGAACAGTGTCTTTGGTAGACTAGGCAATCTGTAGAAGACCTTTTACATAGCGGTAAGATCATAGAAAATTACTAAAGCTAAAAGCAGTCCAAACTAGGCCCTAAGGCTTGATTAGCCTTTCCTCCAATCCCCTTCATCATTATTTAATGAAATAGTAGTGCTGAAACTCGTATTTCAGTAAAGCTTCTTCTGTATAAAATCCTATTCCTCTTAATGCAGATTCATATGTAAAATTTGCCATACACTTTCTGTGTCAATTCCAAAAGTTTCAGCACAATTAATCGACAGACAGACCGAATATTGGGGTCGTGGATAAACGACCCTCTATTATGCGCGCTTTGGTAAAAAGTTTCCAGTGTCATACAAAATACTTGGAAAAATGTCAAATCATTGGTTGAGAGAGGAGAGAAGACTTCGCAACAATCATATGATTTTGGGCATTGGCGCATGATTAGTTCTTCTTTATAACCAAAAATATCTCATTATTTTATAGCCACAACTTGTCGATGGTTTTGATTTTGATACTCTCTATTACTATTCTCGTCTGTTTCTTCTTACATTGAAGCATTCATTGGGGGCTGTTGCGGCAAAGGTTCAGATTGTGCACGTTCCAATTTACGATGTAAATTCATGCCATCCATGTTCTCGATTATGGTTACCAATGAGGAGACATTAACATCCTGCTGCTGTTGTTGATGTTGCGGCGGCTGAGGTTGGGAAATTGTACGAGTCAAAAGACCGTTGATTATGTTGTTGTTGTTGCTCCATCATATTATTTGATAATATCAATAACTGCTGCTTTTCTTATTTTTGTGTTGTTGTTGCTGTTGATCTTGATTTTGTTCAAATTTAGTGCTACTGTTGTTAATGTTGTTGTTGTTGTTGCTGCTGATGTTGTTGTTATTGTTTGCAACATTTTCTATAAGTTGTTCCAATGTACTCAATTCCTGTTCTGTTGGTGTTGTCAACTGTTGCTGCTGTTGTTGTGGTTTGTCACTTGATGTCATTGTTGTTGTTGTTGAACACCACAGAAATACAAAACAAGAAAGGATAGAAAATTAAAAAATTGATGAAATTTCAAAAAAAAAGAAAAGGCTTTTTCTTTAACCACGACTATTTATCCTAATGTGATGGGTGGGATGATGGACGAATCGCCGATCGATTTGAAGTTTCAACTTCTAAGATCTAAGTAGTGTGGATCGGTCGGTATGTGAAGCAATAGTAGAAAACAAGTAGTCATAAAGTTATGCGAAGTTGCGCAGGCGCCGTCGTCGTTGTAACGTTGAAGGACAATAGTTATTACATACACGACAACAAGACAATGGCAACAAATAAAGATTTTGCAATAGATACACACACATACACAGAGACACTCGGCGTTGCTCAAGCTAGAGTGGGGGTCACAGGTGGCGGATAGTCGACGGCCTGCAGATATCTAGGTTAGCTGCGAAAATTGAATAAGCAGTCCTCGACCAATGAGCGACGAAAGTGGAAATAGTATTGTAGTTTAAAAGGCTACATACTCTCGTGAAATTTTTGTGACAGGGCGAGTGAAAACCGCCTTTTAATTATGTTTTCGTTTGTTTATTTAATCAAATCTAACAGCGTCTGTTCGCAGATTGGGCGGCTTCTTGGTCGGCGTCTGAACCTGAAAGGTCAGCTGTGTTACATAGTCTGTCGGTAGGCTTAAAAAACGATATGGAAAGGCATCCAGATATAAAACCACAATGAGTAAGGAAGAAGAAAGATTATTGACGGTGCAGTCGGATCCCCAGTACCGGCGGCTTTGGAGGGTGCGCAAGCGGGCCCCGGGTCGTCGTCATCAAGCAACCGCAATGCTACGGAGGTGTACTCGGCCTCCGTAGCAGATAATGCTACGAGAACAAAAACTACTGCAGCGATGGGAAACTTGGTCGCTGCAGCGGACAAAGCTACAAGAGCAGCCGGGGAAGTGGACGATCCTTTCAACCAGCTTATGAGGGATATGGTAGAGAGCATAAAGACCCTATATGAGCTCTCGGCCATAGACCAAATGGACGAGAAAGCAAAGGAGGTTATTAGAAAAAATAACTTCTCCCAGACTTCCCTTGGCTGCGACCAGCCGGGAAAAATAAAAGAGTACCCGAAGGTAACTTGGAGACTCCGTCTACAAAGAGACACCTTTCCATAACAGTCCCGAAAGACCGAGGGGAAGAAGCCAAAAATGGTACCTTGGAGCATGGAGCGTCCACCAAGGCGGCAACAACTCCAAAGCCAACCCCAAATATAAGCAGGATCCCGAAGAAGGCAAGAAGTCGGGTTAAGGATGGTCGCAAGCTGCCCCAAGTACAGGAGTGGACCAAAGTTCCTGGCCGGAAAAAACGGGATAAGGGCATCAGAACAAGGCCGGATGCTCTCATCATTTCGGCACCCACGAATGCGTCTTACGCGGATATCTTAAGGAAGATCCATAGTGAGCCAACGTTTAAGAGCCTAGGTGAAAATGTAAAGGCTTTTCGACGCACCGCTAAGAATGAGTTGCTGATAGAGCTCAAACGGGTGCCAGATCGAAATGCATCAGAGTTTCAGACGGCAGTGGAGGAAACTCTAGGCAATGCAGCCAAAGTCTTGGCAAAAACACACACGGTGACGATTCAGCTTAGGGATCTGGATGAGATCACAACCGCAAAAGAAGTGTGTGACGCCCTACACACACAGTTTGAGATATGTCGTCCAGATGAGTTATCGGTGCGCAATATAGGGATTGTACATCGGGGCACACAGACAGTCTCTATCGGGTTGCCTGTAGTGGATGCCAACAAGGTGCGCAACGAGTCCGCATAGGTTGGATATCCTGCAGATTACGGGATTGCACCGAGCCAACCAGGTGTTACAAGTGCTGGGGCTACAACCATCAGGCAACTGTAAAGAAAGTGTCGACCGCAGTAACCTATGCAGGAGATGCGGGAAAGAAGGCCATAAGGCGGCAACGTGTAAAAGTGAGCCAAAATGTGCGCTGTGCAGTGGCAACCACGCAGCGGGGAGTGCCCGTTGTTCGGAGCACCAAAGGGCAGTTAACGCTAAGAAAACAGCCAACTTAATCTTAACCACTGTGTGGCAGCCCAGGATTTGCAGCGACAGACAGTATTCGACCAACGCCTCGACCTTGTCCTAATAAGCGAGCAATATCGCAACTTGAGAGGACATGAGTGGACGTCGGACGCGTCCTGTAAATCGGCTATATGGGCCACGAACGAGAAGGCTTTTCAAAGTTGTGCATTGAATCCTCATTCTGGCTTCACATGGATGAAAGTAGTCGGCATTTACTTTTTCTCGTGGTGTGCCGCCCCAAGTCTGGAACTAAACGAGTTTGAACAGCTTATCACGGAGTTGGTTGCGGAAGCCAGGACTAGGACACCGGCAATCATTGCGGGTGACTTCAATGCTCGGTCTACTATGTGGGGTAGTAGATCGACGAATCAACGTGGTAGAGTCCTCATGGAATGCCTAGCCACGCTGAACATTGAACTCCTTAATGATGGTCAGCCAACATTCGAAGCTGGTGGTAGAAGTACGGCCATTGATTTTACATTCGTGTATAGTTCAATTGCATCCCACACGACATGGAAAATTGGCAGTTTCTACGCAAACAGCGATCATTGTGCAATTTTAATCAAGGTGACGTTACAGCCGAGTGGAAGGCAGTTATCCGTTGCAAAAGGGACTTTTCTACATATATGGGAAAATGGCATAACTGTTCCCGGAGCAACTGGCATGGCAGAGAGCATTGCAAGACGCATCTCTTCAGCATGAGACGCCTCAATGCCCAGGAAAATGCGGACGCCATTGCGAAAGACTGCTTACTGGTGGAATGATGAGATCGGTGACCTTAGGAGGCGCTGTAACAAAGCTCGCAGAAAGGCGCAGCGTAGTAGAGCGTATCCTAACTGGGAGCAGCAACGTGATGCTTTTCGGGCATTGCGAAATCTACTCACGAAAGCCATTCGGTCAAGCAAGGGAACCTGTTTCAGCGAGATAAGAGATAGCTGCGACATTGACCCCTGGAGCAAGGCCCACAAGGTGGTGATGACTACGGTGAAGGGCCCAAAGTCTCCACAGCCATGTGGAAAAGACGGACCTTCTATCCGCGTACAAGCCGCTTTGCATGCTTGACACAATGGGTAAAATACAATACTAGAAAGTATCAATGTCAAGCGCCTGCAGGACATAATGGAGACACAGAACGCTTATGCACAGTATGGTTTTCGCCGTGGTAAATCGACTGTTGATGATATCCAAGGAATACTGTGCAGTAGTAACCTTAGACGTTAAAATTGCCTTCAATACGGCAAGCTGGCAACATATCATGCAAGCTCTTCACAGTATTGGTAATCCAGGGGACCTAATGCGGATAATATCTAATTATTTCGCAGATAGGGTGTTGCTGTACAATACTGACGACGGCGTGAAGCAATACAGAGTCACATGTGGTGTTCCACAGGGCTCTGACCTGGGCCCTACACTATGGAACGGGATGTACGACGGGATCGTGAGAATGAGCATACCTTCTGGCACAACCCTGATTGGATATGCTGATGACATCGCTCTAGTGTCGTGGGAAAAATTATAGAGCGAATACAAGTCCTGTGCACACGGAAAGTACGAGAGTCTTTCTTGTTTCGTGTAGGGGATGTCTATGTAACCTCCCAGCCTTCTATTAGGTACCTGGGAGTATTAATTGATGCTAGGCTGAACTTCAAGGACCACCTGGTCAGTGTAAGCAATAAGGCAGTTAAAGTTGTTGGAGCCTTATCCCGCATAATGGCAAACATAGGTGGGCCCCGAGCAAACAAGCGGAGGCTATTAGCCATGGTAATCGCCTCTATAATGCTTTACGCAGCGCCAGTATGGGCTGACGCAACACTAAAAAGCTCATATACAGTGGGTATCCGCTCGACGTACCGGCTGAGCGCGCTGCGTGTTGCAAGTGGCGTTCGCACGGTGTCGGATCTGGCGATAGAGGTGATAGCGTCCATGATGCCTATCGACATAATGACACGTGAGTGGCAACGTACATTTAACGCGGGTGCTGGAGCATCAAAAGATGAAGAGCGTCGGTGCAGCATCCAGGAATGGCAAAGAAGGTGGGATTCATCTGAAAAAGGACGATGGACCTTCTTCTTGATTCCACGACTGGATGTATGGATATTACGGACCCACGGTGAAGTAGACTACTATATGACGCAGATGCTCAGCGGTAGAAAAGCATTGAATTTCTACAGATATAAAAAAAAAAAAAAAAAAAACACATACAGAGAGAGAGACACACAAATATGCGAAGGTATACTTATAAGAGAGCTTAGTGACAAAGACGTGTAGACGTGTTTTTAGTTAGCTCTGTTTTTTGTTAAATTATGTGTGATAAAGTGTTTTGAAAATCATTAATATACATAACGTGATTTACGAAGGGGTGACATATCCCGAAATACAGACATCAGCGGAGTCTTTACTCTTACCAAAGTGAGTGTT
>JBAMAW010000057.1:0-40826 GCA_037043295.1 Amiota minor
AATATGAACAATGAACAATGTAAATAAAAACAAATAAATATTATCAACCACTCACCTCATTTTATTGCCTTTTTGACGCCGGCACAAATAATGTGACGCACGTCTTTAATAATTTTTTCACTTTGTTTTCACAACTTCACAAAATTTCATACCGTTTTGTTATCAAATTCCTTTGTTCAGAATTTTCGCTTTCGACACCAGTTCACAGAGAGTAAACAAATTGTTGCCTCTCAATTGTTCTCTTCTGCTTCTGTTTACCAAGTGACTAGTTTTTCACTATTACCAAGGTAATAAGAAAAGCAACTAGTGAATAACTAGCGAAAAGGGAACAATTGCCACCGAGCATACTACTGGGTAGTGCGTGATTTTTGTAGTTATTGTTGTTGTCATAACAACCAACAAACTCTCTTGCTCCGCTCTCATCAACACCAAGCCACAGAAAGAAAAGAGCGAAGAGTGCAATACTCTTGTTTGTACTCCGTTAATATATAAAGGCACCTAGACACGGTACTACATTGCTTGTCCAACATCATTATAATGTTAGTGAAATTTGTATGCGTGCGTTTCATTTACGATGCTGGATGAAATATGTAAATCGTTTTGATATTTCGTACCATATGAGTACTCTCAACTCTTTCATTGAGTCTCTCTCTTTGCTGCATTGTGCAAGCTAACTCATTTACGTTGCACAATGTAAGTATGCATGAAATAGATAGAAATACGCAGGTGTTTACTTTTTTAAAACATTCGAAGTGAGCAGACATCAAGGCTGTGTGAAATTTTTTGTAAAGGGCCGACGGTATATCGCAATAAACTGTCCTCCGTCATCGAGATTGTCTCTCTCTACACATCCGCACAGTTCAAATATAAAAAAAAAATGAGAAAATGAATCCACATAGTTGGATGCTTGATACAACACACATATACGCATGTTGGACAAGTACTGTGTCTAGGTGCCTTAAGAGGAAATAAGAGAACAATAACAACAACCAAATAAAATACAAGTAGCATCAAAGCATAAACAACGAAAGAACGTACGAAACTTTTTGTGCGTGGTTTTGCAAAAACTTAATACTAAAAAAAGGTATATTTGTCTTTAAAAACTAAAAACAGAAGTATGCGATTACCTTCGTACCGTAATCATCTAAAATCATCTATGTCAATATATTGGTTAAAAATTACATTCATCATTCAAAGTATTGTCCGCCGGAAGCGACTACTTTTTTCCATCTCTCTGGTAATTTTCGAATACCATCTCTAAAAAATGAGTCCTCTCTGGCCTCTATCCAATCATTGAGCCATTTTTCGATTTCTTCAAAAGACCCGAACCGGTGACCCCCCAAATCGTTTTGCATCCGTCGAAAAACCCAGTGGTCGGAAGGAGCAAGGTCTGGAGAATATGGCGGGTGGGGTAAGACCTCCCATTTCATTTTCACCTTATCATGCCTTTTGGCCGTTTCTGCCCGTTTTTCACGCAATGCACGGCTCAAACGCATTAGTTGTAGTCGATAACGTTCCGCATTAATGGTTTCGTTTGGTTTTAGTAGTTCATAATATACCACACCTGTCTGGTCCCACCATATGCAGAGCATGACCTTTGAACCGTGGATGTTTTGCTTTGACGTCGATGCAGACGATGATGGAACGGGTTCACCAGGTTTGGCATAGTATTTTTTCTTCTTGGGGTTATCGTAGTATATCCATTTTTCATCTCCAGTCACGACCCGGTGCAAAAATCCCTTCCTTTGATGTCTTTCAAGAAGCAGTTCCGAAGCGAAAAATCGCCTTTCGACATCTCTCGGCTTTAATTCATACGGCACCCAATATCGTTTCTTTTGAATAAATCCCAATTGTTTTAACCGAACAGAAATTGCTAGCTGAGTCACTCCCAACGATTCTGCGAGTTCAGTTTGCGTTTGGCACGGATCTTGATCCAGTAAAGCCTCAAATTAGTGTCTTCGACACTAAAATCACCACTTTTGAAGCGTCGAAACCACTCTCTGCATGACTTATCGGTCGGAGCAGATTCACCATAAACTTCCTCAAGCATTCGATGGGCTTCAGCTGCACTTTTCTTCCCATTAAAAAGGAAAATCAAAAGTTCCCGCAAATGCTGCTTACTTAACACACATCCAGACATTTTCGAAGAGGAAAAAACATTGTTGTTGTCAGAAACAGACGCTGATGCACACTAATTATTGTTGGCAGATGTCAAACCTTTCCAATGGAATAGGTAATTGATTTCAAAATCGGCTACAAATTGCAGGTGGAGCCATCTTTTGAAAACGGACCGAACTAATTTGTACTCCCAAAATTTAAAAATTATATTAAAAAATAAATTAAATTAATTTAATCATTAATGCTATTGCCATGCAGGAATATTACTTGACATTTTGCAACGTTTTTCCGTTATTAAATTTCGAGCATTTGAAAATGCTCTCTCAGATGGTAGTAGTCGCTGGTATGGAAAAGATGCTAGTTTAGGGGTATACATTTTTATTGGTATTCCACCATGTAAGGCAAGCAAAATCATTGCTGAAAACTATATTGTGGTGTGAATATTTTTCTAATTCCTGTCACACTTCATCAATGTTACTGTCCATTAATGGAACTTCGATGAAGTCTTCCAATGCATCATCTTCAATAGTTGTTGCTTTTTGAGCAGCTGCTTCCTCATTATGCTCTAGAAATGCTGCCATCATTTCCCTATATTTTGGTATAGTATTTTATCATTGGGCGAACATTGTAACAATTTACTGATGGGTGGAAATAGAAAGACTGATAAATTCTTTACAACAGTTTATGTTATGTATGCCCTTAATTTGTTTTAAAATTTCGATGTCGTTAAATTCAGCAACGCATCGTTTTTTCAATTTATGTATGTATGGTATACAGAAATGAAGAGTAGGTCTTTTGCTTGCCTCAAGTTTTTTCGACAAATCTGACAAAAACCTCAAAACTGATCTTAGAAGATTGATATTGATATCTTCAAACCTGCTTGCTTCGCTCTTTGTCATTAAAAGACTTGTCACATGAACCCAGTTTTCCTCTATTGACTTCAACAAGTAGTAAACAGTATTCCAGCGGATTGGGCAAAGACTTTTCAAAGAGATAGCTAAACTAGAATTTGATCCGGATTTTTGAAATACTTTACCAATTAACTACACTTGGCTACTAATTCAGCAAATTCAGGGACTGTTTTTATGATTTTTTGTATTGTATTGTGTAAATGGTTTAAGCAGTGAAGATTTTCGTCTTCTCGAAAAGCCGCAATCATGTTGGCTCCTCTGTCTGCGACAATGACAGGCTTATCGACATCAAGATCACATACAAAGTATTTGAGTATGCTCACCATATTTTCACGAATATTGGAGCCTGCAAGAAATAACAGATTATTTTCATTGTAAAGATTTTAAATGTTTTTACTTACCGGTGCAGGCATACATTTTACTGCCAATAGGCAGTCAACGAGAGCACCCTTGTTAACGTAATAAATTGTACATGACAAATAATATGTAACAGCGTATCCAAAGCACTTTATTTCCCTATCTCTTCTTTGACTGTGCTGCAACATTCAAATGTTACGCGAAATTATTGTAGGGTGGGGCAACATTTTATATATATCCACGTTTGCACCAAAAGTTGCTCCTACCTTAACTGAAACTTTTATTACATTTTTTAGGTCAGAGTCCTCAATAATTTTGAATGAACGACAATTTTCACTGTCCATTCAGTAAGGATAGCGGTCTCCTCCTGCTTTATTTCTATGCGAACATCTATTACAGGACCATTGTTCGTTTTGCGGCTGTTCATGATGCTTGTGTTTCACTATATTGGACATGGTTCCCATATACTTATAACATGTCTTACATGCTACGTAACCAACAAGTTCTTCTCCGTTCTTATCATTAATTTTAGCAAACGTATCCCACACTTTACTACGCCCTCCTTTGGTGATGAAGATATATTCTCCATTAGACAACATTTCCTTGATCTCCAAGTTTTCCGATGTAGTTGTAATCGAATCCTAAACAGATTGAACAATATTCCATATTTAAACGCGGTGCACAATTTTCCCAGCAGATGCCAAGCATTGGTTTCACAGCTTCACATAAATAGTACGTTGGACATAACAACACAATTAAATGCACAAAACAAATAAACACAACAACAGTTAACATTAATAATTAAATATCATATTAAATATTTACCATATTTTTAATTTGTTACGAAATTATTCACTCAAAATTTAAAACTCTACTACGTAAAATAAATGTGTGAGTATGCTTAACACTCACGAGCCCTTGATGTGAAACACGTTGACTATGTTACTAAATGAATTAATGAAAGTATGATTCAAAATTACAGTACTAAATTTAAATTTTTTTAATATAGGCGATTATTGGTCGATGATAGCTAAAATATGATAGATATACACATTATATATTTTAAATCCAGAAACCTCGAGAAGACTGCATCATTTGTATTTTTGGAGTTGGTTGGTATGAGGTGACTCGTGTTCATTTGGAAGTTAAGTATATCCTTTAAAAACTGAATGAGTGAATCGACATCATCTGCAGCAAAGTTGATGTTTAAGTCACCCCCCAAGTTCATAGGCAACTTGTCAAAGTCCTCTCCAAGTTCAGCAGATCCAATGGGAGTGTATTGTAACAAAACAAAATGAAGAAACTTTATATCATTTATTCGTTGCTTTGGTGAAATGTATACCACTACCAATAGCACCTTCTGTCCATTACACAGTATGCATTCGGCTGCAGAAACGTCTCCGACTGATGGGGTTATCGCAGTGCTGTTTGATGATTTTCAACATTGAATTTGCATGTGTGGCGTAATTCTATGCTCAGGTATATGTTTTAAATATATCGCCACACCAGCACGCTGACGTTCTCTTTCAAATTCAGCACAACAGTCGAAATTTAGAATTCAGACGTATTCGTCGTTACGCAGCCAAGGCTCACATAACATAAGAAAGGTTAACAATGTACAACAACAACCGCATCTGTTAGATCATTTTTGTGAGCCCTTTGGCAGTTAAATACAAAGAATGACGCAGATTGTTTTTTTAGAGAATTATTTGCAAGTCTTGCGAAGGAAGAAGTTTGAAGGGGAAGCAAACTGCGTGCATTTCTTCGTCCATGATGAAATCTTTTATCATTGTTTTTCGTAACAATAATAAGTCCTTCAACACTTGTGACTTTTGAAAGTGCGATACTAACGAGTTGTTGGTCATGGGATTTTTCATACTCATAAACAACCTGATGGAAGTCATCCCAAAAGCTGGAATTAAAGAGAAGTGATTTCGCTTGGCGCTATTAATTCGATTGATTTTCCAATACAATGTCATGTCCCTGAACATATCCCGCAGAAAGGTTCCTTAATTTAAGTCCAATTCTACAACTATGAGGAAATCCTAACCAGAGGCGTGTTACGGAACCATTGTATGTTTGATCAAGTCTTTTTTCGTTATTAACAATATCAGTTTTAATGCTGATATTCAATTAATTTCAAAAACCCTATAGCTCCATTTGCTAAGCCAAATTATACATCTATATTCGTTGTTATTATATAAGGGCGTCCAATAACAAGCATAATTTCGTAGGGTAATCCACTTGTATCTAAGAAGACTTTTGTGCATTTGTTGCCTTAAATGAGTTAGTTGGTCAGCTGTAGTGTTCCCAGTAAAAATATCTTGAGATACAGATAACACTTTGTCTGAGGTAGCATTTAGGATCCGTTTGCTATACTGCTCCACGTCATGATTTCTAAAAAACAGTCGAATGCCATTAGGATATTGCACGTCGGCTTCTTCTTTGGTAAAAAAACGTGACTCAATCAAATTTAGCTCATTCACATCCAATATTAGACCATTTCCAATTTTTGTCATCAATTCGGAGAATTCGGCATTTGCCTGGCGCATAATTTCGTTGAGTTCGTAGAATCTCAAACTTCGCCAAAGGGTTGCACCTGCCATGCTGTTTTTGGTTTGTTTATAGATAGGAGTTGCGCAGACAGCTGGTAATTGTCGTAGATCCCCGATAAGAAATATGTCTTTACCGCCATATGAAGAGCCTAGAGCCGAAATTTGCTTCAATCGAGAGTCAATTTTTTCATTTAATTCTACGGAAATCATACCGAAATACCGAATAATTTATTTTGTGAACCTGTAAACATCATCAATGATATTTTGATTTGGAAATATTCCGGAAACTATTTTATCTACTGACACTATGAATGCAGTCGTTTTGGTTTCAAAAAATGATGATTGTTCATTTATAAATTTAGACGTCTTAATGCCAGGAGAGGAGCAGGTTTACTACAGCTTTGATAAAATTGTCAGTGATGATGCACGTGAACATAATAATTTACCTATTGATTTTTTGAATACTGTATCAGTTAGTGGTCTGCCTCCCCATAAATTGATTTTAAAAGAAAACTGTATTATATTACAATATTAATACGGAATTTAAATAAAAAAAAGCATTGGTTAACGGAGCTCGCATGCGCGTAGAACGAATGCACCGAAACTTAATTAATTGCGAGGTGTTAACGGGTATAGCGCTTAATATTCGAATTTTAATTTCCCGTTTTCATTTGACTTGTAAGGAACTCTTTTACCGTTCAAATTTCAAAGAACTCAATTTCCAGTCATTCCAGCTTTTGCGATGAGTATAAATAAACCCCAAGGTCAAACGTTTGTTGGAATTTTGTTGAGACAGCCCGTGTTTAGTCACGGATAATTCCATGTTGCGACCAGTAGAGTTCGATATTTCAATGGATTGCGATTTTATATTTCTGAGATATCAGGTCAAGGCCACTTATCACGTGATAGTAGAGTTTTCACAAAGACCATTGTAGCATCCACTCTCGAAGTCAACATCCATTCGAAATAAAAATGGTCACTCTGCCTAGTGTTGGACCCTTTTTTCATGAAAGTTGGCAACTCTTTAGTAGTGTCTCCTTTTTTGGTGATGCCAATTGTCTTCTTGTTCCCTTTTTTGTTTCGCGCCAACATAAAACACCTAATGATGTTTTTTGGGCATTTTTTTTTTTGTTTTTTTTTTTGTATTATTATGCAGAATCGTTAAATTACTATTGGAGCAGTTGCTAACGATGTCTGCATATCGAGTGCCTCATGCCATTAAATTTTTTCAGATGTTTTGGGCATGAAACGTGTGCCAGAGAAGTTTGATTCGAAATTGTTATATTTTGAGCGAAAGAAATAGGTGATTGACGTTAATGGCGATCAAAAATTGCTGAAAAGGGTCATAACTAATGACGAAATATGGGTACATGGTTATGAAGTCGAAAAAAAAATGTAATACAGATTTTTTAATCCATTTTTTTGGAATAGGCAATAATCGAAGATGAGCCACAACACGTGCAAGCAAAACAGCTGTACAAAATTAACTAAACAGTCAAAATGGCCAACTTTGTCAGCATAAGTGAAGGACAAACATGACGCCACAAAAAGGTCAAAAATCGAATATACGCGTAAATTCAAAATTCGCAATACTTTTTGAACCGACGTCGTATATTTTTTATAGGGTCTCCCTTGTCTAATTCTCCCTGTTACAAACTTCTTGACAAACTTATTCTATTCACTGAGTGAAGAGTATAAAAAGGGGTTTGCAAAAACTATTTTCATACACTGCAAATTGTTCTAAACTATTTATTTTCCACACATTTTCAGTTTTATAGTGTATTTACAGTGCTTAAAAACTAGATTACTTTGGTGATCAGATGAAAAAGGAGATTATTTCCTACAACAACCACACGGAAAATGCCTCAATTTTTAGGGATTGTGTCTGTGAAAAGAATGTGAATTTTTTTCGTTATTTATTTATTTATTGAATCACTTTGTATCCAAAACAAAGCCTAACAATAATTTGCATATCTTAATAACTATTGGCGCATTTATAAGTTTCTTTAGTGGTGAGCTGAAGAAAACTTTTGTATCTTAAGCAGTCCTCCCAGGGTTATGGGCCATTAAAGTTATTCCGACGTAAGCGCGTGTTATGTCCAAGTTCAATAACCTCACTTCGAACAACTATGCTGATGCGGACGATATCAGCATAATTGTTCAGAAGTATAGGAAACATGACGCCACCGAATTAAGATTCTTTCTTAGCATAGACAACGAAAGCGAAGCCTACGCTGACGTTGTTTATGCTTAGTAAACAATAAAAAGAGTATAAAAGAAAAGGCATTTGCATATGCCAATACAGTGTGTGAAAAGTCTTAAGTCTTTAAGTTGACTTAAAGAAAAAAACCAAAAGTCGTAATAAACTAAAGTTGTACACTAATATAAATTATAAAATAAAAAAACTAAAGTTGTTTTATTAACACATAATTGGCGCAGTCGTGGAACCAATATTCAAAAGAATATTGGGGTGAACATTGAAAAAATAAAACTAAAGTTACGTGAAAAAAAAAAGGAAAAAACTGAAGTTGTGAAACAGCCAATAATCAAAAGAATATTGGAAGTTAAAACCAAAGTTATTATAAACATTATATGTAATTAATGCAATTAGCAAGTGACAACAATTTTTTAACCGGTTGGCGTAGAATAAATTAAATAATAAATATTAAATCTTAAAACAAAAATTAAATGTAATTCAATATACTAAATTAAAATAAAATAATCTTAAATTTATACTGTAAAACGACACAACACAAAGTGAAGAACGAAAAACAATTCCACAAAATTTTGTATACCAAGGTTATAAACATTTTTTGACCATTTGCATTACGATAATTTAAAAAACAAATATATATAAATGTTTAGGAACGCTGGTTTTTTTTGGTTTATGTTTTGTTTCTTTTCTTTGTCATCTGTTCCTATGTTAGATCTCGCTCACTAAAAGTTTTCAATAGCTTTAAGCTTTAAGTGAGCTTTCATGTTTCTGTATTCATTTTTGTAAGCTCACTATACATACTTAAGATCACGTGATGTTTTTTCAGTTCCTTTATGTTAACGAACACATGAAGGTGCTAAATTTGTGTAGTTCATAACTAATAAATAATTCATACAGTCCACCGTCGACATTTGAGTTGTCTTGTTTTTTTTCGGGATTATTATTTCAATTCATTTCGTAACATTTTGGTCCTTCGAGCCGGATCTCAAGGAATATTACAATTGGTGTGCCAAACAAAGTGAATTAAATAATAATGGTTCTTCCACACACGGTGTTATCGAAGAAACGTGGCTATTTAAAAGCAAATATAACTCGCACATATGACGCGTCAAAAGATCTCGATGGGAGATCAACTTAGCCAAGCTCGAAGAAAGCTACAAGGAGCTTGTAGAATACAGTAAAGGTCTCTTTGAATACAGTGATGCTGAAGACTTTGTCGATCCGTCCGTCGATATGGCAGAGTATGAGGAGAAATATTTCATGGCACATGCAGCGTTGACTACTGCTTTAAAAGGCTATGAAGCGGATAGTCAAGTTGAGGAAAAAGACAATTCCATCGCAAACCTTATCTCACAACAGGCGGAGATTCTGGAAAGATTTCAAAGTGCCTCGATGAACAGTGAGGTTCATTATGAAAGAATTAAAATCCCTATATTCTCGGGTAACTATGAAGATTGGCCGTCCTTTTGTGATCCATTTTCTGACGCAATCGCGGCAAAGGCTAACCTCACAGCTTCGCAAAAGTTTCATTACCTGAAGTCATACTTAACTGGAGATGCATTGAATCTCATAAAACACATTCAAATCACTGGCGACAACTATCCTCAGGCATGGGAACGTCTTCGAGAAAGGTATGATAAAAAGCCACTGATCATTCGATCTTTTGTGCAAAATTTCCTAAGTCTACCGCACACAAGCACATCAAATGTAACCATTCTGCGGAAGATACATGATGGAGCTGACGAGGTGTTGAGGGGATTGACGGCACTCAATTGCACAAGTCGTGATCCGTTCCTAATTCACATATTAGTGAAAAAGCTGGATGATGAAACCAGACAGGCTTGGGCGGAGAAGTCGGAAGGTGAATCTGACACCATTGGTAGTTTCTTGGCATTCTTGTCAAGGCGATGTGATGCTTTAGAGACGCTACAGCCACCACTTGGTACACGAAGTCGACGAGCTATCGCGATTAGCCATGCGAACACAGAGCAGAAGAAACCTTGCAAAGTCTGCAATGCGGCACATGCCATGTACGCATGTAGGGCTTTCAAGGCATTGGATGTTGAAGCCCGCAGAAAGGTATCACAAGAACACAATTTATGCTATAACTGCTTAAGTGATACCCATAGAGCAAATCAATGCAATTCAACATACCGTTGTCGAAAGTGTAAGGGCAAACACAATACCCTTCTTCATATGGAACAAGCCGCCGCCTCTGTTGACCGCACTTTAACTGCTAATCACAATTTGGATTGCAACATATTTACAATCGTCATCATTTGAGGGAGAGTCACTTCCAGCTGCGCTCAATAATTTTTCATCATACGCTACTTCAAGTACGTTATTACCAACAATCGTTGCCAACATAGTGGACGCTCATGGTAAGCTGTTGAAATGCCGTATGCTGCTCGATTCCGGTTCTACGAAATCATTCATAACTGAATTAGCAGATCCTTCCATTAATGTACCAGAACCATCATTGGGTCGGATCAGCTTTGGAATATCTACACAGGCGAGCGATTACAATTCGGTGACAAACTACCTATTGCTCTTAATTCCATTTTTGGTTGGGTGATCGCAGGGTCTTGTCATGGTATCGCTGGAGATGTTACGATTGCACATACATACACTGCCGAGCAAGACACGGATACTCTGATACGTACCTTTATGGAGATGGAATCTATTCAACCGAACACTACCACAGTCAATGCGTCAGAACCTGCTGAAAATCACTTTATTAATACTCACACCAGAGATAAAGCCGGTACGTATGTTTTGCAATATTCGTTCAAAGACAAGACCGTGCCTATTGATGCTACGTTGAAGCAAGCAACTCAAAGATTTTACAGTCTAGAACGAAGATTTAACAGAGCTCCAAATGTTAAACAATAATACGTAAAATTTATGGAAGAATACTTGAAGCTCGGACACATGCAACTAATACCTCACAACGAAGTGGATATTGATGATTCAGTATGCTTTTATTTGGCACATCACGCAGTATTTAAGAATGACAGCACCTCAACCAAATGCCGCGTGGTATTTGATGGTTCCTGCAAAGACGAATCAGGATATTCACTTAACGACCGACTACACATTGGCCCACCTATTCAGAGAGACTTGTTTGGGGTGACAATACGTTTTCGACAACATCGATTCGTTTTCACGACCGACATCGAGAAAATGTTTAGAGGAATCAAAATAGCTCCAATTCATACCAACTTCCAGCGCATTGTTTGGCGACCAGACGAACACTTACGGCTGCAGCATTATCGCTTGACGACAGTGACTTATGGTTTATCCCCGTCACCATTCCTAGCAGTTCGTGTTCTGTAACAACTTGCACATGATTACAAAGACACTCACAAAGCAGCAGCAAAGGTTTTGGCTAACGACACATACGTTGATGACATCGCTACTGGTTGCAATTCAATAGAAGAACTCATTGAACTTAAAGATGAAATAATAGATTTACTGTCGAAAGCAAACTTCAATTTGAGGAAATGGTGTTCAAATTGCTGGCCATTGCTAGACTCCTTGCAGGTGGATGTTCGCGAACATAACCCAGTAGATATTAATAATATATCTGACGCTGAAATCCAAAAAATACTTGGGTTAAATTGGAACCCAGCCACCGACGAATTATTTTTAAAATTCAATGATTTATCCTTTAACAAAGCACCAACTAAACGAGTCATACTGTCAGAATTGTCGAAAATTTTTGATCCATTGGGAATTGTTTCTCCAACTATAATCCAGCTTAAGGCAATATTTCAGGAGACCTGGTGTCATACTCTAAATTGGGACGACGAGCTTCCTGAAGCTTTATGTACTCGGTGGCATATCTACATGCAAGACCTACCTCAGTTGGCAAAGATTCGTGTCCCACGATACATTGCTTGTTCTACGCTACCAATAGAACTACATGTTTGCGCTGACGCATCAGCAATTGCCTGCGCTGCGGTTGTATATAGCCGAATTTCAACGGACGATGGATATATTGTCAGATTACTTGCTTCACGTACACGAGTGGCCCCTTTGAAACCCATATCGATCCCACGGCTGGAATTAAACGCTGCAGTATTGGCAACAAGATTGCTGAATCTCGTCAAATCAGCCCTTACCATACCCATCTCCGGGATTCATTGTTGGACAGATTCAGAGATCGTGCTTTATTGGCTAGCTTCTCCACCGAGGAAATGGACAACGTTTGTTTGTAACAGAACGGCTGAAATTCTTGACACTTGCGCCAAAAATGTTTGGCATCACGTGCGCTCGCAAGATAACCCGGCAAATTGTGCTTCGTGCGGACTTTCTGCATGAAAGCTTATAACACATGATCTTTGGTGGTTAGGACCTCGCTGGCTATGACAAACACTTTTGGCCTAAATCGAAATTAGGCGCAGTAAACCCTTCAGACGCTTCTATTTTGAGGGAAACGAAAAGGGAATATGTACACATCGCAACGCCGGAAGCAAACGGGTTTGTGGAACTGATTGAGTGACTATCATCTTGGATTCGACTGATAAGAACCGTAGCCTTCTGTCTGCGTTTTATTAACACCTGTCGCAAATGCCATAACTATGCACAACAATCGTCATTTTTAACATCATGTGAACTGAAAATGGCCAGATCCTCAATTCTACGCGTTGTTCAAAAAACAGAATTCGCATCAGATTATAAATCGTTGATGGAGGGCCATCAGTTGAACACTAAGTCTAAACTAATAAGACTACTACCGTTTATTGATGACACAGGACTATTGCGTGTGGGTGGTCGCATTCAGCACTCTTTTGTCAACGTTGATGTTAAACATCCAATTATTCTGCCAAAGACGTCACCTATATATCACTGCTTCTTATTCGACATATTCATGAAGTCCATCTTCATTCTGGAGTAGAGTCTACATTCGTGTTCACGCGCCAACAGTATTGGATTCTCGGCGCGCGGAATATTATTCGAAGTGTTGTTCACCGATGTAAAAAATGTTTCATGTTGAGGCAAGCTTCAGGCGTACCAGTTATGGCCAACTTGCCTTCACCACGAGTTCAACCAAATCGAGCTTTTCTTCATTGCGGCCTCGACTATGCGGGCCTATTTACTATAAAAGAGACCAAGGGACGAAATCCAAAACACAGCAGGGCATATTTTACAATTTTTGTGTGCCTATCAACTAGAACTATTCACATCGAATTGGTGACTGGAAAACCGACTGATATATATTCTGACAACGGCACCACATTCCATGGCAGTAAGCGAGCACTAAATGAGTTTCAACAACTGGCATTAAAGCAGGCAAAGGATGAACACATTGCAAATATAATATCAGCAGAAGGTATTACATGGCACTTCATACCACCTTCTTCACCACATTTTGGTGGTATTTGGGAAGCTGGTGTGAAATCTATAAAATTACACCTTCGTCGCGTTATTGGCACTCCTAACACAAATCAGTGCTGTGTGTAACTCTCGGCCCATCTGCGCCGCTGGAGACGATCAATTGGACCCGCTGACCCCTGCACATTTTTTGATTAGAGCCATCGTTATTAGACACGAATCCAAATCGACTGCTGCGCTGGAAACAGATACAAGCGAAAGTACAAGGTTTTTGGAAACGTTGGCACATGGAATACCTTACTTCTCTACAACAGCGGACAAAATGGCAAACTGATTCACCAAATGTAACTCCAGATACTCTTGTTGTTTTGAAAGAACCGAACCTACCACCATCCCGATGGGTAATTGGAAGTGTTGAAGCAGTGTTTACAGGTGACGACAACAAGGTTCGAGTTGTGTCACTTAAAACTGCCAAAGGAATTCTTAAACGCCCAGTTGCAAAGCGTGCCGTATTACCATTGTGCTGAGCAATCGTTCAGGTGGGGCGGTATGTTTAGGAACGCTGTTTTTTTTTTGGTTTATGTTTTCGTTTCTTTTCTTTGTTATCTATTCCTAGTTAAGTTATAATATGTTAGATCTAGCTCACTTAAAGTTTTCAATAGCTTTAAGCTTTAAGTGAGCTTTCATGTTTTTGTTTCTGTATTCTATTTCGTTTTAAGTTCAATATACTTAAGATCACGTGATGTTTTTTCAGTTCCTTTATGTTCAACACCACATGAAGGTGCTAAATTGTGTAGTTCATAACTAATAAAGAAAAAATAGAGTCCACCGTCGACATTTGAGTTGTCTTGTTTTTTTCGGGACTATTAATTCAATTCATTTCGTAACAAAACGAATGTACCTTTTAACCGTGAAAGCGCTTAAGCCCACGGTAGAAATCTTAGATCGATAGCTCTCTTTGAAAGCAAAACAACGTTTGCCGGGTCAACTGCTTTACTATTGGGTTGGTGGAAAAGTAACTTCCGAAAATGAGAATTATGTTTCAACATTTTTTTTCATATAACAAAGCAACTTTATTTCATCAAATATTTTCCATTGTTATTGACAACCTTTTGCCATCTTTCGGGCAAAACCATAATCTCGTCTTTGTAGAAATTCTGGAATTTCTGATCAAAAAACTGGCGCAATACCGTTTTGCAGTCGCTTGGGGAATTCATTGTTACGCCATCAAGATAATTCTGCATGGAGAGGAATAAATGGTAATCAGATGGTTCTAGGTCCGGACTATGTGTTGGGTGCATTAACACTTCCCAGCCGTGTTCCCTCAATTTTTGCTGTGTCATCAAAAATGTGTGTGGCCTAGCGTTGTTGTGATGGAAGACTATGCCTTTTCTGTTTACCAATTGTGGCCGTTTTTCCTTCAACGCTGCATTTAGTCTTGTTAGTTGTTGACAATAGAATTTCGAATTTATCGTTTGCCCAGATGGGAGCAACTCATAATGCACAGAACCTTTGCAATCCCACCAAATGCACAGCAACAACTTCCTCGTAGTTAGCGCCGGCTTTGCAATGGTTTGGGCGGACTCACCTTGTTTAGACCATGACCTTTTTCTCACATTATTATCGTATCAATTTGGATAGAAATGGTTGCAAATCATTCAGTTTCAGTAACATTTCGCAAATTGAAATGCGATCAATAATATTTTTTTTTTGTCAAATTGTGTGGTACCCAAACATCCAGCTTTTTTGCATAGCCCGCCTTTTTTAAATGGTCTAAAACTGTCGAATGGTGGATACCAAGATCCTTATCGATGTCACGAGTACTTATGTGCCGGTCATTCCCCACATTTTCAATGATTTGTCAACTTTTTCGGTGCAAGGCCGACCAGACCGAGGCGCGTCTTTCACATCGAAATTTCCCGAACGAAACGCGCAAACCATTTTCAAACTGATTGTTCTTTTAATAGAAATACAATGAATTGTAACGAATTTTCTCTGTTTCGGCACTCATTTCCTTTACGCAAAAACAGCAGATTTAATAATCACTTGTTCATTGTTTTAGCAGCATGGTTTTACCAAGGATGCCACCTTTTCATTGTTGTACACCATTTCCAGATCGGATTAATACTTACAGAGATGTCGCTTTTTAAATCTAGCAATTCAAATTTTCGGAAGTTACTTTTCCACCAACCCAATATTTAAAAGTAGTGGTTATCGATTTTTCAATTAATTATGTGACAGACTGCAATGTATTTATGTATTTAGAAACGTGCAATGATATACTCAAAAGAGCTTTTAAACTACCGATTCTAAATGTATACTTCATTTGCCGTACTCAATTGAATTGATTATTAGTATTATCTATATTTTGCTTCTGTAGTATTAGTAGTATTTCTAATCACATGCTCATGTACAAACTCGAAATGCTTTTAGTAATAATCATGTCTCAAATTCATACTAGTATTAAACATACTCTTTCTAAATTTTACTCGAGTATAATGTGGAATACGCGCGTACTCGAGAATAATGTAGTATACGCAGCTACTCGAGTATAGTGTGTACTTAAATGTTATAGTAAATTTCTTGGAATACTCGCGAGCGTGCGTAGTCTAGTACGATGCGTATTGATTACATTAAGTATGACTACATATTAACGACTACATAAAGTGCGAAATGTGATTATAAACACGCACATCTCTATTATATGTATACAAACATAAGCATATACCTCAATTTGTTGGCTGTTCCCAAAGCAACTCTGCTTATTGGCATACATATTTGTATAAGCATATCGGAAAGTTCTTAACGGATCACTTGTCTTTTACAGCATTCGCAACTCGTCTCTTCTCAGTACTAAGATTTGAAAGTGTTATTCATGAGTTCGATCCATATTTTAACTACCGCACCACGCGTTTTTTGGCCGAGCAAGGCTTCTATAAATTTCATAATTGGTTCGATGATCGCGCTTGGTACCCATTGGGACGCATTATTGGCGGCACCATTTATCCCGGCTTGATGGTTACTTCAGCTGCATTGTACAGGATATTGTGGGGTCTGAACATCACAGTAGATGTAAGAAATGTTTGTGTATTCTTAGCACCGTTTTTCTCCTCATTAACCACTCTGGTCACCTATGCTCTAACTAAGGAGATACATGTGAGTAAACATTAGAACTAAATATGTTATGAATGTATGTTTATACTGAAGTATTGTATGTATGTATATCGGAAATCCACGAGTAATGTTTTATGACATTCTTGATAGGAAGAGTATGAAACATAATGTGTACTATACATTTTACTGACTTATGTAAAAAGAAAAATTGGTTTTGAATTTATTTACATTTATTTAATAATACATTTTTCCATTCCATCGGTATAGAGTGCTGCAGCTGGCCTCGTTGCTGCTGCTCTTATATCAATCGTACCAGGTTATATATCACGTTCGGTTGCTGGATCCTATGATAATGAAGGAATAGCCATTTTTTGTATGTTACTTACTTACTATTTATGGATTAAAGCTGTGAAATCTGGCACAATATTTTGGTCAGCAATGGCTGCATTGGCTTATTTCTATATGGTTTCTTCGTGGGGTGGCTATGTCTTTCTAATCAATCTAATACCATTACACGTACTTGTGCTAATGATTACCGGACGTTTTTCACATCGCATCTATATCGCATATAGCACACTATATTGTGTGGGTACCATATTATCGATGCAAATATCGTTCGTTGGCTTCCAACCAATACAAAGCTCAGAGCATATGCTGGTAAGTTTAATTGAAAGGATATGATGATTGTAATGAAATACATTAATTAATATTGGAAAGGTTCTGAAATATGTCTAATATAGCAACCAAAGTACAACATCAAACTCCACCAAAGATATACATACTAGAGGTCTGCATGTTGGAAAAAAAAACGACGTTCGAATCAACAATGCTCTGTATAAACTAAGTGAAATAGAATGCGACGCCGAAAGAATTCGAGTGAACTTGTGCTCTCACGTCAAACTCAGTCGCACAACATTTACACAAAGAGGAATGAATTGAATGAGTCCAATGAGACGTTGTTTTCGACTTAATTCGAATGCATTCATTTTGTTTTTTTGCATAAGAAAAAAGGGTTATTGTTGTGCTGTGCGTAAAGAAAAGAAGAAGGAAAACAACAACTATGCATATACATGCAACAACCCCCTACAAACTCGTCTGCATCTTTTTTTCTGCTCATAACCGTTACTTTTGATGATATTGTTTTTTTTTTTTTTTTTGTTCATTTCCCATTCTATTATTGGGACTATGCATTAATTTTAAAGGTTTTTTCACCAAAAATGGGGCTTTATTTCGATTTCAAAATGGATTGATACATCATTCAAAGTACTGTCCGTCGCTAGCCACAACCTTTTCCCATCTTTCTTTCAATTTCCGGATTCCGTTTCTCCAAAATTCCGGCTTCTGGGCGGCTATGAATGAATCGATCCATTTTTTGGTCTCTTCATATGAAGAGAAGCGGTGTCCAGCCAGCTTACGCTGCATCTCCCGGAACAAGTGGTAATCCGAAGGAGCAATGTCTGGGCTGTACGGCGGGTGGGGTAGCACTTCCCAGTTGAGCGTTCCAAGGTATGTTTTGACGACCTGTGCAACATGCGGCCGAGCGCTGTCATGCTGCAAAATAACCTTGTCGTGTCTTTCGACCGTTTTCGACCGTTTTTCAAGCAATGCTCGGCTCAAACGCATCAATTGACGTCGGTAGACTTCCCCAGAGATGGTTTCGTTGGGTTGGAGCAGCTCATAGTACACCACACCCTTCTGATCCCACCAAATACAGAGCATGAGCTTCGAACCATGAATATTCGGCTTGGACGTCGATGGCGCCGGTTGGCCGGGCTTGACATATGTTTTTTTACGCTTTGGGTTATCGTAATGGATCCACTTTTCGTCGCCAGTCACAATACGATGCAAAAAACCCTTCCGGCCAAGTCGTTCAAGCAGCAATTCGCACGTGAAAAATCGGCGTTCGACGTCTCTCGGCTTCAACTCGTATGGCACCCAATTACCTTGCTTTTGGATCATTCCCATCGCTTTGAGACGTCTGGAAATGGTTGCTTGGTCAACGTCCAACGTTTCGGCGAGCTCTTCTTGCATTTGGCACGGGTCTTCGTCCAGCAATGCCTCCAATTCTGCGTCTTCGAACCTTTTGGGCTGGCAAGGTCGCTCCTTGTCCTCGGTATCAAAAACACCAATTTTGAAGCGTCGAAACCAGTACTCACAGGTTGAAATCGATGGAGTATGGTTCGGGTAGGCATCCAACAGCAATTGACGGGCTTGGGTGGTATTTTTCTTCAAATTGAAGCAAAAAAGCAAGGCTTCCCGCAAATTGCGTTTTGACGGCACGAAAGTTGACATACTCGGAGCACAAAAAAACTATGTTGTGTACACTTCAGCGAAATGACAGATACTGGTAAACAAAGCCTAATGATGAGGCTTTGACATGAATATAGTTACAGTATTGCCAGATGCGATACTGTTGTAAGTAACGCCATCTGTGTGCAACCTTTAAAATTAATGCATAGTAGTATAATAATTGATTCTTTAGAGAACTTTGTGAAACATTTTATTTAAAAGTATTAACAATATTTAAATATGTAAACCAAAGGAAAAGAAATTAGTGTTTCTGGGGAAAAATAACTACTGATTTATGAAAAGATGGGAAAAGCCTCAGAAAAATTGGACAAACTATTAAAAGAACGTATTCCTCCGTCCAGCGCGTAGTAAATAATTTCAAAGAAACCGGAATTTTTACGTCTAAGCCGCGGTCAGGGCGTCCAAAAAAGTTATCAGTCCGGGAAGAACGCACAATAAGGAATATGGTAAAGGTTAACCCTCGTTGTGTATGTAGTTTGAAATGTGCTCAATAAAGCATGTAAAATATATATAGTTAACATTATACTCAGCTCAACGAGACGAGTTGATTAAGTCATGGTTGTCGGTCTGTCTATCCGTCTGTATGTATGCAAATTAGTACCTCTATTTTTGAGTTAGAGAGCTGAAATCAACCGAATCGCACCTCTAAGAAGGATACTTCCCATACAAACCCAAATTCTAATTCATGTTCTTATTAGAAAAAACTTATTATTTCTGTAGTATCGAACTGAATTTGGATAGTATAGGTCCGAGTTAGGTGAAAAACGAATTAATTACTGGTCTACAAGTACTTTGCTTTTAATCTGTTAATAAATTTTGTTATTTTTCTTTTTTTTTATCAGACAGACAGTCTGCTGTCAAATAAGTGTTTCATTTTAATACAAGTTAGTACATATTCTTCTTCACTTCAATACACAGCATTCCACATTCTTTCTTGATTTTCTTTAATAAAAATAAACATTAGCATTTATTTCCTTTATCATGGTAGTCTTTTTCTGTGGTAAATTAGTAGTTTTAACAATTTTCACTTTAACATGGCATTTCAACATTTCTTAGAAGTAAAAACAGCTGTAACATTTAAACCAACTTTTCGATTTTAATGAAATAAATTTTTTTATATAAAAATAATCAATTATTAATGAAACAAGAAAGTTTGCGGTCACTAACAGACGTATTTACATAATTTTTTTTTTTTTTCCAAAAACAAAAAAAATGCCATTTCATTTAGGTTCAAAAGCTTAACATTAAAAAAAATGGGCTAAGTGCAAGTTAGACTCGTACACGGAGGGTTTCGTACCAGATTGTATGGGAGGTACTCCCCTAGTGGTCCGTTTTGACTGATTCCAACAAATGTACCGCGCCTATATCAAAAACTTATAGTGTCTAAACAAAAAACAAGAAAGTTTTTCTAATAAGAACCTGACCTTTAATGGTGGTTTGTATGGGAGGTACCCTCTTTAGTAGTCCGATCAAACTGAAATTTCGACAATATAAGTTTCTGATGTATAGCCATTTCAAGATCGTGGGATTACTGGATCATATAGCTGCCATAGAAACCAAAATGTGTCTTGTATGGGGACCCCTGTAAGTTTTTGAAAATATTTTAGTTTTAGTATTTGTTGCTGGTGCCCGGATATAACTACACATTCTGTGAAAATTTCAACTCTCTAGCTATTGCGGTTTATGAGATATGACCCGAGGACGGACGGACGGACAACGAAGTCTCTGCAATAGGGTTCCTTTCGGTACCCTTTGAGTCCGGAATCCTAAAAAATAATTGTAAAGCCATAATTCACAGCATCGGTTATTTTAAATATAAAAGCACAATAGTTCAATATATTGTACTTCCACCTTTGTTGGTTATAACTTCAAAAATTCGATTTTTCAAAGACTTGTAATAATTTTGAAGAACTCTAACCGAAATATTAGCCCAGGCTTTATTAATGGCGTCAATTAGGGTCTCCACATCATCAAATTGTTGCCCATCCTCATATACTTTTCGGGACGATAGTCCCCAAATGGCCACTCTAGAAATTGCACATTTTGTTCGCTTATCCACTGTTTTATTAGTCTGGCGGTGTGAATGGGGCGTTGTCGTGTTGGAATGTGCATGCAATCGGTCCAAAAATATATGAAAATTGTGGAAATGACTTCTCTAGGACATTAATCTCTGATGAAACAAACTGCAATTCACATGACCCATAGTATGATATGGCCCTCACACCATTATTCCAGCGGCGCAAGTATGGTGTCGATTTAAAACGCACTCATCCTTTCGTAGATCGTGGTAGTTGTAGCAATCCGGTCCATCCATGTTGAACTTCTTTTCATCGGAAAATGCGATCGTATGCCACTCTTCTTACCCATGTCTTATGATCCAGAGCAAACCGGCCTTCCGCACGTCATTAAGAGATGGTTTTTTTTTTGTAATTTCATGCTTTTCAAATGCTTGCCACTCCGTATAATGCGTTTAACAGTTGCTAAATTTGCATTAATTCCGCATTCTTCCCTGATTTTAGCAGCCGAACGTTGGGAATTCGAAGAGTTTTAGTGATTATAACGACCAAATTCTGAATTACCGTTCTCAAAGTCCCACTATTTTTCCATGTTTTATGTGTATACGTATGAAGGTTTAAAGCATAAAATAACGTGTACATGCAATAGAAGCTGAGATCGAAGGTATAATGCAGGCAGTATGCTTTGAACCTATTAAGTTGAGCGGCAGTGTAAGTCGTACGAATAATAAGAATTTGCAAAGACATAATGCTCAAAACCATGCTTCCCAATTCGATGCATGTAATGTGTCGCAAAGACAAAATAATGGAGCTAAAAAAGTCTTACATCTCAACAAAAGTTTAGAAACGTTCTATAATAACAGACAGAAGGAGACATCGGAGTCCACATAAAGTAGTATATACATGTACCTCCCACACAAATCCACCCTACAAATCCATTAAGATTCAGGTTTTTATTCGATTTTTTTTTTTTTGCACTATTGAACTGTCCATGAAATGCGTAAATTTCAAGACCCTAGGATTACTGCATCGTATTGCTCCCACACAAATATTTCGGTCTCAGTGTTGCAATGCTGTATGTGTACTGACTATACCCTAAACATACACCGCGCATCATCAGATTAGTGCACCCTCTTTTCCTCACTTGTTTTCGCTAATTTCTATATTCCTGTTGTATGCAATTTCGTAATTTTTGTTTTGTTTTTACAATTTTCATATATAATATTTCCGATCTGAAAATAAAGCTCGATAGATGAACTGTTATGTTTTTTTGCTATTTTGTTTTATTTTCTTTTTTTTAGCTTATCAAAGGTGCAAAGAGTAATTAGGAGCTGCACACATACAGAGACAAAAATTAAAAACAAAATCCACCACTTATTACGGTCAGAAAAGAAATGCGCTTGAGTTTTGCTCGAGCCCACATGACGTGGAACAGAGAGTGGCATACCGTTGTCTTTGCAGATGAAAAAAAGTTTAATTAGAAGTGCCTGATGCTAATAGTTATTATTTTCATGACATACGTGAAGAGGAACAATATTTGGACCGCCTGCACAGCCGGGTGATGGGTGTGATGGTGTGGGGCGCTGTATCCCACTATGGCACCTGCGACTTTCGATTCTTTGTTGAATCGACCATTGAATCGGACAACAACCACATGGAAAAATGTCAGTTTTTGTTGTAAAATGTGAATCGATTCTGGTACAATAGATTCAACAATGGAATCGGCTTTGAATCGAAACAGGGCTTGCAAATTTCTGCTAGTATATGAAAATTTTCGGTAATTTCTAACCGGAAATGTCATTTTCGACAGACTTCTGCTCCTTTTTTCTTTCAAACCAAAACAAAAACAGCTGATGTTGATGTCAATTAATTTCAGATTGTAAATGTGTTGTTACAATTTTAATAACTTACGTATTAGGAATGAAAAAGGAAGTTGTAGCAACTACTTGCACAAACTGCAAATTGTACTTAATAATGTAGTTTCCAAAAATTTTACGCTTGAAATTAGCGCAACGTCCGCGCAATGTACAATGTATGTATATATAAGCAAAACAAAAAAACAGCTGTTTAAGAATCAGAATCGCCGGTGTAAACGCAAAATCGATTCTCAATGAATCACTTTGATGTAAATTCACTATTAATCGAAGGCATCAAACACGCTTGATCCACAATTTCAGTTCTCACTCGAATTTACAAAGTAATTATTAACAAAGGCGGCACTACACATTACTAATTTTGCTAAAAAATATGTAAAATATAAAATGTAAATATTAAAAAGCACTATAGCTGATAGACAAATGACAAAAATAGAAAATGCCGCAGATGGCGCTGTCTTGAAACCAAATTTGCGACAGGTCACATTTTGGTTTTTGGTACACGGCTACCCCGCGACCCTCCCACTTCCCTTATCAACAAACCAAAATTGATCAATAGCCTCAAACACGAAACACAAACAAAGCAAAGCACAAACAACGAAATTGTCTCTGTCGGAACCAGCTGAATCGGCCCACTAGGGGGGGTACCACCCATATAAACACATTAAATTTCATGTTCTTATTAGAAACCTTTTTTGTTTTTTGTCCTATCGAATTGTAATACTATAAGTTTCCAAAATGGGCGCAGTGTATTTGTCGGAAACCTCCTATACAAACTACCCCATAAAGTTCAGATTCTTAATAGGAAAACTTTTTTGTTTTTTGCACTATCGAACTGAAATTTGGAAACTATAAGTTTCTGACCAATGTCCCTAGAGTTACTGGATCGTATAGGTCCTACACAAACCCAAATTCAAATTTATGATCCTATTAGAAAAACTTTTTGTTTTTATGTTATCGAAATGAAATTTGGTTAGTATAAGTATCTGACCCATATTCAACAAACGTGTTGATTTTTAGACCCTAGGGTTACTGGATCGTAATGCTCCTATACAAATATTTCGGTGTCCGTGTTTGAATGCTGTATGTGTACTGACTATTCGATAAGTCAAATCAATAATCAAATATTTCTCAATCACAGGAGCGTAGGCAAAAATGTTTTCTGGGAATGCCTGAAGAGTGTAGCAACTTCGGCATAGCCGAAGTTAACCTTCTTCTCTCTATTTTAGATTATTATTATTTCTTAACATATTCAAACAATTGATCCAGTTTGCAAGGTTAGTTTTAAGTTTAAGAATGTTCGTTGCCATATATCTAGGTGCCAAAATACATGCGGGGCTACAATGGATGAGGCTATTATAAGCTTGTATGGGTATTATAGTGTACTGGAGACCAATCGTTAAGAATGAGAAGTGGTGATTGAATAATAAATTTAAAGCTAGTATATACTCTGCGGTTATTGGTGGTGTAACCCCAAGTCGGGTTACCATTCGTTGAAATCGCCAATCACGATAGTAGATTGGGTTAACGGGTTAATGACATTACAAGGTGAGATATACGGAGGTATGTATATTTGAACAAACTATGTCCTCCAAAAGTGCTTTGTGAGGAGTTATAAAATATATATGTATTTACTTTAGTTAATTGGTTTAGGGATGTAGTGATGTGAGTTTATTGTATTAAAAAACATGTAAGAAGTTTAACTTCGACTTATTATTATTGATTTGACTTATATTTAGAGTATAGTTAGTACATATAGAGCAGTTCAACAATGAGACCAAAATATTTGTATCCTAGGATCTTGAAATCTGCACGGTTGTTAAATATGGATCAGACACTTCTATATTTCAAATTTCAGTTCGATAACAAAAAACAAAAAACTTTTTCTAATGGCCCATGTTATCGCTTCAGAAATCGAAATGGACTGACAAAATGCTTGTTTTTACACGATCAGTCCAAATCTTAGTGTTGTCCATCGTTTCAGAGTTTTTGTACAACAATGATCACAGTTCGTTTACGTATTGTTCATATTTGTCTATTTAAAAGTGGTAATATAATAACTGATGGATATACTAATTTCAATGAGTTCCACAATAAAATCGTGGTTCGCCATACCTACATGCATTTTGAGAAGTCAACGTCGTTTGTTGCACCTGTTGTTTACTTTTATCGATATGTCATCGAAATGGACTGACTAATAAGCTGGGCCATTTGTCTATTTTTTGTTATCGTTTCGGTTATCGGTGCGGATTTCGAGTCGATAATGAACAGAGACTGAACTGACCGTCTAAAACGCTTTTAATGAAAACTTAAATTTTGGTTTGGGTTTGTATGGGAGCTATACGAACCAGTAACTCTAGGCTCTTGAACTTTACGCATTATATGGACATTGATTAGAAACTTATAGTATCTGAATTTTAGTTCAATAGGACAGAAAACAAAAAAGGTTTTCTAATAAGAATCTGAATTTAAATGTGTGGTTTGTATGGGAGTGGTCCGATTCGGCTGGTTCCGACAAATGTCCTGCGCATGTAATGGAAACTGATAGTGTCCTAGTTTCAGTTCGAAAGGACTAAAATTAAAAAAGTTTTTCTAATAAGAACATGAATTCAAATGGGTGGCTTATGGTAGGTACCCCCCGTAGTGGTCTGATTCGGCTGGTTCCGACAAATGTCCTGGGGGTGTCTTGGAAAGTGATAGTGTCTAACAGAAATCAAAAAAAGTTATTTTTAATAAGAACATGAATTCAAATGGGTGGTTTATATGGAAGGTACCCCCCCTAGTGGTCCGATTCAGGTGGTTCGGACAAATGTACTGCGTATGGTAAAAAGAAAGGTTCGTGCAAAATTTCAGCTCTTTAGCTCAAAAACTGAGGGATTAATTTGCATACATACAGACGGACAGACGGACATGGTTTAATCAATTCATCTAATCGAGCTCATCAAGAATATAAGTATGTACCTTATGTGGTCTCCTTTGTCTCATTCTGCCTGTTCTGCGGAATGTTGTTTGAGATTAGTTAGCACGAGCAATAACTGAGTAACGTTAGTTGGGTGATTGTTTTCAATTAGCATTACTTTTACCATCGGTGTCTGGATGAGTGATGGCTTAAATTTCCTTTTACTTGATAAGAAATCGCAGTTGCGGTCAAGTGTTTTGGTGTTAAATTTTTAGGTCATTATCTTTGCAGTAAATATAGCGATTATTGTTTTGTAATTTTTCTTTTTAAGTAAGGATGATGTTCCCGGAATTGTAGTATTGAGACATAATTTTCTGGCTTTTGTGGGGTGGCATTGGTATGTATGATCAAAATTTGATTTTTTCGTAACCGATGTAATTTATATATTGTACATTTTGTGGTTTTAGTTCATAAACGATTTCTTCTGAAATATTCATAACAAATTGCAGATGAGTAAATAAGTGGGTCCAATAGTATCCGATACTATCTCTCTATTTATTAGGATAAAATAAAAAAAAATACACACTTGGACAAAATAATAGATGTGATGTTTTTTTTTTTTTTTTTTTTGTGAAACAAGATTGGTGTTTATAGATTGTATATAATTTAAAATTCTTTAAAGAACCAGTTACTTGTCAATAGAAGTTTACTTCATCTTCCAAAGAAAACAAAACAAAATTCTGAAAAATAAAAAGGTAAGTATTTGTTAAATTCATAAAATGCACCAAATTTCGAGTGGTCAGAATAATAGCATCTAACATGAAAGTTTCATTAGATATGGTCTCGTTTTGCATTGAATTAGTTAGTAGACATTCAATACCCTGAATATCCACCATTATTTTTGGTGACTTTTTCGATTCTTCTGGGCATAGACGATATCAACTTCCGATAAGTTTCTACAGGGATATTGTACGAAACATTTTGAATATTTTTCCATAACTGCGTTTTATTTTGGCAAACCGTCTTTCAAATTTCACGTTTAAGTTGACTCCCGACGTTTTATATAGGATTGAGGTCTGGGGATTGACTTCGGCACTCAAGGACATTATTCTGCCATGCCATGCTTTCACTAATCGCGAGGAAAGCTTTGGGTCATTGTCCTGCTGAAATGTCAACAAAAACGGCATGTTATCTTGGCATATGGTAACATTACTGTTTCTAATAAATCCTTGAACCTATTGCATCAATTCGATGTATCGGCCCTACGCCTTGCCACGAAATACAGCCCCACACTATTATGCTGCCACCTCCAAGCCTCACTGTCTTTTTTGTATACCTAGGGTGAAACTCCATGCCTTTCGGTCGACGAACGTTTCTTTCCGCATCATTACGAAACAAATTAATTTTTTTTTCGTTTCTCCAAATAATATTGCGCCTTTTTTTGCACCTTGGGATTCACACCAGCTTTTATGAACCATTGCAAAGTTTTCCTCATCTTTAAGTTTGCAGTTCTAAGCAGAGGAACTTTGCGGGCTATCCTATCGGGTATATTTGCACTTACTTATCGTCGTCTAACACTTCACAATGATAAATATTCCCAATTTCACTAGCAATTGTCCCAGATGATTTGAACGGGTCGCGTTTAGCTAATATTACAATAAGATTCTCGACCACTGATGAATATTTTTTGGGTGCTCCACGCGTTTCCATTGTTTTTTCCTATGTAAGGGCATTTTTAATGAAATTTTCTGATCGTCCCATTGATTTCACAATGAATTTGTATGTTTTCCCTACATCTCGGAGCTGCCGAACAAGTCTCTTTTCCTCTGGACTGCAGTCAGGTTCACGGCCCATCTAAATTATAACAACATCATAGGTAATCCATAAATTAGCTCCATTTCCTCAAAAAGTAACATTCGGTAACTAAATAACACTTTAAATTTCTTCACTTTAAATTTTTACGAATATACACCTATTTTTTGTGCAGCTCAATTTGAAGAACGAACAAATAAACAGCCGCAATGTTTACCAAGAAGCAATTTTATTGCGGGTATTCCCCCATTTCATTTCAAAACAGTGCTGCTACACTTTTAAATCGGTTTTGCAATTTTGGAAGGTATGACAAAATTTATTTCTTTACATATCTCAAATTTTGGGGCTCACACCTATTATTTTATCCAGGTGTGTGTACATATAAATATGTTTTACAAATACTCATTGTCCGTATGATAAGAAAAAGCCCTCCGTGAAACAATTTTTTCCCAATGTATAGCTATCTATTTGAGCTCATTGTTACCATGACCATAAATACTGTAAGGAATCTTCCATTCGCCCCTTTAGTGCATTACAATCATCACGGAAATAACATTACCTATTCACACATTATGTATATATATTTTGGAATCCAAGACATATAAAATAAACTAGTTTCATTTTCTAGGCGCTTTGTGTTTTTGGACTTAGCCAAATACATCAATGTTTCGACTTCTTACGATCGCGTATGTCAAAGGAACATTTTATATTGCTATTCAAGACACTTGTCTCCAGCATGCTGATGATTGTATTGTTGGTTGCCTCAGTTTTATCCATTACAGGCAAAGTATCACCATGGACTGGACGATTCTATTCGCTATTAGACCCATCATATGCGAAGAATCATATACCGATTATTGCATCAGTTTCAGAACATCAGCCAACATCATGGTCTTCTTTCTACTTTGATCTTCAGGTTTGCAAAATCAAAATAAGTTTTAAATTTATTAAAATTCATTAGCATTGATGAAAATAAGGTTTATGAGTGCGCCTAAATGTTCATAACACCGTGGCTGATTGTTATCACCAAGTGATTACATACACTTTGATCACTGACCATTAAAGCAAACTCATTTTATATACATATGAATACATCATTAAAACTAACATCCACTTCGTTATCCTTTTATCTTCTCTTACATGGATGACTAATTACAGATACTCGTATTTTTTTTTCCGGCGGGACTTTATTTCTGTTTTTCAAAGTTAACCGATTCGAATATATTCATTATACTTTATGGTGTTACTAGTATATATTTTGCTGGCGTTATGGTACGTTTGATGCTGGTTTTGGCGCCTGTTATGTGTGTACTTTCTGGTATTGCGATTTCACATCTACTAACCAAATACATCAAATGTGTCGATTCACCAAGCAATGTTAGAGCAAGTGAAAGTCGTCGTCACTACAAAAAACTTGAACAACAAAGCGGTGGCGTGAAGAATGAAGTCGCTATTGGCTTTGTAACAATAATAGCTCTTATGCTCATCGTTTATACGTTCCATTGCACATGGGTTACATCAGAGGCGTACTCCTCGCCTAGCATTGTGCTTAGTGCACGATCACACGATGGAGGTCGCATTATATTCGATGATTTCCGTGAGGCATATTTTTGGCTTCAAATGAATACACAAGAGGTAAGTTATTTTAAATTATATTAGCTGAAGGCCCTGTTTTAACTTTAGGTTAGCATTATATAAATAAATAAATAAATATTTTATAATAATTAAGGAAATATAGTTTTAACCATAAATACTAAAGCAACATACAAGAATGTAATGATGAATCAATTTTAATAGGAAGAGTATCAAGCACAATGATTTCGAAATAAAAAACAAAAAAACTGATCTGTTTATATCGTACATACATATTTCATTTTAAATGTAAAAAAAATCGTATCTACAATATTCTTTTTCATGAATTCCAGAATGCACGAATTATGTCTTGGTGGGATTATGGATACCAGATAACTGCTATGGCTAATCGCACAATACTTGTTGATAACAACACCTGGAATAATACACATATCTCAAGAGTAGGTCAGGCTATGGCATCATCGGAAGAGAAGGCCTATGATATAATGCGTGAATTGGATGTTGATTATGTGTTAGTTATTTTTGGTGGCCTAACAGGTTATTCTTCAGATGATATAAATAAGTTTCTTTGGATGGTGCGAATTGGAGGTAGTACTGATCGTGGTGCGCACATTAAGGAAAAGGAGTATTACGCAGCAAATGGCGAATTTCGTGTTGATAAAGAAGGCTCCCCAACATTACTTAATTGTTTAATGTACAAAATGTGCTACTATCGTTTCGGTCAAGTTTATACAGAGGGTGGTAAGGCGCCCGGTTATGATCGTGTACGTGCTGCTGAAATTGGTAACAAGGACTTTGAATTGGATATCCTTGAGGAGGCATATACTACAGAACATTGGTTAGTGCGTATTTACAAAGTGAAAAATCTACGTAATCGAGGAATTTAAACAGCATGTAACAAGAAGTCATCAGAATAAAAGAACCCACATTCACTTCAGTATCGAATATTATGATGAATAATTTTTCGTTTTTTTTTTGTCAAATACAATTTTATTAAGTGAATTTCAAATTAAAAAAAGATTTTGCATTTAATAATAAATGTAATTTTTCTTAATCCCCCCAAGTATAAAATTTAAGAGTGGTCTCCAAATGCGTAGGTCTCTTTGACCAACCTGAGTATTGGTGCTGCGGGGTAGGCTCATTTCGTTGTTATCATCAGCGCGATGGGACTTTAGGAATCAAGCAGTAGTTGTCGGCACTACCTCAACTTGAATTTAAGGGCCCCTAAAGAAAGCAGACCAATCAAAACCATGCAAATTGAAGGCCCAACATCTGGTGAATTTATAAATGATTAAGTGAAAATCAACAAAGTTTTCGTTTTCACCCTGTTTAAGGTATAAAAGTCGTGAGTCAAGATTAGACAACTAAAGGAGACGGTTGCAGAAAAAAGTCATTGGTTTTTCTAAGGTATTTGTTAATATATAACCCCGTTTACAGTGGCACTAATTCGCAAAAATTCTATTTGGCGATCGCGTACGTGCTGCGTAAATTGGTAACAAGGACTTTCAATTGGATATCCTTGAAGAGGCAAATACTACAGAACATTGGTTAGTTTTTATTTACAAAGTGAAAAATCTAGGTAATCGAGGAATTTAAACAGCATGTAACAAGAAGTCATCAAAATAAATGAACCCACATTCACTTCAGTATCGAATATTATGATGAATAATTTTTCGTTTTTTTTTTGTCAAATAGAATTTTATTAAATGAATTTCAAATTAAAAAAAGATTTTGCATTTAATAATAAATGTAATTTTTCTTAATCCCTACAAGCATAAAATTTAAGAGTGGTCTCCGAATGCGGAGGTCTCTTTGACCAACCTAAGTATTGGTGCTGCTAGGTATCCTCATTTCGTTGTTGTCATCAGCGCGATGGGACATTAGGAATCAAGCAGTAGTTGTCGGCACTACTTCAACTTGATTTTAAAGGTCCCTAAGGAAAGCAGACCAATCAAAACCATGTGAATTGAAGGCCCAACATCTTGCGAATTTATAGATGATTAAGTGAAAATCAACAAAGTTTTCGTTTTCGACTGTTTAAGGTATAAAAGTCGCGAGTCAAGATTAGACAACTAAATGAGAAGGTTGCAGAAAAAGTCATTGGTTTTTATAAGGTATTTGTTAATATACAACCCCGTTTGCAGTGGCACTAATTCGCGAAGATTCGTTTGGCATTTACACTGCCGTTTCTGAATCATGAACGCCTGTTTTTTGTTCTGAGTATACATAGGTATGTCCTACGAAGATAAACTTTGACGAAGTGATAATAAATAGGAGAAGTTATGAGAAATGGATAATGTAGAAGAAATATTATTAATGGCAATCACGGTGCTACGCTTAAATACAAATTTAATCTACATATATATTTATACATTTGTATGTAGTATTACAAATACATAATATTATATTTTATTTATTCTTATTATATTAAACAGTTTGGATTACAAGTTGAGTGTTTGTTAAACGCGTATCTCTTATAACGAACTTAATATATTTTATTTAACATACAAAAGCGACTATCCTCTTTGATCTATTGACAATGACTAACTACTCTCTTTGAAAACCATGATAAAATGATAAAAGGAAGCGCCAGTTACGGTCTACATAATTGCTCTTCTCTATTTTGACGTCTCATTAATGTCAGTGTATTAATCGCTGAAAAGCACGCATTTAATGGTGAACATAAAGTGAAAATGCACTGAAAATGCAAAAGTTAGTGTTTTGAAGTCAACACAAAGTATCCAAAAATTGGAATAAAATAATAAATTAAATAAGAAAACTGCAATTTTTGTATAGTTCATACAATTTCCAGTCAGTTCTATATACAGATTATCACATATGTAAACAATGAAATTAATAAACATATGATAGTGTTGTGCAGCATCAAAAATTTAAAATCGGTTAAAGCAATTCTCTCATGACGTCACATTTATATTTTTGGGAGACACGGTGGCGTTAAGAAGGAAGTCGCTATTGGCTTTGCAACAATAATAACTCTTACGCTCATTGTTTATACGTTCCATTGTACTTTGGTTACATCAGAGGCGTACTCCTCGCCTTATATTCGACGATTTCCGTGAGCCATATTTTTGGCTTCAAATGAATACACAAGAGGTAAGCTATTTTAAAATAATAAAGGAAAGATAGTTTTAACCATAAATACTAAAGCAACATACAATAATGTAATGATGAAACAATTTTGATAGGAAGAGTATGAAGCACAATGATTTCGAAATAAAAAAACAAAAAACTGATCTGTTTATATCATACATACATATTTCATTTTAAATATGAAAAAATCGTATCTACAATATTCTTTTTTATGAATTCCAGAATGCACGAATTATGTCTTGGTGGGATTATGGATACCAGATAACTGCTATGGGTAATTGCACTATACTTGTTGATAACAACACCTGGAATAATACACATATCTCAAGAGTATGTCAGGCTATGGCTTCATCGGAAGAGAAGGCCTATGATATAATCGGTGAATTGGATGTTGATTACGTGTAAGTTATTTTTGGTGGCCTAACAGGTTATTCTTTAGATGATATAAATAAGTTTTTTTGAATGGTGCGAATTGGAGGTAGTACTGATCGTGGTGCGCACATTAAGGAAAAGGAGTATTACGCAGCAAATGTCGAATTTCATATTGATAAGGAAAGCTAACCAACATTACTTAATTGCTTAATGTACAAAATGTGCTACTATCGTTTTGGTCAAGTCTATACAGAGAGCGGTAAGGCGTCAGGTTATGATCGTGTACGTGCTGCTGAAATTGGTAACAAGGACTTTGAATTGGATATTCTTGAAGAGGCATATACTACAAAACCTTGGTTAGTGCATATTTGAGGTCTGCATGTTGTCAACAAAAACGACGTTCGAATCAACAATGCTCTGTATAAACTGAGTGAAATAGAAAGCGACGCCGAAAGAATTCGAGTGAATTTGTGCACTCACGTCAGACTCAGTCGCACAACATTTACACAAAGAGGCATGAATTGAATGAGTCAGAATGAGACGTTGTTTTCGAATTAAATCGAATGACTTAATTATTTTTTTGCGTAAGAACATTGTGTACTACCCAAATACATACATACACCAACCACTTACAGACTCGTCTGCGTCTTTTTCTCCGCTCATTTCTTTGTAAGACTGAGCGCTTCCCTCAAATCAAAGGAAATGAAAGAACACGCAATGCACTACAAAGTTAAAAATCTACGTAATAGAGGAATTTAAACAGCATGTAACAAGAAGTCATCAGAATAAATGAACCCACATTCTTATCACTTCAGTATCGAATATTATGATGAATAATTTTTCTTTTTTTGTCAAATAGAATTTTATTAAATGAAATTCAAATTAAAAAAGATTTTGCATTTAATAATAAATGAAATTTTTCTTAATCTCCAAAAGTATAAAATTTAAGAGTGGTCACCGAATGCGGAGGTCTCTTTGACCAACCTGAGTATTAGTGCTGCGACGTGTCCTCATTTCGTTGTTATCATCAGCGCGATGGGACATTAGGAATCAAGCCGTAGTTGTCGGCACTACTTCAACTTGATTTTAAAGGTCCCTAAGCAAAGCAGACCAATCAAAACCATGTGAATTGAAGGCCCAACATCTTGCGAATTTATAGATGATTAAGTGAAAATCAACAAAGTTTTCGTTTTCGACTGTTTAAGGTATAAAAGTCGTGAGTCAAGATTAGACAACTAAAGGAGAAGGTTGCAGAAAAAGTCATTGGTTTTTCTATCGTATTTGTTAATATACAACCCCGTTTGCAGTGGCACTAATTCGCGAAGATTCGTTTTGGCATTTAAACTGCCGATTCTGAATCATGAACGGCTGTTTTTTGTATGTACAACGAAGATAAACTTTGACGTAGTGATAATAAATAGGAGAAGTTATGAGAAATGGATAATGTAGAAGAAATATTATTAATGGCAATCACGGTGCTACGCTTAAATACAAATTTAATCTACATATATATTTATACATTTGTATGTTGTATTACAAATACATAACATTATATTTTGTTTATTCTTATTATATTGAACAGTTTGGATTACACGTTGAGTGTTTGTTAAACGCGTATCTCTTATAACGAACTTAATATATTTTATATAATATACAAAAGCGACTATCCTCTTTGATCTATTGACAATGACTAACTACTCTCTTTGAAAACCATGATAAAATGATAAAAGGAAGCGCCAGTTACGGTCTACATAATTGCTCATTCTCTATTTTGACGTCTCATTAATGTCAGTGTATTAATCGCTGAAAAGCACGCATTTAATGGTGAACATAAAGTGAAAATGCACTGAAAATGCAAAAGTTAGTGTTTTGAAGTCAACACAAAGTATCCAAAAATTGGAATAAAATAATAAATTAAATAAGAAAACTGCAATTTTTGTATAGTTCATACAATTTCCAGTCAGTTCTATAAACAGGTTATCACATATGTAAACAATGAAATTAATAAATTTATAATGTAATTAATTTTAATTTATATTTTTCAGAGAACGACACTTACGACACGGTGGCGTTGAGAAGGAAGTCGCTATTAGCTTTGCAACAATAATAACTCTTACGCTCATTGTTTATACGTTCCATTGTACTTGGGTTACATCAGAGGCGTAGCATTGGTCGCATTATATTCGACGATTTCCGTGAGCCATATTTTTGGCTTCAAATGAATACACAAGAGGTAAGCTATTTTAAAATAATAAAGGAAAGATAGTTTTAACCATAAATACTAAAGCAACATACAATAATGTAATGATGAAACAATTTTGATAGGAAGAGTATGAAGCACAATGATTTCGAAATAAAAAAACAAAAAACTGATCTGTTTATATCATACATACATATTTCATTTTAAATATGAAAAAATCGTATCTACAATATTTTTTTTTATGAATTCCAGAATGCACGAATTATGTCTTGGTAGGATTATGGATACCAGATAACTGCTATGGGTAATTGCACTATACTTGTTGATAACAACACCTGGAATAATACACATATCTCAAGAGTATGTCAGGCTATGGCTTCATCGGAAGAGAAGGCCTATGATATAATCGGTGAATTGGATGTTGATTGCGTGTAAGTTATTTTTGGTGGCCTAACAGGTTATTCTTTACATGATATAAATAAGTTTTTTTGAATGGTGCGAATTGGAGGTAGTACTGATCGTGGTGCGCACATTAGGGAAAAGGAGTATTACGCAGCAAATGTCGAATTTCATATTGATAAGGAAAGCTAACCAACATTACTTAATTGTTTAATGTACAAAATGTGCTACTATCGTTTTGGTCAAGTCTATACAGAGAGCGGTAAGGCGTTAGGTTATGATCGTGTACGTGCTGCTGAAATTGGTAACAAGGACTTTGAATTGGATATTCTTGAAGAGGCATATACTACAAAACATTGGTTAGTGCGTATTTGAGGTCTGCATGTTGGCAACAAAAACGACGTTCGAATCAACAATGCTCTGTATAAACTGAGTGAAATAGAAAGCGACGCCGAAAGAATTCGAGTGAATTTGTGCACTCACGTCAGACTCAGTCGCACAACATTTACACAAAGAGGCATGAATTGAATGAGTCAGAATGAGACGTTGTTTTCGAATTAAATCGAATGACTTAATTATTTTTTTGCGTAAGAACATTGTGTACTACCCATATACATACATACACCAACCACTTACAGACTCGTCTGCGTCTTTTTCTCCGCTCATTTCTTTGTAAGACTGAGCGCTTCCCTCAAATCAAAGGAAATGAAAGAACACGCAATGCACTACAAAGTTAAAAATCTACGTAATAGAGGAATTTAAACAGCATGTAACAAGAAGTCATCAGAATAAATGAACCCACATTCTTATCACTTCAGTATCGAATATTATGATGAATAATTTTTCTTTTTTTGTCAAATAGAATTTTATTAAATGAAATTCAAATTAAAAAAAGATTTTGCATTTAATAATAAATGAAATTTTTCTTAATCTCCAAAAGTATAAAATTTAAGAGTGGTCTCCGAATGCGGAGGTCTCTTTGACCAACCTGAGTATTAGTGCTGCGACGTGTCCTCATTTCGTTGTTATCATCAGCGCGATGGGACATTAGGAATCAAGCAGTAGTTGTCGGCACTACTTCAACTTGATTTTAAAGGTCCCTAAGGAAAGCAGACCAATCAAAACCATGTGAATTGAAGGCCCAACATCTTGCGAATTTATAGATGATTAAGTGAAAATCAACAAAGTTTTCGTTTTCGACTGTTTAAGGTATAAAAGTCGTGAGTCAAGATTAGACAACTAAAGGAGAAGGTTGCAGAAAAAGTCATTGGTTTTTCTAAGGTATTTGTTAATATACAACCCCGTTTGCAGTGGCACTAATTCGCGAAGATTCGTTTTGGCATTTACACTGCCGTTTCTGAATCATGAACGGCTGTTTTTTGTTCTGAGTATACATAGGTATGTCCTACGAAGATAAACTTTGACGAAGTGATAATAAATAGGAGAAGTTATGAGAAATGGATAATGTAGAAGAAATATTATTAATGGCAATCACGGTGCTACGCTTAAATACAAATTTAATCTACATATATATTTATACATTTGTATGTAGTATTACAAATACATAATATTATATTTTATTTATTCTTATTATATTAAACAGTTTGGATTACAAGTTGAGTGTTTGTTAAACGCGTATCTCTTATAACGAACTTAATATATTTTATATAATATACAAAAGCGACTATCCTCTTTGATCTATTGACAATGACTAACTACTCTCTTTGAAAACCATGATAAAATGATAAAAGGAAGCGCCAGTTACGGTCTACATAATTGCTCATTCTCTATTTTGACGTCTCATTAATGTCAGTGTATTAATCGCTGAAAAGCACGCATTTAATGGTGAACATAAAGTGAAAATGCACTGAAAATGCAAAAGTTAGTGTTTTGAAGTCAACACAAAGTATCCAAAAATTGGAATAAAATAATAAATTAAATAAGAAAACTGCAATTTTTGTATAGTTCATACAATTTCCAGTCAGTTCTATAAACAGGTTATCACATATGTAAACAATGAAATTAATAAATTTATAATGTAATTAATTTTAATTTATATTTTTCAGAGAACGACACTTACGACACGGTGGCGTTGAGAAGGAAGTCGCTATTAGCTTTGCAACAATAATAACTCTTACGCTCATTGTTTATACGTTCCATTGTACTTGGGTTACATCAGAGGCGTACTCCTCGCCTAGCATTGGTCGCATTATATTCGACGATTTCCGTGAGCCATATTTTTGGCTTCAAATGAATACACAAGAGGTAAGCTATTTTAAAATAATAAAGGAAAGATAGTTTTAACCATAAATACTAAAGCAACATACAATAATGTAATGATGAAACAATTTTGATAGGAAGAGTATGAAGCACAATGATTTCGAAATAAAAAAACAAAAAACTGATCTGTTTATATCATACATACATATTTCATTTTAAATATGAAAAAATCGTATCTACAATATTCTTTTTTATGAATTCCAGAATGCACGAATTATGTCTTGGTAGGATTATGGATACCAGATAACTGCTATGGGTAATTGCACTATACTTGTTGATAACAACACCTGGAATAATACACATATCTCAAGAGTATGTCAGGCTATGGCTTCATCGGAAGAGAAGGCCTATGATATAATCGGTGAATTGGATGTTGATTACGTGTAAGTTATTTTTGGTGGCCTAACAGGTTATTCTTCAGATGATATAAATAAGTTTTTTTGAATGGTGCGAATTGGAGGTAGTACTGATCGTGGTGCGCACATTAGGGAAAAGGAGTATTACGCAGCAAATGGCGAATTTCATATTGATAAGGAAAGCTAACCAACATTACTTAATTGTTTAATGTACAAAATGTGCTACTATCGTTTTGGTCAAGTCTATACAGAGAGCGGTAAGGCGTTAGGTTATGATCGTGTACGTGCTGCTGAAATTGGTAACAAGGACTTTGAATTGGATATTCTTGAAGAGGCATATACTACAAAACATTGGTTAGTGCGTATTTGAGGTCTGCATGTTGGCAACAAAAACGACGTTCGAATCAACAATGCTCTGTATAAACTGAGTGAAATAGAAAGCGACGCCGAAAGAATTCGAGTGAATTTGTGCACTCACGTCAGACTCAGTCGCACAACATTTACACAAAGAGGCATGAATTGAATGAGTCAGAATGAGACGTTGTTTTCGAATTAAATCGAATGACTTAATTATTTTTTTGCGTAAGAACATTGTGTACTACCCATATACATACATACACCAACCACTTACAGACTCGTCTGCGTCTTTTTCTCCGCTCATTTCTTTGTAAGACTGAGCGCTTCCCTCAAATCAAAGGAAATGAAAGAACACGCAATGCACTACAAAGTTAAAAATCTACGTAATAGAGGAATTTAAACAGCATGTAACAAGAAGTCATCAGAATAAATGAACCCACATTCTTATCACTTCAGTATCGAATATTATGATGAATAATTTTTCTTTTTTTGTCAAATAGAATTTTATTAAATGAAATTCAAATTAAAAAAAGATTTTGCATTTAATAATAAATGAAATTTTTCTTAATCTCCAAAAGTATAAAATTTAAGAGTGGTCTCCGAATGCGGAGGTCTCTTTGACCAACCTGAGTATTAGTGCTGCGACGTGTCCTCATTTCGTTGTTATCATCAGCGCGATGGGACATTAGGAATCAAGCAGTAGTTGTCGGCACTACTTCAACTTGATTTTAAAGGTCCCTAAGGAAAGCAGACCAATCAAAACCATGTGAATTGAAGGCCCAACATCTTGCGAATTTATAGATGATTAAGTGAAAATCAACAAAGTTTTCGTTTTCGACTGTTTAAGGTATAAAAGTCGTGAGTCAAGATTAGACAACTAAAGGAGAAGGTTGCAGAAAATGTCATTGGTTTTTCCAACGTATTTGTTAATATACAACCCCGTTTGCAGTGGCACTAATTCGCGAAGATTCGTTTTGGCATTTACACTGCCGTTTCTGAATCATGAACGGCTGTTTTTTGTTCTGAGTATACATAGGTATGTCCTACGAAGATAAACTTTGACGAAGTGATAATAAATAGGAGAAGTTATGAGAAATGGATAATGTAGAAGAAATATTATTAATGGCAATCACGGTGCTACGCTTAAATACAAATTTAATCTACATATATATTTATACATTTGTATGTAGTATTACAAATACATAATATTATATTTTATTTATTCTTATTATATTAAACAGTTTGGATTACAAGTTGAGTGATTGTTAAACGCGTATCTCTTACAACGAACTTAATATATTTTATATAATATACAAAAGCGACTATCCTCTTTGATCTATTGACAATGACTAACTACTCTCTTTGAAAACCATGATAAAATGATAAAAGGAAGCGCCAGTTACGGTCTACATAATTGCTCGTTCTCTATTTTGACGTCTCATTAATGTCAGTGTATTAATCGCTGAAAAGCACGCATTTAATGGTGAACATAAAGTGAAAATGCACTGAAAATGCAAAAGTTAGTGTTTTGAAGTCAACACAAAGTATCCAAAAATTGGAATAAAATAATAAATTAAATAAGAAAACTGCAATTTTTGTATAGTTCATACAATTTCCAGTCAGTTCTATAATCAGGTTATCACATATGTAAACAATGAAATTAATAAATTTATAATGTAATTAATTTTAATTTATATTTTTCAGAGAACGACACTTACGACACGGTGGCGTTGAGAAGGAAGTCGCTATTAGCTTTGCAACAATAATAACTCTTACGCTCATTGTTTATACGTTCCATTGTACTTGGGTTACATCAGAGGCGTACTCCTCGCCTAGCATTGGTCGCATTATATTCGACGATTTCCGTGAGCCATATTTTTGGCTTCAAATGAATACACAAGAGGTAAGCTATTTTAAAATAATAAAGGAAAGATAGTTTTAACCATAAATACTAAAGCAACATACAATAATGTAATGATGAAACAATTTTGATAGGAAGAGTATGAAGCACAATGATTTCGAAATAAAAAAACAAAAAACTGATCTGTTTATATCATACATACATATTTCATTTTAAATATGAAAAAATCGTATCTACAATATTCTTTTTTATGAATTCCAGAATGCACGAATTATGTCTTGGTAGGATTATGGATACCAGATAACTGCTATGGGTAATTGCACTATACTTGTTGATAACAACACCTGGAATAATACACATATCTCAAGAGTATGTCAGGCTATGGCTTCATCGGAAGAGAAGGCCTATGATATAATCGGTGAATTGGATGTTGATTACGTGTAAGTTATTTTTGGTGGCCTAACAGGTTATTCTTTACATGATATAAATAAGTTTTTTTGAATGGTGCGAATTGGAGGTAGTACTGATCGTGGTGCGCACATTAGGGAAAAGGAGTATTACGCAGCAAATGGCGAATTTCATATTGATAAGGAAAGCTAACCAACATTACTTAATTGTTTAATGTACAAAATGTGCTACTATCGTTTTGGTCAAGTCTATACAGAGAGCGGTAAGGCGTCAGGTTATGATCGTGTACGTGCTGCTGAAATTGGTAACAAGGACTTTGAATTGGATATTCTTGAAGAGGCATATACTACAAAACATTGGTTAGTGCGTATT